>JAJJWW010001176.1:0-498060 GCA_023531295.1 Papaver armeniacum | reverse complement strand
ACCCATATCTATCTCTCTGCATGGGTTCCGCTGTATAGCATGGTGGTAGTACCCAACCCATTTTTCCATGGTGCAGGCACGAGGTATAAGGAGATCCGACTCTTACGATGGATACATCCGAGATTGAACTTTGTTGTTGCGATGGTGATCGGATCAGCAATGAGGTTGATCCAGCTGGTTGGATCTGCTTAGGGAAATTAGACACGTGTGAGGCAAATTGTAAACCTTCCTATAGTTCCTACCAAAGGTTAGAACCCTTTGTAACCATATCTTTTTCTTAGGCCATACTTTCATCCATAAAAGTAAAAGCCTATATTTTTATTTTTTTTTATTTTTGTTATATCAAATAATCTCAGAAGACAACAATAGTTGGAAGTCGGGCAACAAGCTGCGCACCAACCCCTTCTGAATAGCTAGACCTACTTTATGAAACAAAAAATTACCTACTTTAAAATTTGAATCATGCCTAATAAGAAAATTTTTCAGCCTCTTAAGCATTATTATTTTTTTTGAAGCATTATTATTATTTAATTATTTTTTTCTGGTAGTATTATTCTCTAAAAAAGTTATTTGTGGGTTTGGAATTAATCACAACCAAATATTTTGGTTACATAGGTAAGGCCAAACTTTTTGTATGCAATCTAAGCCAATTAAGTAGACGAACTCAAATTGTTTAATGCATATCACTTTGCTTTTTTCGGATCAATTTTCTTTTCACTTGTTTATATATTTGTTCATTTATTCTTCCATCCACAATTACATACTCCAGGAACGATGTCAATTAGTGATAACCAATTCGAGGCGGGCACTTGCCGCATGTCTACGTAAATTTACTAGTGTCATCTCTTTTGAAGAAGTGAAATTAATCAGGTTTAGAACTATATGTGCGAATCCATGAAGATGCATAGATTCGACTTGACATATTATAGGTATCAGGTAATATTTGTCGAATGATCCACTACCTAGAAGCGGACGTGCATAAATTCAACTGGTTGGCGCCTCAACGGTAAAATTCCACTCTTCAAATAGACACGCTATAATATGTACTCATATTGGTATATTTTTTTCCTAAGATAAAAGACCTTTGTTGCTAGGGGAATAGCTGATGTTATTATATTCTTCAGATATGATGCTAGATTTTGGTTCTGCTTAATGTCATGAACTATTAGTATTAATGTAAGATGCATCAATCAGAGATAAGAATATCCAACTTTATTTAAAAGAAAAAATAATAAACTCCATGTTGTACTGTTGTATTATGCATGTACTGATGGGACTTGGCCACGATGATAACGTGACTAGAGGTGGCTCGTCCGAGGGGAGATTTGCCGTAGGGAGGAAGAAAATATCTTATGGGAGGGAGCTTTCTCTGGATAAACTGATGTGGACTATTGGATGAACTGTTTTTTTGCTCCCATAAGATGTTCTCTTCCTCCCTATAGCAAATCTCGTCGGAGGTGTTTCTTTTCTTTGAGATTTGATTACAAAATATCATGTTGGAACATATGAACGAAATCTCGTCGGAGGGTTTTTTTAGTAACGTATGAACGATTGTTGGAACATTACTGAAAGCATATCTAAATTAGGTCGCGTAACAAAATGGTAGACTTAATATCTGAAGTTAGTTTGATTTACCTGATTGCACAATTTCCATCTAGTCCTAGAGTTGTTGAATTCTGAATTAGCTGCTAGCTTTCTTGAGTTAGCAGTTAACGGCTTTGGTTTTGTTGCAGTAGTTGAATTATGCTCCTTCTAGCTAAGTTGTTCGACAAATGTCCAAAAAAAAAATATCCAAATGTCTTCGGTTTTGCCCTTAAGTGGGAGTGAAAAAAAAAAGTCAGGCAGAAATATATCTTCACCTCAAACAATGTCGATATGATGATGATAATGTAAAATATGGATAAAACCTGATTAATAGTTAAAAGAAAAATAAAGAAGACTAAAGATTTAACGTAGTTCGGTGAATTATGACTACTCAACGGACGAGTTCCCATTGAAAGACAAAGTTTATTGATTTCATGATAAAACGGTGATTTGCATGGTTGGAAGAGATGAGATTTATCTATGACGTTTTTTAAAGTTGTCATTGCATATTCTTTTAGGGTGTAGGATCCCTCTATTTGTACAATTTTGAATCCATGATAAACCCCAATTCTGAAATAAACTTCATATGTGATAACTTGGCCAACAAGATAACTAGAATGTTCCAGATCTTTCCCCTTTGATGATTTGGTCAACAAGTTGTTCAGAAATTTCCAGACACTTCTGCTTTGGGTCTTGTAATGTGTCGATGAAACGGGCCAACTGACATGAGTCTTGATTTTGACCGACGTGTGTTGACTTGGATAGTCGGTCGTTAACTTTGACTTAAAAGTTGACTACATGTTGACTTTAAGCGACTAACATATAGAATAGCAGCCAGATGGCGGCTCATATATCAACCAGGCCTAAAATGTGGTAATTTGTATGATACAGACATCTAGATTATACCTTTTCCATAACCTGGATATAAGCCCACACGCATGTTTGTCTCGGTACCAAATTTAGATGTGTTATCTAAGACTTTGAAATTAGAAATAAATAACCCATAAGAAAAAAGTGTTAATAAGATCTTCACATAAGATGGACTTGACCTACAAATGTTTAAGACTGATTAATTTTCTCCTCAGCTCGTATCTTTTTCCAAAACCATACATAGTCGTAGAAAATATTAATAAAAGTATTAAACAAGATTATTATATATTTTTTTTAAATGTTGCGTAGGTTCAGGCCAACCCCTCTGGGCTGGCTCACCCCACTAGACGCCACACCCCCCCCCCCCCCTAAACACATTCATCCTAAATCCCAATTTATCATATCTTAATTATATGTCTTAGTGAGCCTCCAACTCCAAACCCTATAAGGGAGTTGTGAAAATTCCAGTAATATCTCCTCCACTAGTGAAAATCGACTTCTCGTTTTCTTACTCACAAGGTGAACGAAAGAGGTAGTGAACTCCATTGTACTAGACAACAAGTTTTCTTTAAAAAAAAAATTAATAGGAAAGAAGATACATTAATAAGAACTTAAATTTTAAATTTTTATATAAGAGGAGTATTTCATGAGATCTCCAAACTCTTGAGCAGAGACTCGATCCGATGACCTCCTACTTGAGAGTCAGGCTCTTGGCCAACTGGGCTAATCCCTGATGGTTTTGATGTAGTACATCTTTCTCTGTATCAATAATGCTTGTTGATTCTTTATTTCCGTATCACCTATAACAGTTGATCCCAACGTACGTATCAACTATTACAGTTGATCATTTACGTCTGTTTAAGTTTACTTGTCTTGCAAGTTCTTTTCTTTCCTAGTTTGATTAGATTTCCCTTTTCTTTTTTGTTTAGTCGGATCTTGTGAACCTATTTAAAGGCTATGCCTTTTTTTTTGAGAGATATCTTATTATCAATATTATTATCAAATTTGATTATCAATCTTTCAACCTTAGAATCTTGATCATAGAATCAGATTTTAACTAAGTTCCTGACGGAACTTAAACTATCTTCATAACCCTAACAACTAGTTTGCTATCTCTTTATTTGTGCTACACTAGTTGGTATCAGATACAGTGTTTTTCAGATTTTTATCTTTAAACCGATCCTTACACAGCTTCCGCGATTCAAAACCTTACCTTTCATCTCTATGGGAGATAACACTTTAACCAAAGATACTATTGAAGCACTTATGAAAGAACTCTTGAAGAATTCAGTCACTGAGATTACAACTTCTATTACTTCTCTTGAGACCAAACTTGAAACCAAGATTGATTCAACTAAACGTGACCTCGAGACAAAGCTTGGAGTTCATGAAGACTGTATCCTCAAATTATGGAAACATGTAGGGTTAGAAGATAAAGACATGCCTGTTTTAACTGATGATAACGAAGAAGGAGAAAAGAAGAAAGGAGAAAAGGAAGATGATGAAACAAAAAATGGTTCTTTTGTTCAGAATTCTTCTATTCCTGGCAATGTTTCGCATATCCTTCAACACAAGGAGCCGGTGAAAGGTTTTCTTAACACTCCAAAAAAACCTGTTACTGTGATTATCAATTGTGATGAAGATGACAAAGCCGAGGAACTCGAATCACAAAAGTGGATGGAAGAAAATAGATTAAAGTCTAATATGAATCTTATGGAAATCTACCAGAATACAAGTTAAAAGCTGATATACCTAATTTTCATGGTGGTTTACAAATTGAGGAATTATTGGACTGGTTTTATGAAGTAGAATCCTTTTTCAGTTTCATGGACGTCCCTGAATCTTCTAAAGTGAAACTGATAGCTTATAAACTGAAAGGTGGAGCTGCAGCTTAGTGGGAAACACTATGTGAAGATCGAGGTAAGTATCACAAACCTATTATACGTACTTGGACTCGCATGAGAGGTTTATTAAGAGACAAGTTTTTACCAAGAGATTATAAACAAAAAATGTTTATCAAACTTCAAAACTATCGACAAGGAGCTAGATTAGTTGAAGAATATGTAGCTGAGTTCTATGGTTTAGTTGCTCGTAACCAATTGAAAGAAACTGAAGAACAATTAGTTGGACGTTTTATAGATGGTTTTAACAATTTAATTCAACAAGGGATGACACAGTCAGCATTTACAATGGTTGAAGCGATACAACAAGCTCTTAAAGTTGAAAGGTGTGTGCTCAGTACTTCCAGACAACCAACTCCACGTCAAGATCGTTATCAAAAATTTTATAAAGCTGTCAGACCATATAATTCTTATTATGGTAACCAAGGTGAAAGCGACTGTTGATCCACAAGAACGAAGTTATGGTTCATCTTATCAGCAACTTCAAGCACCAAATCATTCCATCCAACCATCTTTACCTTCAGAAACTGCTCTGATGATGCATATTCCATCTGCTAAACCACCTCAGGCTACTCAACAATGAGATGTTGCTCACAATACTAAAGGTAATAAGTATGAACCACAATTTCCTCCTTTAACTAAACCTTCTAATCCTTATTCAAAGTTTCGAGGGGATAGATGTAACAAGTGCAACCAAACTGGCCATAAATCTAGTGATTTTCGCAAGTTTCATGCTTATATTAATGAAACTCAAGAAGAAACACAAGAATAAGAACAAGCACTAGGAGATGATGAATTACTTACTTACAAGAACATGAGACTTATGATGCAGATTTTCTTGGAGTAATTCGACCAGTTTTAATCACTGAACCATGTCTTACACAAAGGAATCATATTTTCAAGTCTCATTGTATCATTGAAGAGAAGCTTTGCAACATGATCATTGACAGTGGAAGTACAAAAAACTTTGTTCCTGCAAAATTAGTTGAGAAGCTTGGTTTACCTGTTAATCTTCATCCAAAACCGTATTCAGTTGGTTAAATAAACAGCTCTTCCACTCAGCAAATCACTCATCAATGTTTAGTAAAGTTTTCTTTCCCTAGATATTCATATTATGCTTTATGTGATGTTATTAACATGAATGCAGAAAGCTTATTATTGCGAAGACCATGGAAATATGACATTCGTGTTGTTCATAATTGCTATGTGAATACTTATACTTTTGTTCATGAAGGGTTTACTAAGGTTTTATGGCATTTACAATCTTCTATTTCACTCAAAGAGACAGCAGACAAGAAGACCACTGCATTGGTTGCTACCATTGTTCATTCTTTACAGCAAACTCATTCTCTGAGTTCTCATGAAGTTACTAAGACAATGGTGGAAATTCCAGACAAGGTACAACCTTTATTATCTTCTTTTGATGACTTATTTCCTGCTGAGTTACCCACCACTTTACCTCCACTAAGAGATTTACAGCATAAAATCGATTTTATCCCCGGAGCATCTATTCCTAATCAGCCCCATTATAGGTTAAGTCCTAAGGAACATGAAATATTACAAGGTCAGGTTGATGATAAGGATAAGCAAGAGTCCTTGTGCTAGTCCAGCCTTTTTAGTAGACAAGAAAGATGGTGGACATCGTATGTGTGTAGACTGTAGAGCTTTAAATAGAGTTACTATAACATATAAGTTTCTTATACCAAGAATTGATGACATGATTGATATGCTTTCTGGTGCTAAAATATTTACAAAGCTTGATTTACGTAGTGGGTATCATCAAATATGTATTCGTGAAGGTGATGAATAGAAGACAACATTCAAGACAAAAGAAGGTTTATATGAATGGTTAATAATGCCTTTTGGTTTATCTCACTACACCATTTTTAGGGATTAGCAACGGACCCTGGCTGTTGCTGACTGGGGTCGCAACGGAAGATCCCTGATGCAAAACACCTTGTTGCATTTTCTCGCAACGGCATAGGCTCCGTTGCGACTCTCGGTCAGCAACGGGGATTCGCAACACACGTGCCGTTGCGACTTTATTTATTCGCAACCAAGATTTGCCGTTGCTAAGCTTTTGCTAATTACAGGAATACCCTAACGGGAACTAAATGTTATTGGTTCTGGTTCTAATTTAGCAACAGATCACAGACGTTGCTAATGTTTTTTGCAACATAAAAAAAGGTCTAGTCTTTATTGACCTGGTCAAAATCCATTTCCCCCACATTAACCCCCCGCAGTTACCCAGTTCCCCATATTCATCATTTCCACGGATATACAAACTATGTCATTCATTACAAAACTGTAGTATATTATGAAAAAGGGATTTTCAATTGAAGTTAACAAAAAGTATGAGTATTTGATACAAATGTATAGTAAGTATGTATCACAGCAAACTAGTGTACACATAGAAACATACTTAGTTCCTAAGTTTAGTTCATAGAAAGATACGAAATTCCTTAGTTCTTCTAACTTAAATCACTATAATGAGATACTACATAAACTTACAAATCTTGCAGCTGCTAAGGGACCTAATGGCTAGCTACTGCTAGCTCCTCCAACCTTTCTGATCTGATAACAGAGCATCATTCAATTAACCTGTGAACAAGTAGGAATTACTATTTAATCCAGTTTTTCATGACCCAATTAATGGCTAGTCCACCCGTGAAAAACATTTACTCGCTAGTCCAAAAACATATTTTTGGACTAAGATTATTTACTTGCTAGTCCAAAAACTTTGTGGAGATTATAAAGTGTGTTTTATAAATTCCTAAAACAACCTTCCAGATCTAATTAGTATCAACACATGTAAATGTTACTAGTAGTATCAATATGGTGATACTACATATTAATTTGTACTGTACTAGTAGTAACAAAAATATGTTACTAGTAAATTAGGTAACTACTTTACTATACTAGTAGTAACATATGTACTAGTATACTAGTAGTATATAGTATACTAGTAACTAGTATTAATATGTAGTAACATATGTTACTAGTATACTAGTAGTAACTAGTGGTATACTAGTAGTAACTAGTATTAATATGTAGTAACATATGTTACTTTACTATACTATGTAGTAACATATGTTAGTATAACATACTAGTATTAATATGTAGTATCAATACACAACATAACAATATTGATATGTAGTATAATACATATTGATACTACATATTAATATGTAGTATCAATACATAACATAACAATATTTATTTATATGTAGTACATAACATATTGATACTACATATTGATATGTAGTATCAATACATAACATAACAGTATTTATATGTAGTAACATATTAGTAATATACTAGTAGTTATTAGTAGTTACTAGTAGTATACATACTACATATGTTACTAGTAACATATGTAGTATGTAGTAACATACGTAGTATTATATGTTAGGGTTAGTAGAGTAATTTTACTCTTTTCAAAACTTTTTTGGACTAGCGAGTAAATATATTTTCCCGCTGGACTAGCCATTAACCCGGGTCGGGTTTAGTGGACTAAACAACAAAGTTCCCTGTGAACAAAGCATCACAAATTCTTCCAATGAGATATCCAGTATGCTTATAAAGATTGAGTTAAAAACTAATAAAGAAATAATAGGTTATATAAGCAAATCAAAAGAACCCACATACTTCGCACTAACACGTAGCTCATGCAAGAGATTGATAGTATCAAATTACACTCAATGAAGCATGTATGTCTAGTTTTCCTAAAACCCACAAACATCCCTCTCACTACTTATATGGTTATGTTATTATTGCTATCGAAATTTTGGTGCAAGTCCATACAACAAGCATAATGACCTACCCGATGGCGAGTTCAATTTCTGCTGAACTGTATTTTCCCTGGTATATTCAAATTTTAGTCGATATAACTTCATATCTGCACATCTCAGGCTTAATCTGCATCCTAATGGTAACACTTAGCTGCAAATGAAAACATAAGAAACATTCATTAATGCCCTGGAATAGCTCAAAGGTTTTTGTATTATGCAATTGGCTAGTAATGAATGAGAATCCAACCTGAATAGCAATTTGAGCACCAGTAGCATCTTCATATTCAACAACTGCATAGCAAATACCAATATCCTACGCACCAGAAATCAGTCAATTTCTTTCAATGTAGAGACCAAAATCACATACGGTTCTGTTTGAACCAGACAATATGTTCAGTTGCTTGTAGTGACCACACTTGCGAAGGAAAAAAACATGCATAAGGTTTTATGGAATAATCCGACAATTGTTAAAATTCGATGAGAATGAAGCAGTAAGGTCACGTTTTTATTTGAGTTATATGGATATCATAGCAGGTCAGTAACAATGAGAAGCCAGTACCATCAAGTATTCATTTTTGATTTTTCCCACAATTCTGGAAGTGTAAAAACTAGTCATATCTTAGTGCCAGATGTACTTTGCAATCATACGGAGATGAAATAGTAAATAGTGTTAACGTTTTCACAATTAGGGAGTTGAATTAGATTTTTCCAACTTACTTCTGCATGACCTCATAAAGATGCAATCAAATCTTTTAACGAGTCATCATTAGTGTCAACTCCTAGGAGCTTCAAGAGAAATGATGTATCAACATATGGACAAAAGGCATACTCCAAAAGTCCAAACTAAAAGTATGATGCATTATTCAACATAAAAAACTATATATATACCGTAGAAAGGATTGATGAGACATATGCATGATTCCCCAACACCTGGTTTATTTCACTTTGGTTTGTAGGTTCTTTTGCATTTCCTGTGTGGATATCTGGAGTGATGTACGCAGAAAGCAGAAGATATCGTATTTCATAAGCAAACTAAAAAAAAAAAAAAGGAAATCAGAACTTGTTGGAAATTGGAAGTTTAATATATCGGTCTAAGTCTCTAGGTTTAACGCTCTAGCAATGCAGTGTCATCATCCCGTTCCCATATTCGCATTTAAAAGAAAAAAAATGTTAGATAAACATATTGTGATTTCACCACCTCCGTCATTTCCAGAACCCACTCCTTCCTTCTACATGTCATCACCACCACCATCTATAAGTCACCACCACCAGCGTCACCATTACCATCCCGACACTATTAAAGGTCATCCCCAACCACCATCTCTAGTCCTACCACCTTATTACTATAATAAGTCACCAATGCCACCATCTCGAGTATTAAACACATTATTAAACAAAGCAACTTGAATCTATTAAACACATTGCATCCTAGGGAAGAGGATGAAAATTCATACAAACTGATTTCACTTAAACTCTCAATTCAAAGCATAACCGATAAAATTCATAGAAACTACTGAATATTGATCATACAATCTAACAGACACAAAAGGATGTTATCAATAAACAAAGTGTCATTCAAAGTTTTCCATACCGATTCTTTTCTGGATTTTTCTGTAAATTTTCATATGCAACATATGACATATTACGCATCCTTCACGACTGCCATCACCACCATAAGTAAATAAACTAATTAGTGAAACTGAGCATATATTTACTGAAGTTGATTAACAGTTTAAAAGAATTATACTCCTTCAGAATTTTGATGTCCAATAGATTAATTTTGCAGAAAAAAGTTGTTAAATGGTATACTATATCAACGCAAACGTGACACCAAGAAGCAAGTCATGCAGATCCGAGAAGATTCATTAATGTCAAACACAAAACTAAGCCACGTGCGGCAACATATGTTGTTGTCATGATTGGGACTTTTTCAAGACTTTAACTATGCGAGAACCCAATCTCTCTCTGCTTGACTCTTATCTCCATGGATTGAGAGAGCAAGATAACCATCCAACAAAAACTGCAGCACCAATTCTTCTATCAGAAACTGCTAACTCGCAAGCTTATGCAAAATTTGGGATAACATTATGATGAAACCATCGAGAATGCATGATAAAGAATCATACCTTGGTAATTTGAATCCGAATCCGCAGATTATCTTCCTCCGAGGACAGCAAGTAAGCAAGTTGAATTAAGTCAGGCAAACAATCAAGGTGAATCCAATTGATAACATTAACAGAATTAATCAAGAGATCAAAGATAAGATTTATACCCTTTTTTCTATACCTTCTACAACCACACCATCAGAATCATCATCTTCATTGTTATTTTCAACATACACTTCATCACCTTCCTACAAATATCACAAATACAATTGATGTCACAATCAACAAAATCAAAAAAATTATCAAAAACAAAAAAAAAAAATTGACTGATCTACTTACCATAACGTCCTCAACTGGTTCATCCTTGTATTTGTGAGTTCAAGAAATCAATTCAAAAATCTCAAAATTACAGAAAAATTGGAAACCCTAATTGAAAATTTTTGGTGAAAATCGATAAAAAGGAATAAAAAATAGAGATTTACCCAATATCACCCCGATCATCTTGATCATCGTCATCCATTGATGATGATGTTTGTAGAGGATACCGTGATCTGGGTTTAGGTTTTCTTCGGCACTTCAAACAAACAAGATGAATCATAAAAAAAATCAAAACCTAACAAGAGTAAAAAGAAATAAATGGGATTAAACGAAACAAAAAGATAAAATCGTATAAGATTCACAGCTGAAACCCTAGAAATCAAACCTTGTATACTGAAATGTAAATATTATGAAAGAGACTTAAAACCTGGTTGATTTCAGTGGTTCTTCAGAGCTTTTGTGGAGAGGAGATGAAATTCTTTAGAGCTTCTGTGGAGAGGAGATGAAGTTGGTGTTCTGTGGCGGAGAAAGAAAAAAATGAGAAGATAAACTCGATAATGAAGGAAATAGGGTAGATATGGGTGAATGGTGGAAAAATAAAAATGAAGACTTGACCGGACGTTGACTTGGGCGTAAATAGTAGTCCTAGTGTTCCCGACCACACGCGCACTTTGCATGCCTGAACCCAACGTGGTTGCTATTCGCAACCTTATACGAGCGGTTGCAAAATTCGCAACAGATATTTGCCGTTGCGAAAAATTAGCAACGGGGATTAGCAACAGAAAATTCGCAACCGCACTAGTGTCGTTGCTAATCTGGGTTGCTAATCCCTTAAAATGGTGTAGTGTCTAATCCTCCTAGCACTTTTATGCGTCTCATGAACCAAGTTTTGCAACCTTTTCTTGGAAAATTTGTCATAGTATATTTTGATGACATTTTAATATTTAGAAACAATGAAGAAGAGCATCTTACACACTTGTCTCAAGTTTTTAAAGCACTACAAGACAATGTTTTGTATGTGAACTTAAAGAAGTGCACTTTCTTTACAAACAAAGTCACTTTCTTAGGCTATGTTGTGTCAGATAATGGTATTTCTGTGGATGATTCTAAGATCAAAGCAATCATTGATTGACCTACTCCAAATTCTATATGTGAAGTACGCAGTTTTCATGGTTTAGCATCTTTCTATAGAATATTTGTGATGAATTTTAGCACTATTGCAGCTGGTTTGACAAATTGTTTGAAGCGTGATACTTTTGAACTTCGAAAAAACTGAATATCTGATACTCTTATTTGCATTAATTTCAACACCCTTCCACAATCCAAACATCATTTTAATATACCATCGTTATTACATTAAACATCTTAATCATACATAATCATATTCATATCATCATCAACATCAACAACAACAACAACACATAATCATCTTCATCAGCATCATGATCGTCATAATTTTGTGATTAAAATATGATTATTTCTTCTTCATCATCAGATGTTCCAGCATTGCGTTCTCCTTTTTTGATTGTCACGACAATATTTTTCAATATGACCATACTTTTTACAATGGATTTTTGTCATTAAAGTAACAAGCATCAGTAGAGGTTTTGTGCTTTTGCATATTGAATATAATTGAGAAGAATGATCTTTACCTTTTTTTTCTCTAGCCAAAAGATCTTTCTCTTCATATACTTTTGATTTCATTAACCTGTTTTACCTTTGTTCATGTGCTTCAAGAAACTCAATTAGTTCATTTAAAGAATAAGTTGACAAACCTACGGGTTCTTCAATAGAAGTATGCTCTAATATAAAGGGAAGAGAACGTAATACCATTTTCACAATGTTTTAATCAGGGGTACTTCACCATGTGACCTGATTGCGTTTACATTTTCGGAACTTTGTCAAAAAATATGTGCGCTGATCTTTGTCCATGGAGAATATTTCAACTCACGACGAAGAGTTCATAGTTACACATTAATCACCTTGTTAGTATCTTCATAATTTCCTTGCAACAAAATCCATGCTTCTTTTACTGCTTTGAAGTTAGAAATGTTTGAAAACTTGAGTGATCCAAACCTTCTTGTATGAATGACAAAGTTTAAATATTTTTCTTTACTTTTTCTCTATAATCATCTTTTAAGATGCAGTGAGCCTTTCATCTAGATTCACTTCATCATGACCATCTTTTACTTATTCCGACAAATCATAAAAAATAAAAATAAGTTTTGATTTGATAGATCAAAAGTTGAAGTTATCGACTTCAAAAATAGGAACATGTGGTTGTAGAAGTGTACTTTCATTGTTGTCATTTCCGCAGGTCCTTATGGCTCTTGATGCAAATGTAGAAAATGTTTAATGAAAACAAAAGAGATATTCTAGGAAATAAAAAGTTAAAACCATTTCTTCATATATTTTTTTTGTTAGTTAAAGCCCGCCTATGCACATGCTTATAAATACAAACCTTAAAATTCTTGGACATAATTTTAAAAAATCTTCCTTAACACTAAGAATAATCTTACAATTTTAAATGTAATGTAGTTGGGGAAAATCTTGAGTAGTTGGAGAAAATCTTAATTTTAGTTGCCAAATAAGGTTTAAGACCCTTGCAATTCTATCTTCAATCAAATCGAAGGGTCCTTAAGTTTAGCAATTGCTATATGGACTCAATTTTTTGTTAAAAAAGTCTTAAATAGACTTTCGGTCAAACCTCCAACAAATTCCACATCGCTATTTTCAATTATATTTATATTTTTTAATCGGTAAAGAATTTGGTGTTGGCAATTTCGAACTCAGGTCACCGATATCATCACCCGATAATTTACCATTGTACTAAAGTGACACCAGCATATTTTTATTTATATTAAAAATGATTTTAAATTAAATAAAAAAATATACTCCTATTTTAAATATTTTTCACCTGTGAAATTTTAAAAATTAACACCCCAACGTCTACATAAACCATCACAGATGATTTTCGTGTCTAAATATCATATTAAAACCGCATACATAAATCTTCATAGAATCACAAATGAAAATCTTACGAAAGCCCTCACATAGGATTTTGTAGATCCACCATTGAAGACGCTCTAAAAACTGGGATAATATATTGATTAATAATCCAAAATTGAAGATTACTAAAAACCGTAAGATATACTCCCTCCGTCCGGATTCAGTTGAAAATTGCATTTTTATTTTGTCCATGTTTGGTTGATAAAATTGATATTTTCACCTAATTTTTCCTTATATGTCCCTACACAGTAATCAATCCCTAATTTCGAAACTTGTGTTTGTTCCCGCTAGGAACCATTAATTATCCAAATAATTAAATTATAACTAAGGATATTTGTGGAAAGAAAATTGTCCTCTATCTATTTCTTAATATACGTGTGAAATGCAATTTTATCAACTAAATCCGGATGGGGAAGAGAAAATTTGGATCGATCATAGAGAAAATTCATCGAAACGAGAGGTACTTAAAAGGGGTACCTCAACCCAATGAATACAAGCGTGAACGAAAAAATAAAAAAAGAAAAGAAAAAGGGAAGCGAAGGAAATTCGGCCACTCAAGACAACCAAACCATCTCACAAGGCCAAAATAAAGAGTCACATAATGCTCATCACCATATTTGGTGTTAGGCCTAACATCTTTGTGTTTGATTCGGCCAAAAGAACGTTCGTAGTTTAACATTTTTAATGAGACTTATCAAAAAAATTTCTTTGTTTTTAAAGATTTGCATTTTGCTCTCTTCATATGCACCACCATAATGCAACCGGAATGTTATTCCAAATTTGACTACGTTTTTCGTCACTCAATTAAACTTCTAAAACTTCACATTTGTGGTGACAATTAAATTTCAGAAAATTGGTACGATACTGAATTTCAGAAACTCCTAGACGCTCAATTTCCCATATGAATTGATTTCAACCATACGTTCCATAGAGTAAAAGCATACTTAATTATTTTTTAGTAGTATTATTCTCTCAACATGTGGTAGATCATGATTTGAAAGGAACACGTGGTAGTTTATTTTCTGTTTAAGTGTTTTCTTTTACGGAAATGCTATTTGGCTCCCTAATCCACACCTCCCTATTCTCCTCCCTACAATCTAAGCCTCACATCCATATCGAGATTCACATTCAGGTTCAGGTGGGGTTCACCATTCCCCTAATGTGGAGTTTAGATTGGAGGGAGGAGAATAGGGAGGTGTGGATTAGGGAGCCAAATAGCACTGCCCTTTCTTTTAGTATTATGCTTTTCGTATCAATTTTCTTTTCTCTTCTTTCTTCTTATTCATATATTCTTCAATCCACAATTACAAACAGGGACGATAAGTGATAACGAATTCGAGGTCCGCATAATCTTTTTCTGAAGAAATGAAATCAGGTTTACACCTACTACCCTAATATCCATAGTAGATTAGGAAGGATAAAACCATGCGAATCCATGAAGATCCCAAGGTGCATAAATTCGACTTGACATATTATAGGTAATATTTGTGGAATGATCCATTTCCTAGAAGCGGACGTGAATAAATACAATTGGTCGGTGATTCAGCATTATATTTTCGAATTCATTTTTGTACATATTTGACACTTTTATTCAATTAGTTAAGTAGTTAAGGGATTATCTCACTGTCACATAGTAAATGTCATGTAAGATTCACTATTCTTAATAGAATGTTCTGATTCACTATTCTTAAAAGAATGTTTTCTTGGTGGATCATAAAATTATCGTGTGGGACTCACTATTTTCAAAAAAAAAATTCTGGCAGGTTGCACGACTATCATGTAGGACTTACTATTCCTATGGCTCTAGAAACCTTGAATTAAAATTTCATTCTTCAAATAGAAGGTGTGGCAGCTTATGTCTGGGATTAATCACAACCAAATGTTGTGGTTAGGAAGTAAATCCAATAGTCTGAAAACCAAACTTTTGTGTAAGGACCCCGAATCCAAATTATATACTTGTTTTTCTCCTTTTTTACTTTTTGATCATATATTCTTCAAACCACATTTACACACAGGGAGTATGGTAGTGATTACTAATTTGGGGTGAGCATAATCTTTTTTGATGAAATGAAATCATGGTTTAGACCTACTAGTATAACATCCATAGGAGATACCAAGGATAATATGCGATCCTTGAAGATACGAACGTGCATAGATTAGACAGATTTAGAAATATAATTTTGAGTGGTTTTCTACTCCATAAGAATTTGGTATTGACGAATTTTGAACAGATCATCAACATTATCATCTAGATTCTACCATCTGCTTGTAATACAAAATTAAAGTAATACCTTTTTTTGCAAGAATCGAGTATGAAGCTTAGTATAACGGTCGCGCTAGGCGCATCGCTACTTACTCGCTGCTTTCACGCACGCTGAGTTGGTGTGGTGATGTGGCATGGTGATATAGATTATACTGATTCCACGTATCAGAGAGAGAAACAAAAAAAAAAAAAAAAAATTCTTCTTTCTGCAGGAACCCTATGCGATTGATTCTCACATTTCCGTATTCTTATCGGTTTCATTTCTCATATTCTACTAACTTAAATCCTTTCAAGACTAGGGTTTGATCAATTTTCAAGTCTAAACATTAATCGAAAAATTGGTTGAAAATTATATCAAAACTGAGACGAAAGATCAAGTAAACGTTCTTCATCTTATTGATGATTGTTTTGAAGATAATCGTCTCATCTCCATTCCACCGTAATCATCGTCAAAATCCTCGCTAATCATCAAATCGATCGATTAATCAAACCATGAAAGCTTGTTCTTTGAAGATCTGTGGATTTTGACTGGTCAATTGAAAGGGGAACTTCTTGGATCTGTTGAATTCTAAAATATAAAGTTTGATTTTGCCAATTTGAATGGTTTTTATTGTTGTATGTGGTGATAATTGAATTAAAAGATGTTTGGTGCAGAAGCTTTCATGGTCTTTTCTTTTTCAAGTGATTGATGCAATATATGAGAGCTCATCAGTGATTCCTAAAACATTTCTTACACCTCCAACTAATTTCCTTCTCTCTGAAACAACATGAGCTCAAAGCTGATTAACCATAATAATGGAATTATAAATTAGTGAAAGAACCCTAGTTTGTTTCATGAGATATTGGTAATATTGTTTCTGCTCATTAATGATTTGGTTTCGTTGAGAATAAGAAAAAAAGAGTTGAAGAAACTAAATCTAAGAAGAACATGAAGAAAGAGCAAGGATGATTAACGATAAGTTCTGTTTGGTGTCTCTTTTACTGCTAATTGCTAACGTGTAAGAAAAATTCATCCCAAACTAGCCACGTCAACTTGCCACATGAGAACGCGTGAAAGTGGCGATCAACAAGAGCGTGGTATCTAGCATTTTCGTTAGTATAATGCAAGTTAAAACATAAAATTCTAAAAGCGTGTTTCTATTTAAACTCCTTTAAAACCGCCTAATATGAACATCTTTTTTTGTGAATCTCATGATTTTCGTATTGCACCTACTGTATAGGCTTAAAGAATTCATCATTATCAGTATTGTTGGGCACGGTGTATTAGGGAGGCGATCTGTCTTGAAGCGTTGAATTAAAATTCTAATATTCAAATGGACACACTAATTATATTCGGACTTGCATTTCTAGTTTTCTAACATAAATACCTCTGTTCAAGGATTAATTGATGATTTTATATTGTTGGCACCTGATGCTAGATTCTGAGTCTACTTAATGTCAAGAACTATTTATATATTGCATCAATCAAAGATAAGAATATCCAACTTTATTTAAAAGAAAAAATAGAAACCATGTTGTATTGGTGTATGCAGGTGATACTGTGATAGGACAATTGGCCGCACTAGTAACGTGGCTAAGGATGGCTTATCGGAGTTTTCTTTTCTCCAAAAAAAAAGTTCACATATTAAAAGAAATTTTCAATAGTGATTCAGAAGTTTCATGTCATTGATCATTGATGTATGAACTATGGACGATAACAAGATTAGTTAATTTATTTACTATTTTTTAAGCATGCACAAGATTAGTTGGAATATTACTAAATAAATCTATATTAGAAGTGCATAAAAAAAACGCTAGACTTGATAAACTGAATTAGTTTTTCCTTGATTTTTTGATTCACCCCCAAAAGCAATTCCATTAGGCTCCTTCCACACCGTAAAACAAAGGTCATGTCTCCGTTTCTTAAGCTTCCCTACACTAAAAAAGACCTTTCTGGACATTTGTATCCGTTGCTTTGAATTTAAGCAACTGATATAAGTGTCTTAGTAGTGGGCAACAAATCTTTTGGAACAGATTAAGCAACATCTGCACAGTTTTAATTAACTGATTAGCGCTAAGGAAGTGAATCTGATTTATTTGGCGTACCAATAATTCAGCGGCTCTTACCAAGTTACGACAATTCGTATGGAATGACTAAATTCTTTTTTTGTTCATTTTGAGTCCACCGTGCCTAGACTCACCAAATGTGCAAAAACGGATGGGAAAATCCTCAAATTTAAGGATTAAATGTTGAGACAGAAGATCTGACCTGCGACAAATGTTGTAATGGGTGAAACAACTTTTGACGTAGCATGGTAGAGGCTGAACCTTGCAACACATGTTCTATTGCTCAAGGCCTAAATCTAGTGACTCTTTTTGAAGTTCACTATAAATACTTACTATTTCATCCATTCCAAATTACGTTTTCTCCACACCGCAAATCTCACACTAATATTTTCTAGTTTCAATTTAATTTTTCCTAATATCTTGAAAGATGGATCAACCTCTACTTTGTGGTCCTAAGTGTATACACTCCATAGGAAAATTTGGTTATTTGTAGAAGCTATGTATTACAAATTACAGTATCAGCTTCCTGAAGCATAATAAAAGAATGTGAGTTTCTGGCAGAGCATTTATGGAATGTTCTGCAGTGACATCGAAAATCCGAGAGGGCGTGATGCACCTCACTTGCAATATCGTTTTCTTTTTTGACAATTAGCAGATTAAGAAGTAAACAAATTTGTATCTCTACCATGCAAGTTAACCGATTAATAATGAAGGACAAAATTGATGCTGATTTGGTAAGAAGATCACATAAGGAATTGCAAAAATGGAGAAGGAACACTTTCACGTACTTTCTATGGTTGTTTCAAAATTCATGGATAAATTCTTGATTTCTTCATTTTGAGTCCACCATGGACTCACCAAACATGCAAAACGGATGGGAAAATCCTCAAATTTAAGGGTTGAACGTTGGGACAAAAGATTTGACCCATGAAAAATGTTGTGTTGTGTGACACAACTTCTATCATAGCACGGTAGAGGTTGAATCTCGTGACACGTGTTATATTTCTCAAGACCTAAATCCAGTGACTCTTTTTGAATTCACTATAAATACTTAACATCTCACCTGTTCCAAATTACACCTTCTCCACACTATAAATCTCACACTAATCTTTTCTAGTTTCAATTAAATTTTTCTAATATACTGAAAGATGGATCAATCTGTATATACACTCAAGAGGAAGATTTTGTTATTTGCAATATATTACAAATTGTAATATCAGCTCCCTAAAGCACAATAAAAGAAGGGTGGGGATCGCCTAACAAAAGCTTTTGACAAACACCTTTGACAAAACACATTAACCGTTTGATCTTATATATCTGATGGCTAATATCTTTGATTACATGACAGGATTTTTAGCTTTGAGTTGTGTTTGGTGGTGAACAAACATAAGGGACGGAAATTAAAATTCATAACTCCATCACTTCCTTTCTGCGTTTCTCTCCTTAATCCAGCACAACGGGGTATGTGCAAAGTAAAGTGGACATGGTGTTATATGATCGGAAAAAACTTTGGATTATTCAATAAGTATCAATAGTGTTTGATGACAGTTTCAATTGAGTAATCATGTTGTCAACTCTAGATTTATATTTACATTGATGATCATAAATGGTTAGCAGTGATCAAAGATAACGATCATCGCCTTCATAACAAAAAAAAAAAATAAAAAAAATTCATATGAAAACTTAAATACCAAGCAAAGATTTAATCTTTCCCCTTGAAATCAAGCTCTTATACATGTCTAGTGACGATCGAACATAATCAATTTCCAGTTATACACAACTGACCATACTAAGAAAATTGTAAATCATCATCGATAAAAGAATAAATAAATGGAAGTCGTGTTGAAGAAATTTCGCTAGATGCAGGATGTATCTAGATAATAGACATTCAAATTCAATCAAGTAAGTAGTAGAAGATATCTACGACCAAAGGGACGATGACAGACATTAGGTTTGCATTAGGTTTTTGCATTCCTAAGAGCAACTGCAGTGGTGCGAGTATAACCAAAGACCAAAGAGGGAAAAAAAGACTAAAATTTGGGTTTAGTCTGGTGTGTGACGCTACGGGCGGAAGACTAAATTTGGTGGAGCGTGGATTATACGTTCGCCTGGTGTGGGGCGTGAAGTATACGTTCGCCTGGTGGTGGGGCGTGAATTATACGTTCGCCCGGTGTGGGGTGATTTCGAAATTTTAAAAAAATTAAAAAAAAAAAAAAAAAAAACAATGGGGCGGTGGTATAAACCACGCCCCATTCAAAAAACTTAAAAAGATTGATGGGGCGGAGGTATTAACCCCGCCCCATTCAAAATAAAAAAAAAAAAAAAAAAAAAAAAAAAGGAAGGGCGTTGAGTATACGTTCGCCGGGTGTGGGGCGTTGAGTATACGTTCGCTGGTGTGGGGCGTACATTATATACCCGCTTGGTGGTGGGGCGAGCATTATATCACCGCTCGACTATATTTGGGTTTAGTCTTTGGTCCCCGATCAAATATACTCGCCCACTGTTCATTTAGTCTAGGATTTGGTCGATGGTCCGTCCCACTACGCCTGGTCCAGAGACCAAATAAATGGGTTTAGTCGCCCACTGCAGTTGCTCTAAACGTACAGTTTGTTACCAAACACAGACCAAAAGTATATCTTGTGCCATGTCATCATAAATGTAAGCTGTCCGATATTTAGTATCCTATGGTTGATTAGTTTTGTTAAGAAGTTTTGTCAAAATGATTTGTTAGCTGATCCCGACCCATAAAAGAAAATGTGAGTTTCTAGCAGAGCATTTATGAAAAGTTTTGCAGCGACACCAAAAATCCGAGAGGAAGTGATGTACCTCACTTGCAATATCGTTTTCAGACAATTAGTAAACAAGTAAACAAATTCATAGCTTTTACCATGCAAGTTAATCGATATATTGAGGGGAAAAACTTATGTTGATTTGGTAAGAAGATCACTGAAGGAATTGCAAAGATGAAAAGGGAAAACTTATACTCTGCACGGTTGTTTGAACAGTCATAACAAATTCACTTTTTGTTGGATACTGCTCCATTAAGTACATCTCAATGAAGATGTATGTTGAGTAGTTAATTTATTCTAATTAGATGTAATTGGGCCGATCGATCAGAGGGTCCGAAGGGAGGGAGTCCCTTTTATGGCCGCTTTTTTGTAAATTGAAACCTCACATAAATTTGCAATTTTATAAAAAAATTTAGGTAGTGTGCACTTGATAATACCAAAATATCCCTCCCTTTTAAAAATTCGGAGGTATTTATCATTTTGGCACAATTTTAGAAAATTATATATATATATATCCATTTTTGCCCATAAAGGATACATAATACTTTATATGTAGCCATATTTTGGTTCATGCATCTAACTAATTTTCCGTTGCAACTAATAAAACGATGTACTCCCTCCGTTTCAGGAAAAGTGATACTTTCACTTTAGGCATAGTTTTTGAAAATTCAATGCATAGCCATTATGCAAACCACCACAAATGATGCATAACATATTAGGCTGCAATATTTTGGTTTGTGTATTGAGTAATTTTTTGTTTCTCCGTTGCAACTAATAAAACGATGTACTCCCTCCGTTTCAGGAAAAGTGATACTTTCACTTTAGGCATAGTTTTTGAAAATTCAATGCATAGCCATTATGCAAACCACCACAAAGGATGCATAACATATTAGGCTGCAATATTTTGGTTTGTGTATTGAGTAATTTTTTGTTTCAGGAAAAGTGATACTTTCACTCCGTTTCAGCAAAATAGATACTTTTACCTTTTTAATTTCCCCCTGTTTTAGGAAAAGTGATCACTTTATCAATTTGGCCTATTATTAGGCAAAATGAAACTATGAAAATATCGTTTTTCCTGAAACGAAAGTAGTATATGCCTACCGGTGGAAATTGTTATTTATTTCGTTTTTCTTCGGTCGTCCCTCTCCATCGTGACAGCGGTGTTCTAGTAGTTATTTAAATTTGATAATTAATCCTAATTTCGATGTAACAATTAGTTTAACATAACAGTTATTTAAATATAATGGTCAAACTCAAAATAAATTAGAATTACATTCGTTGCAAAAATAAAAGCTACAAGTACATTATTGTTGTTCATCATTCTGGTTTCATGGGTAGGACCGGAATATTTTCACCGACAAATAAATTTGAGAAAACAACCATATGTCCTCCTCCATAAGGCTGAGAAGTACAAGAAAAACGTTTAAAAGCAGGAGTGGGAGTTACAAAATAGAAATGGGAAGTTCTGGAGGTCCGGGATGATAAACTTCATTATGGTTCCAGAGTTGAACCCATACTCCCAGTAATCTCGGTTAAATGTAGTCGGTAATTCAGTTTTAGTTTCATTATTTATCAGTGGTATTATTCTCTAAACATCTAAAGACTTAAAGGCCTAGACAAATAATGCTCCACGTTGAACGGTGAGAAAACTCTCGCTTTTTATTGGCCGAAATAGGTCTTTTTTGAGTTTTGTGAAACGAGCGTTTTGATGAGGACACTTGGCAACGTATGATTGGTTTAAAAAGAATGGGAAAAAAGATAAAATAAAGGAAACCAAATTCAATTTGGAATTCATGACATGACAATATTTAGGTAAGGACACTTGGTAACATATGATTGGTTTAAAATTACAAATTTAAAAGGAAAACCTAACTTAAGATGTTTGGAATTCTATGGAAGTCCAAATCTAATTTGGAAATCGACTAACTACTATATTAGGACTCTTTCTTTTCCAAATTGATATATAAAGACGAAAAAAAATACACATATTTTCTACGAAAATAGAAAGAATAAATAAAAATAAAATATGCACATATTCTTCACCTATTTAATGTATTTGCCTCGCCATATCAAATCAAAAATACATCCCCCGCGCACACCAAATCAAAAATGCATTGTCACGGGACGGGCGAAGCCCCACGCACACCAAGTTAACAGGAAAAAATAAACAAAATTTTCACATACTCTCCACCTATTTAATGCATTTGTCCCGCCACACCAAGTCAAAAATACATTGCCATGGGGTTGGGAGAAGTCTCGCGCACACCAAATCAAAATTGCATCGCGACGGGGCGGGACGAAACCCCGCGCACAACAAATGAAAAATGCATTGTCACGGGACGGGGTGAAGCCCGCGCACACCAAGTTAAAAGGAAAAAATAAACAAAATCTGCACATATTCTCCACCTATTTAATGTATTTGCACCGTCACAACAAATCAAAAATACATCGCCACGGGACGGGCGAAGTCCTGCGCACACCAAATCAAAAATGCATCGTCACGGGGCGGGGCGGAATATCGCTCACACCAAATCAAAAATGCATTGCCACGGGACGGGGCGAAGCCCCGCGCACACCAAGTTAAAATAAAAAATATGCCCGGTGCATAACACGAGCATAAATCTAGTTCAAATTAATAGTGGTAGTTGCGAATAATTCCAATAGCTCATATCAGACTTTTTATCATTTAAACAAAAAAAAAATCCAATCAAGGGGCCGAATCCAAATTATTTAAATCATAACTTTTTCTCTCAATTTATTTTACGGGCCGCGAGTTATAACCCCAAAGGTGTCACTATCCATTGACAAAAACTCAAACAAAACAAAATGTTCACAAAAACCCCATTTAACATAAATGTCTATATTACCCTTCTAGTTTAAATCACCCCAACAAAAAGAAAAAGCAACCCCACTTTTAATTTTTATTATATTATCACCACCAACAACAACCCACCGCCATCGACTAGCAACACCACCGACCACCATCCGCCGCCGACCACCACCACCATCCGCCGCCGACCACCACCATCACCGACCTCCGATCGCCACCCACCACCGCCGCAAACCCCCACCACCCACCACCACCGTGCCAACAACCACCGTCGTCGTCGTCGCCGTCGTCCACCACCACCACCGCGCCACCACCATGACCACCTCCCGTCGACGACCACCACCGCGCCACCGCCGCCGACCACCACCATAGACCACCGACGACGACCACTGCCGAGCAACACCACCATTATCGCTGGCCACCACCACCACCAACCAGCCGCCACCTCCACAAAAAATGAGTTTCATTGATCAGTATTCAACAAAATGAGAAAAAAAAATGACGAAACCAAACAGAAAAAATGATTTCACCAAAATTTGGTTTCATCATTTTTCCACATATTGTCATTTCACCAACACAACTTCAATGATGAAACCAAACACGCCGACTTCCAAGTCAGGCCGAATAAACTAGAAAAAAATCAGGTGAAACCAAAATTTGGTTTCATCATAAAAGAAAGTAGAAGGGAGAAAGAAGAAAAAATGAAACACAATAAGATGAAACCTACCACCACCGTCAACTGCACCACAACCACCACTACAATTACCTCCTCAACTAAAATTAGTTTCAACAAAAAACAATCCACCTGTGTCTCACCATCAAAAATTGGTTTCATAGAGATAAATATTCAACAAAATGAAAAAAAATACGATGAAACCTAATTAGGTTTCATCATTTTTCCACATTTTGTAATTTAACCAACATAACATCAATGATGAAACCAAACCCACCGATTTCCAAGTCAGGCCTAATAAACTAGGCAAAAATCAGGTGAAACCAAAATTTGGTTTCATCATAAACTTAATATTCATCATTAAAATCTTTGGTTTTAAGATAGAAAATAGGCAAGTTTATGATGAAACCAAATTTGGTTTCATCATAAATTTCTTGTTTTCATCAACCAAAAACCAAACCCACCGATTTCCAAGTCGGCCTAATTTGATGAAACAAATTTGAAGGTATTGGTGATAGTTTTAGATGATAGAAGGAGGAGGCAGAAGTAGTGTTGGTGGCGGATCTGACATGTAGTGGTGAGAAAAAACAGAAGTAAAAGGAGGCGGTGTTGTTGATGGAAAATCAGGACGTAGAAAGAGAAGAAGGTGATGATGGTGAATGGAGGAGACGGAGGTGTTGTTGGTTGCGGATCTGGACATAGCAGCTGGTTTGGTGGTGGCGAAGCTACTGTTGGTGATAGATCTGAACATAAAGGTAGAAGAAAAGAGAAGGAGGTGTTCGTGGAGAAGATGGAGGTGTTGTTGGTAACGGATCTGGACATAACGGCTGGTTTGGTGGTGGCGGAGCTACTATTGGTGATAGATCTGAACATAAAAGTAGAAAAAAAATAGACTGAGGTGTTCGTAGAGGAGACAGAGGTGTTGTTGTTGGTGGTGACGGAGGTATTGCTGCTGGTGTTCGTGGAGATATTTGTTGCTGGTGGTGGTGATGGTGGTGGGGAGAAGGAGACGAGAGAAAGAAGAAGAAAGAAGAAGAAGAATAAGAAGAAGAAAGATAAAAAAAAAGGTATGTTTGGCTTTTTTTTAAGTAATAAAAACTAAATTTGCTCATTATTATTTGACCTGGGTTTTTTGTGCCACTGTTTAATCAAATGGTTTTTATTTATTAAAAATAATATGGCTGGATATTTTGTACCACTAGTTTGGTCACCTTGGTTTTTTACTACTAGTTTTGTTTACTTGGTAACATATATGGGCACCGACTGGACTCTGACAAATATGGAGCCACGAGCTTGCCTGGACCCAGTCGGATCCTTATATATACTAGTATTTCTTTTGAAGCATGATGACCTTATTCCATTGGCCACAACCAAATCCCCTCCTCACAGGTGTGTCGCAAAATGGGAACCATCTTACTATATTTTTTAGGCCACTACTATATATCCATAAATGAAAAGGCCTACTTATGATTGGAATTGATCACATCCATATACTTTGGTTAGGAATATATATATTATAATTTCAATAGTTGAGACCAAACTTTTGTATGCGATATAAACCAATTAAGGAGACGAATCCAAATTTTTTATTACTTTTTTCATAACAATTTTCTTTTCTATTCTTTATGTTTTTGTTCATATATTCTTCATTTTCTTTTTTTTTATGGGTTAGTGCAACGGTTAGTTGTGGCCCCTAAATACGATTAGCAATTACAAGGTCTATGGTTCGAACCCTTACCTCCTCTAAGGGAGGGAGCATGAGAACCATCAGGCCACTTGATGGTTCTCTGTTCATATATTTTTCAATCCACAGTTACATACAGGAACTATACTACAAGTGATAACCAAATCACAAAATTGGTTAAAAAGACAAAAATCAATAATTCATGGGTGAAAAAAACATTTAGATTTTGATATTGTTTAAATGGACAAAAATATAAAAATAGACAGGATGTAACCAGTTTCATCCTACCCATTTTCAAATTCTTTTTCTTATTTTTAATTTACATCCTTGATGCATCCAGTTTCATCCTTGCTATTATTTTTAAGTTTAAGCCAGGATGAATCCAGTTTCATCCTTGCTATTTTTTTGTGTCCATTTCACCCATAATAATTTTTACTCGTCCATTTGAACCGTGTTTTATAATTTTTTGGACAAATGACCCATTTTCCGAAAACCAAATCGAGGTGCTCATCTGCGTAAAACTACTATTAACCTTTTCTTAAAGAAACGAATGAAATCAGGTTTAGATAATAATATCCATAGGAGATTATACCAAGGATAAAATATGCGATCCATGAAGATACAAAGGTGCATGGATTCGACATGACACATTACAGGTAATATTTTTCGAATGATCCATCACCTAGTTCAACTGGTCGACGTCTCAACGGTAAAATTCCACTCTTCAAATAGACGCTGATAATAAGTATTCCAATTGGTATATTTTTTCCCAAAGAAAAAGACCTTTGTTCTCAGAGTAATTGATGATTTTATATTCTTCGGATATGATGCTAGATTTTGGTTCTACACTTCTACTTAATGTCATGAACTAACGTACGATGCATCAATCAGAGATAAGAATATCCAACTTTATTTAAAAGAAAAAATAATAAACTCCATGTTGTACTGTTGAATGTATATGCATGTACTGATAAGACTTAGCCACGACAATAACGTGATTAAAGATGGCCTGTGCAATTGTGCAAGGTTTTTTTTTTCCTTCTTTAGCATGTACTGAAAGCATATCCAAATTTAGGTCGCATAACGAAATGGTAGACTTAATGCCCAAAATGAGTTTGATTTACCCCCAAAAGCAACTTATATGTTCCTTCTTATAAGTTGTCTAACAAACGACAACAAGTAAAATTCTCCACGTGTTTTCGGGTTTTGCCCTTAAACCCTCTTTTGGGACATTTATTTCCGTTGCTCTTTATTTTAGCTACATTTTATAAATGCCTTGATCTTTTTCCACATTGTACAGTGATAACCAATTCGGAGTGCGCATATTTTTTTTTTTTTTTTTTTTATCGGTAAAGAAAAAATAGATTGATCAAAAAAAAAGGTACAAAAAGGCTTGTACCACCCTCTAGAGTACAAAGAAGAAAAACGAAGTTATAGACAACTTCTTGAGTTACATGGAATCAAAATAGACTTTAGGCCAATTAGAAATTACATCTTGGAAGTTTGGTGTTTCAAAATCTTGAAAAACAAGACACCAAGTGAAAAGTTGATACTTTATCTTTTGCTGAACTGCGATTACTGATGAAGTTTTGTTTTTAAAAGCTCTGTCATTCCTTGCAAGCCATATTCCCCACATAATTGCCACTGAAATCATTGACCATATTTGATACTCCTGTTTTGAGTTAAAAGCCACATTCCAAGAGAATAACATTGTGAAAATGTTATCAGGTATAGTGAAATGCCAATTCAAACACATTTGAAATGAGCCCAAACTTTTTCAAAGAAATTCACAATGAAGAAAAAGATGGTTGGTTGTTTCCGGTTGAGAACAAAACAGGAAATTTAAAGGAACATCCATACCCCTTCCTGCTAACATATCCCTTGTTGGTAAGATGTTATGTGTAAGATTCCATAGAAAAAAGCAAATCTTAGGTGGATATTTCAGTTTCCATATGTATTTGAAGATATGAGAAGAATCAGCATCTGCAGGTTCTTGAGAAAGATAATCATAAGTCGATTTTACACTGAAAATGCCTTTACTCCCTAACTCCCAAACAATTTCATCATCTGCATTAGGATGTATAGTGACCAACCGCAAGCTTCCATGTAGCTCCTCAAACTCAGCTCTAACAATGTTGTTTTGTCTTCTAGGTACCTCCAAGTTCCACCGATTTTACTGCCTCCATGAAATTGTTTTATTCTTTGCTCTTGAAACTGCATATAAATTTGCATATTTCAAGTACAAAGGCATATCCAAAAGCCACTTATCCATCCAGAAATAGATATTTCTCCGAGAATTAACTTTAAATTTGATATGACTTCTGAATATAGAGACACACTGCATAATACCTTTCCAAACTGATTTCCCATAAGAGCATTTGGGATTTTTTGAAAACCAATTCAAAGGATCAGAACCAAACTTCTCAAACACAATTTCCCTCCATAAAGCATCTTTTTCAGTAGCAAACCTCCGGTGCCACTTAGTTAAAAGAGCCCGATTCATTTTCTTGAGACCTTTAATACCCAAACCACCAAATTGTCTTCTTTTACATAGAGCTGGCCATTTCACTAAATGAGTTTTCTTCCTTTCTTTATGATCATGCCATAAAAAATCTCTCATGATTTTTTCAATTCTTTTAGCAACTGAACTTGGAATGACAAATAAAGACACGTAGTAGACAGGTAAGCTAGATAACACACTATTGATTAAAGTTATTTTACCTGACCTACTAAGCATAGTTTTTTTCCAACCTGGTAGCCTCTTAATGATATTATCAATGACTTTGTCCCATTTTGCCACTCCTCTACTTTTGTCTCCAAGAGGCAATCCCAAATAAGTAGTTGGAAGAGCTCCAGAATAACAGCCAAGCAAAGAAGAAAACTGAGATAAATCACCAGAATATGCAACACCATAAATAGTGCTCTTTGCAAAGTTGATTTTTAAACCTGTGAGCTGCTCAAAGGACAACAAAATTAGTCTAAGATCCTTTATTTGCTCAATGTCTGCATCCAAAAAAATCAGAGTGTCATCTGCAAGTCATCTGCAAATTGCAGATGACTTATAAGCTTTCCACCAGTTGTAGCTTGAAAGCCTGAAATGAGACCTTCTTCTTGAGCTCTCTGAATCATGAAAGACAAAGCTTCTCCAACTAAAAGAAATAAGAATGGAGAAATGGGGTCTCCTTGTCTGATACCCTTTTTTGATTTGAAGTAACCTGCAGAAGAGCCATTAATCAAGACAGAAAATCTGACAAATTCTACACAGCATCTAATCCATTTTCTCCATCTCACACCAAACCCCATGAGGGCAAAATTTTCATCTAGAAAATCCCAGTTCACATGATCAAAAGCCTTATCAAAATAAACCTTAACAAGAAGACCAGGTTTACCACTTCTTTCCCTAGAATCAATCAGTTCATTTGCCACCAAAACACCATCCAAGATTTGTATTTTTTTGATGAACGCACTTTGACGAGAAGAAATCAAATCTGGCAAAACTGCTTTCAACCTGTCAGCTAACACTTTAGAAACAATTTTATAAACTCCATGAATTAAACTGATAGGTCTTAAATCTTTTATCTCTTCAATAGTTTCTTTCTTTGGAATTAAGGCTATAAAAGTATTTTTAAGCCTCCATTCAAGAAAGTTCCTCTCTTGCAATTCTTTAAAGACCATCATAATATCAAGCTTCAAAATTTCCCAGCAAATAACATAAAATTTTATAGGAAATCCATCTGGTCCAGGAGCTTTGTCTTGTCCTAATTTCTTCATAGATGTAAGACATTCATCTTCAGTAACTTCTTTTTCCAGCTCATTTTTCATATTTTCAGTAATTCTGTTAAAATGCATATAGTCCATGGAAACAGTTCTTGTGGACTGGTTTTGAAATATATTTTGAAAAAAGTCCACAATACCTCTTTTAATCTCATCTGCATCTGTGGATAACTCTCCTTGCACCTTTATAGCCCCAATGTAGCTTCTTCTTCTTCTATCGGTTTGCCGCCTATGAAAGTATTTGGTGTTGTCATCATTTTGCTGCACATGAGTGACTCTATCTCTTGCTCTCCATTTCTCAGCCTTGATTACTGAAAGCATACAAAATTCATGTCTTGCTTGAGCCCTTTCATCCCATTGTTCTTTAGAAAGACCATTATTGGTATTTTCTTCTGCATCTAAGGACATAAATATATCCTCCAAAGCTTTCATTCTGCTATCAATGTCTCCATACTCTTGTTTGCTCCATAATTTTAGAATTGGTTTCAATAGCTGTAATTTCTTGCATAAAGAAAATCCAGCTCCACCTGCCACCACAAAGGAAGACCAAGTAGAGGAAATAAAAGAAATAAAATTTTGGGTGAGAGAACCAGTAATACTCACATCTAAATGGACCTGGACCTGTCTTCACACCTTTACAAAGGAGAGCAATGGGGTTATGATCAGAACAAGGTCTTGACAAAGCTTGTTGTATGACTCTTGGATATTGCATCTCCCATTCAGCTGAAATTAAGAGTCTGTCAATTATGCTTCTAATGCTATTAAACTGATTATTAGTCCATGTGAAAGTAGCTCCATTCAAAAGCAGATCAATCAATTTGTATCTAGAAATGAACAGATTAAATTTCCTCATTCCAGCAGTTCCTACTCCTCCAGAAGATCTCTCATGTATGAATCTTATCTCATTGAAATCACCACCTATAACCCATGACAAATTCCAGTAGCATCTTACTTCAACAATCTTCCTCCAAAATAACTTCAATTCACTTGTGTTATTAGCATTAGGAGCATAGATTCCAGTAAAAATACATTCAAATTTTGTATCCAAAGACTGATACAAAATAGTTATAGAATACTAACATACTAAAGAGTCTAACACTTTGATTTTTGATTCATCCCAACAACACAAAATACCACCTGATCTTCCTACGGATGGTGCATCCATCCATTTAACATTTTTGTTCCCCCAAATTTGCCACACAAGGAGATCATTACAAATTTGAAGATTAGTCTCCTGTAACAAGAAGCTACTAGGCTTCCAATCTCTGACTTTCTGTTTGATGATATCCCTTCTATTGAGGTCATTCACACCTCTTACATTCCAACAAATAATTTTGAAATCCATAAAAAATCAATAACCCAAAGATAAACAAGAAAAAGTAATCAACTTGATTTACCTCTCTCTTTATTAAGGTTACGTAAATGAGTTTTCATTGTTGACATCATTGTATCCACATTATCCTCCTCACTCCCATTGAAGAATATACCCAATTTTGGACCCAAATGTATCATCTGAGTAACAATATCCTCAAATTGTTTTCTCAAATTAGGATCTATACCGGACTTAACATTGCTCCATTGATTAGAAGAAGAAATTTCGATCACTTGATTAAAAGAACAAGGCAATTCTTTGTTAGATGAATCACCAGCATCCAATTTTTGAAGATAAGGAATTGAATCTGCTTCCTCTAGTAAAGCATCGACATTTAATTCTAAATTGACCGTTGGTGTAATAACCATTGTGGATTGGATGCTTGAATCAGAAGAATTTGAATCTGAGTTGGGTGCCTTTAACAAGGGAATAACATTTGAATTGGTTTTGCCCGTATCCAAAATTTGCACCCTTCTAGCCTTTCTTTTAGGTTCAACGGGCAAAACTGGATTTAAGTTAACTTTTGAAAAATTGAAAGAAAACTTATTTCCTTGTTCAACACGCGAAGATTTCTCCTTGCGTAAATTTTCCTCTGAAATAGTTATTGACCGAGATTGATGCAGATTTGGCCAACCAATTTGGAAAGTAGAATTATTCTCCGTAAAAAACTCTTCGGTAGAATTCTTCTCTGTTGTAATTGTGTTCTTCAACGAAACTATAATCTTTTTGTATGTTTGATCCAGTGAATCGTTAATAAACTTTGTTGGTGAAGCTTTAATCGGAAACAATTGTCCCTTGTAGAAGAACATAAAAGTTGATTGTTGTTGTTCGAAGTTGATAACCTTTAGACGAATGGCTGAAGCATCCTCCCAAGAGAGTGTAGATGAATGAACTTCTATTAAACCCCCAAAATTTAGACCAATATTATGAAAAATATCTAAACCCCAAAGATTAAATGGAACCCCTTTTATGTCTATCCACTGTCCTTCAACTGATTTAGATGATGAAGGAATAGTATTGACAGAAGACCACCATGGATATAATCTAATTGTTGATCCTTCAAAAGTCCATAAACCTCTATCCAATAAAATTTGCTTATGTTCTAAAGAAGAAAAGAAAAAAAGCTTTTTTCTCTTCAAACGGAAAAACATCAAAATCACTGGCAAGACAAAATCGATTCGAAATTTTCTTACCCAAACGACTCCATGAACCCACATAGTTAGAAGATTCAATGATAATAGCCTGTTCCTAGTCTGGATTACAAAAAGTATCATCTTTGCTCTTTGAAGCATCAGAAATCGCATTTGTGTTGTGTTCGACAGATACAACTTGAGGTTCTACTATAGAATTGAGATTGGATGGAATTTTCATTGTGTAGGTGGTTTTAGATGATAACGACTTATCAAAACCTACGGGAGTAGGGGTTTTCCTTGATAAAAACTAATCAAAACCTACAACAAATCGTTTCCATCTATTCAATCCTTTCTCTGTTGGAAAGATTGTCGTGTGTTTACTTCTGTTTGCAGACACCGTTAATCTAAAGAACTCACCATGCTTATTCCTATCTCTCACAAAAAGCATATGTTCCTCATCCTTTTCAAAAACCCAATGCCAAGGACCATAAAAATCCTTTGAGGATTCTTTTCTCATAACGTTTTTTAGCCACACCAAAGCAGATCTACTAATCTTAAATTGAATCAAAAGCTTAGTATTTCTAGTTTCTTCTGTAAAAAGAACATCACCAGATTTTTTCGAAATAAAAAAAGCTTTGTACTCACATTCAATCCTTATAGCTAGATCTTAAGAATCCTGTTTTGAGTGATTCTTCTTTTTGTGAGATACTTCGGCCCATCCTTCATTGTCTTGCGATTTGTTAACCACCTGAGCTTCCAATTTTTTTTCTGAGTTTTGCAAAACTTTTGATACTGAAATGTGTTCACCCCTTACCACCGAAACCCAATCCTTTGCTTCCTTGAAACCTTCTTGCTTCCTTGATCCTGCTTGTTACCTTGCTGATCTAAACCCTTTTGCTCAACCCTGCAACTGTGTGATGAAGATCCCTGTGCCATTTTCGCCGCGAGATACATTTTCCTAAATTTTGATCGTAATCTTTTTTGCGCATAATCTTTTTTTTGAAGAAGTGAAATCAGGTTTAAACCCATAATATCATATGGAAATTATCAAGGATAAAACCATGCGAATCAATGAAGATACTAACGGACATAGATTGGACTGGAAATATTATTGGTAATATTAGTCGAATGATACACCTAGAAGCGGATGAGCATAAATTCAATTTGTTTGACAATTTCACTTATGCATAAATTTAATTTGTCGGCAATTCGGCATTACACTTTTGAAATCAATTTTGTATATATTTGATATTTTCATTTGATTAGTTATGTAGTTGATGGATTCTCCATTCTTGTATATAACTCCCAAAATTAAATCAAAGGATGAGTGTGAAGTACCGAAGTGTCACGTACTTGTTAGAGAAAATGTTCCAAAATTCTTCGAGTAGAAGCGCCAAAACACGATAGATATTGAAGATCTTGTAATAAAAATCAAATGAATTTATTATTATGACACAAATAAAATCGAAAATTTTGAAATATCTATTTAAACAGTCTCAAAACCGTCATCTTACTTGAATGTTTTTATGATTGGTCGTGGCTCACTATTACTAATATGGTGCTTTTCTGGTGGGCTACTTGGCAATCATATCACATGTTGGACTCACTAATCATTTTTTACTCACTAAACCACGACCTTCTCCCTCTCTGAGCAACTTTTTGATGTCATCTTCTTCGTTTGGTTTTCTCAAGTCACTACAAAAACATATCCTATTAGTGAGGGTTTATTTTTAGGGGCGTTTGTGACGGTGTTTTGATCGACCATAGGAAATATTAGGAATAGTCAAAGAACAGTTTTCTTTGGTCGGTTTCGTGCTTCCGGCAGAGTTAAAGATTTCCCGATAGAGCAATGGCTGCGGTTTCTCAGCCGTCAAAAATGTTTTGAGAATTGGCTCCATTTTTTTGGCTCTCCCGCCTCCATTTTCACCGAAATTTTACTAAATTTTTTAGAAAAAATTATTTTTATTCTTTTTTCTCAACCTTATCTTCTCCACTGAAGAACTGAGGTTTGCTCTCACCTCTTCTCTGTTACCATCTCGTCGGTCTCTTCTCTGTTACTATCTCCTGCATCTCTTTTTTGTTATCATCTCGTCTGTCTCTTCTCTGTTGTTCCATTAATGGGTTTTTAATTTGCTAAATATTACTTTTAATTGCTTATTGCTTTCTTTTACAGCAACTAAAGGATGAACCTTTAAGGAACTATAGGAGACTGTTAAGGTGAAATTTTGAATCTTATAAAGAATATGAGACTGTTAAGGTGAAGTTTCAAATCTTATAAAAAAGAATCTGTTAATGGTTTTTTTTTTATTTTGCTAAATATCTATACCGTCACACTTCTTGTGCAGAGAAATCTAAATTAGTTTTCCCAATTTCAAAATCTCATCAAATTGAAATACAATTTTGCATAATCAAAAAGTTTGATTACAGATGTTTATCTGTTTGCGGGTAAAAACGACTCACAAGTTTTCTGGTAAAAAATGGTGGAGGAGGCAAGTGCCACGTTAAAAGCGGTGTTCGAAGTTGCAAATCATCTCGAACCTTTAAACAAATGTCTTGCACGGAGTACTTTGAGTTCGAGACTAATCAGAGGACCACAGCCCAAACCAAAACAATGGCCTTTCCAGGTTCAATTCGGTCACAAGAGGAGGAGAAGGGTCGGTCTGTAGGGAGGGAAGCTGATATTGTGTGGAGATCAATGGATATTGATCTGTGGGTGATGTGATGTGTTAAACTGTTGTGAAGATGATTCTCTGTGTAGACGAGAGAAATCTTCTGAAAGTGTTTGATAACTTGACAGTGATAAGTCTTACTTGTTGTTAGTTATCAGATCATAAGTTCAGAAACCTATTTATAACAGCACATCAATCTCTTGTAAGTAGTGACAGTTGAAGGTAGTGAAAGAATGGGGAAGTGGGAGATTGTGTAAAACCCATTTCCACTTTGCACGGAAGACCGGGTTGATCGACCATCCACTATTCCATTTACTACTTAACTATCAGCACAACTCACAGCTCTCATCATGGATGTACCTCACATCGCACGTGATGTAGGCCGCCAGACCAAAACCTTAGTGATACCCCCCCATGTGACGTGAATTGATGTCTCATGTGTGATTGGTCAATCTTTGACCTAAGACTATGAGTCTTATGAACTGAACCAACGAAGATCAATATTGTGATGGATGAAGCATGTAATGTTGAAACAACAACATGCTTTGTAGACCATGAATGTTGAATTAGGTCACTGATTACCGTGATATGTTGGTTGAAGCAGTAATGATAGTCGAATGACTTAGTGATGGTTTTATGTGATTGCTGGATCGATCATAAACCGTTATATTGGTGCACTGAGCACTTGCGAAAATGATCATTGATGAATGATCATATAATACCTTTCTCGATCAATGTGGCATGAGTCAGACGAATGACGAGAAGAGATTATAATATTAAAATAATGGTTGACAGACAAACCAAATGTTAGTTGATAAACCAATAAAATATTAATAGTTGGATCAGTATTAAATTCTCAAACATTGATATCTGAATCAACATGAGAAATACTGCAACTCTGAAAAGACGAGGGTACCCAAATATACCTCAATCTAAAACTTTTCCACCTATAAATTGTTTCTCCGAAAGTGATTTGTCTATGGATTGAGTCGAGACAATACAAAAAATCGGTTCACACTTCATGTAATCGTCTATGGATACGAGATCGAGACAATACAACAACGAAGTATGTTTACTTGATAAAAGGTTCGGACTTAACCAAACACAATAGGATTACTTATCAAGTAAATAGGAATTAACATTTGTGTAATTTACTTTAAATTATAATAACAACAATTATAATTGCAGAAAATAAAAGTAAACGACGCAGCAAGATTTTGTTAACGAGGAAACCGAAAATGCAGAAAAACCCCGGGACCTTGTCCATAATTGAATACTCTCAGGATTAAGTCGTTATACAAAATCAAAACAACTTCGTATAGTTGAGACCAAGCAACTAAACCTATAGTTCACCTAGTTCCGTCTTTATTCCCACTGTTGATGGTGGTTTTTAGTTCATGGCTAAAATAGTAAAACCCTGTATTTAATGCGCCATCATTCTGCAAAGAAGTTGAGCCATTTAAAATTAATGAGTTCTCATACCTCTTTGCTTACATATGTATTGAGCAATTCAGTATATTTATATGAAATTTATCCAGAATGGTGCGTGTAGCAACAATCCCAAATATTCTGTAAATTTCTGAGTATTTTTTCCATACCATGTTCCCAGTTGAACTTTTAATACTGACATGACAAGACATGACGACTAATGTTCGCTCTCAGCCGAGTAGCATGAATCTCCCGAAGTGTCAGGATTGAGATGCGTGTGGAAGTACTCAATCAGAGGCACCCAAAATTATGCTGCCCTTTAATATTAAATTAGTGATTTTTGTATCAGTATGCAAAATTCACCAAAATTCGATTGATTTTGCGGCAACCCACAAAATTCAGTTCTTTAACCTAATTTATCAATTTGCAAAAATTAGGTTTTTGCGCCCTGCGCAATATCTCGAATCTTATTGGTCGAGACCAAACCTAGGTAAGTTAGGAAATTAATCCGTCATGGACTAGTAGGAGCAAAGTCCTACCAAAAATCAGAAAGCAAGAAATAAAAGAGGAGCTACGGCAAATAGGAGCAGCAACAAGAGGAGGCGTGGCCGCACCACATGGCTGGCCAGTTCGCCCTAGCAGGCATCACCTGTAGCCGGATGGCCACGCTCCATGTTGCCATTGTCGGCCCCCCTTTCCCATCGACCAATCAGGTCGCTCTAAATGCGCCACACGCACTTAGAATGAGGCCGGCCCATGCTTCTTTTCGGCACCCTTTCCATCGACCAATCAGGTCGCTCTAAATGCGCCACACGCACTTGGAATGAGGCCGGCCCCATGCTGCTTGTCGGCCCCCTTTCCATCGACCAATAAGGTCGCTCTAAATGCGCCACACACACTTATAATGAGGCCGACCCCATGATGCTTGTCGGCCCCCTTTACATCGACCAATTAGGTCGCTCTAAATGCGCCACACGCACTTGGAATGAGGCCGGCGCCATGCTGCTTGTCGGCCCCCTTACCATCGACCAATCAGGTCGCTCTAAATGCGCCACACTTACTTAGAATGAGGCCGGACCCATGCTGCTTTCCGACCCCCTTTCCATCGACCAATCAGGTCGCTGTAAACCCGCCAGCAGCATCCCTAATCGTTGACCATAATTAGGGTGATCGCGCTCTTGAAAGAGAAGTTCAACGAGCTAAGACTGAAGGGCAACAGTTTCAAACCCATCGCATCCGCCCAACTTAGACAGCCTAGTTGGACGACTTAGATATTCTTTCGAATGACCATGAGGTACCGGTATGATCACTGGCGGCTTGCCTCCATCCTGGCCAGTCGAACTACTCACCACATGTCAGGAGCGCATCAAACTGATTGCCCAAAGTAGGGTGATCACGCATTTTGAAAACCTAATTCATGTCAGCGGCAAAGCATGTCACTTTGTCGCAAAAACGATCATGGCCTTCCATCTTCGCTAGCCTTGTCGGATGGCCTAGATCTAATTTCAGGCGACCAATGAGATGCCAGCATGCTCGCCGTACACTACATCAAAGACTCCAAAGTACACCGCATAGATATTTTCATGCCACACCACCGGATCTAGTACACATCTACACCTCCTTACAAGACCGTATTGTATTCCCAAGCCGACTCAAAAATATAGCTCTAGTGACCAGACAGAAGTGTAACTTAGGGACTGCTCATCGCATCCCATTCATACAACAATCCAAGATTTAGAAGATGATTCAAAGGATGTCGCTTTGAACGAATTCCTTGAAGACTTGATGGCAGCACGTCGGCGCCTCTCAGCTTATCTACTTCACTCAATGGCTCTGGAAGATTTTGCCCATATAAGCATTCCAAGCATTTCATCATCGCAATCAGAAGGGAAAGAATGAGCCGATGAGATAAAGATTCAGGATGAAAGCAATTTCATTCCAGTCAATGCTCATGAGTTTAAAAAACATTTTAGTTGCGACTCAGCGGTCCAGACTCCAAGCAACTTAAAGTCAAGGTCTCTCGAAATCGAGCGCAATGGAGTTTAGCAAATTTCGAAATCTACCTGGAGGCAATTGACATATATGATAGGAAGACGATCACTGCGTGCTTTGATACTTCGTTAAACATGTCTTGCTCAAATACCTAGCCGGACTCTATCCTAGTAACATCTGTCTACCTTGCCTCATAAGTTTTATCTTTATTTGTCACCATCTAGTGCTTACCCCGCAACAATGTCACTGTTACGTACTAAGCAGGGGACATAATGTTGATGGTGATTTTTAGTTCATGGCTGAAATAGTAAAACCCTGTATTTAATGAGCTATCATTCTGCAAAGAAGTTGAGCCATTTAAAAGTGATGAGTGCTCATGCCTCTTTACTACATGTGTATTGAGCAATTCAGTATATTTATATGAAATTTATCCAGAATGGTGTGTGTAGCAACAGTCCCAAATATTCTGTAAATTTCTGAGTATTTGTTCCATACCATGTTCCCAGTTGAACTCTTAATACTGACATGACATGACGACTAATGTTCGCTCTCAGCCGAGTAGCATGAATCTCCCGAAGTGTCAGGATTGATATGCGTGTGGAAGTACTCAATCAGAGGCACGCAAAATTATGCTGCCCTTTAATATTAAATTAGTGATTTTTGTATCAGTATGCAAAATTCACCAAAATTCGATTGATTTTGCGGCAACCCACAAAATTCAGTTCTTTAACCTAATTTATCAATTTGCAAAAATTAGGTTTTTGCGCCCTGCGCAATATCTCGAACCCTATTGGTCGAGACCAAACCTAGGTAAGCTAGGAAATTAATCCTCCATGGACTAGTAGGAGCAAAGTCCTACCAAAAATCGAATGCAAGAAATAAAAAGAGGAGTCATAGCAAATAGGAGCAGCAACAAGAGGAAGCGTGGCCGCACCACATGGCTGGCGGTTCGCCCTAGCATGCATCACCTATAGCCGGATGGACACACTCCATGTTGCCATTGCCGGCCCCTCTTTCCCGTCGACCAATCAGGTCGCTCTAAATGCGCCACACGCACTTAGAATGAGGCCCGCCCATGCTGCTTGTCGTCCCCATTTTTTCGACCAATCAGGTCGCTCTAAATGTGCCACACACACTTGGAATGAGGCCGGCCCCATGCTGCTTGCCGGCCCCCTTTCCATCGACCTATCAGGTCGCTCTAAATGCTCCACACGCACTTAGAATGAGGCCGGCCCCATGATGCTTGTCGGCCCCCTTTCCATCGACCAATCAGGTCGCTCTAAATGTTCCACACGCACTTGCAATGAGGCCGGCCCCATGCTGCTTGTCGGCCCTCTTTCCATCGACCAATCAGGTCGCTCTAAATGCGCCACACGTACTTAGAATGAGGTCGGCCCCATGCTGCTTGTCGGCCCCCTTTCCATCGACCAATCAGGTCGCTCTAAACCCGCCAGCAGCGTCCCTAATCGTTGGCCAGAATTAGGGTGATCGCGCTCTTGAAAGAGAAGTTCAAGGAGCTAAGATTGACCGTAACAGTTTCAAACCCTTCGCATCCGCCCAACTTATCCAGCCTAGTTGGACGGCTTAGATATGCTTTCGAACGATCAATGAGGTACCGTTATGATCACTGGCGACTCGCCTCCATCCCTGGCCAGTCGAACTACTCACGACATGTCAAGAGCGCATCAAACCGATTGCCCAAAGTAGTGTGATCAAGCGTTTTGAAAACCCTAATTCATGTCAGCGGAAGCATGTTACTGTCGCAAAACGGTCATGGCCATCCATCTTCGCTAGCCTAGTCGGACGGCCTAGATCTAATTTCAGGCGGCCAATGAGATGCCAGTATGCTCGCCGGCCTACCCATATGACTTCTAAACGATCACCCAAAGATTGGACGAACAACTCTGAGCATTTGGTAAACAATTTTAGTATGACCTACATGTCAAAAAGTTTCGTATGGATTGTAGGATCAGAATATCGCAACATCAATACCTTTGCGAAACCTTTATACGACACATTGTGAAGATATCGCGGACTGGTTACAGAAATGACGCAACAGATGACGACAACCAAAACACGAGAAAGATGTAGAGACCGAGCGAGATTTAGGAGTGTTGCGAAATCTAATACTTGTATACTAGCGAGAATATCGCAAGTCAGATCCTAAAATAAAGGACAGCTTAGCTGTTATCCACTATGTAATATCCTATATAAAGAGCCGAGCAGGCTTAAGAGAGGGGAGATTTTTTGAGAGTAGAGTGAAAGTTTTGAGGAGAGATAAAGTTTAGAGCAATAGTTATATTCTTGATTTCATTTCCTCTTTGTAAAAATTCTTTAACTCAATTAATAAAAGTGTGATTGTTGATCTTAAAGATGGGTTGATTATTATGAATTCTTGTGAGGGATATATTGTAGGATTTCCTGCAACTACATAATGGCGCTAGAAACAGGGACTGAAGATTGATATTGTGGTTTGAAAGAATTTGGAGCAGCAGATAAAGAATTTCATATAATTTTCAACAACTCATTAAGATTGAAAAATGGCTAGAAGAAGAAATACATCAAAACAACCAACAACTATTAGAAGGAGTAGGAGACTTGCTTTGGAAAAGGGAGAGATAAAATGGAGGAATCTTCAAGAGTGAACACAAGAAACAATGGATAAAATCAAGTTCAACAGCCAATTCAACGTACACCAATACAAAATAGAACTGTGGATTATGACAGAGTGGGTGTACATACTTGGCGATCAGATTCTGGATGAAATGGGAGAAGAGCAGCAATTAGGAAGCAATGGACGAGAAGAGAGAGACCAAGAAGTAATTGGAGGAATAATTCATGGGAATGAAGAGATTGCAGCACTAAAGGCATTGAGGCAAAGAATACATGAAGAAAGGCGATTAGAAGCAGAAGAGCGTGCAAATCTAACAAGGCAAAATCATGAGTTGAGGATGGAAAACATGAGATTACAAAGTAGAAGGTCAAGAAGCACTACAAGATCAAGTTCAAGGTCAGCTAGAGAAGAAATAATACGAAATTCTACTGTAGAAAATGCTAATGAAGATACTTGAGAGGAAATACAAAATCCAGACGAAGACCATCGCGAAAGAAAAGAAATAATAGAAGATCGTTATATTCAACATGGTGAAATTCTTCAAAATGGACAAAACAACGGAAATCAGGGAAATAGACAACGCCAGGAACGAAATAATCAAGATGGCGAAGAAAATCAGGGAGAAGGAAGAAGAACATTACTTGGGAGAGAAGTTCAAAGAAATCGACAAATAATTGAAGATGAAATCGAAAGACATTACACTGAACAAGCACGTCTAGCTTGCGAGAGGGAAAGAAAGGCGAGAGCACAAGTGGAAGAACAAGAGTTACAAGAGGCAATTCGCGAATAATCATGATAATTGAGAGAGAAGGTGTGAACAAAATCGCAATAATGGTAATATCAATGAAGAATATGATAGAGTACAAAGGAGAGCTGAAAGGCGGCAAAGAAGACAAAATGAGAAATATAACGGTGTGCGAATTCATGAAAGGAATGAAAGAAAAGATCGCAGAGAAAGACGAGAAGAAAATGATGAACAAGAAAATCAAAACAGATATGAACGCAGAAGAAGAGAGGCGGAGTTAAAAAGACCAATCAATCCAAATTCTGGTGTAAATGAACAAATTTTGAGAGAGCTAGCGGAAATGAGAGGAATGTTAAATAACAAAAGAGAAGGAGGTAGGAGACAACTGGATGAAGACATAGAAGAAGTTGCGAAAAACCCATTCACACAAGAAGTACGATTAGGAGGAATACCCCCAAAGTGCAATTTACCTGCGTTAACCAGCATTTTTGACGGAACAACTTGTAGTTGCAGGAAATCCCACACTACACCCCTCATTAGATTCAACGTAATTAACTCTTTGAAAGATGATTAACTTTGAACTTTTTGATTATCTTCTTGAAATGTTTACAAATACAATTAGAACAAAACCAAAGCAATTACAATTATTCTCTATTTTGTCTCTCTTAATGACTTGCTTAACAATTCAAAAAAGATCTCTCCCTACAACAGACTTACTCAACCCTTTATATAGGGTATTACATAATGGATGACAGCTAAGCTGTCCTTTATTTTCGGAATCAACTCGCGAATCCTCGCGAATGTGTAACTGCTTGTCCTCGCGACACTCCTAAATCTCGCCAAGTCTTCACACTTTCCTCATGTTCCGACGTCGTCATATATTACGTCATTTATTTACCTCCATGCGACTCCTTCGCGACGCGATGGATTTTATTAATCTCGCGAAGTATTGGAGTTGCGATATTCGATCCTACATCTTGCCTCTTTTTCCTTGAACATTGCTTGGAGAGCAATTTTTAAGGAAAAATTTGTTCTTTGTGATGATCTTTGATATTTGTTGATGAGGGAACGAGCGAGAGAATACTGGACTTGAAAAGTACGTACTTGCCTCTATTCTTTTGCGAAGTTCCACAGCTTTGTGAAATAAATGAGAAGTATCCTTTTATTTCCATACTTTTGCATGTACTTTATTATAGATATTTTCCCTTCCATTCCTTTCTTGACACGTCTCTCTCAACCGTTTGTTCTTGACTATTCACGTCCCATCTCACATTAAATGCACTTATCTTCTCGAGGATTTTTATTTCCTCTCTATATATAGCTTACTCCTCTTTCTCTTCTTCTCTTTTATTTTCTCTCTGCAACTTTCCTTCAACTTCTTTCTTCCGCAAATTGCGCTTCTGCTACTGCTTCCTTTTCGATTCTTCACTTATCCCTTCATTCCCATACCCTGATAATGGCTTCACTTGGTCGTACATACGCACCACTTTTCAATGACGTTTACCAGAAATTAAAGGAAAAAGGTTTCACTTTATCAACCATTCCTAATCAAGAATCTTCATCTATGCTTTCTGCAAAATTGTTTTCTGATCATCAATGTGATGATCAGAAAATCATAGTCTCGCTAGGTCAACTCCTCGCAGGGCTCCCCATTCCTTCATATAATCCCGAAATACCATTGTTTTATGAGATTCTTGCTCACGAGAAATTCTCGTGGGCTGTTTATCAATTGAATGGCGACTGTATTCGTCTGATGCTTGAATTCACCTATCGTGGCGCCGGTAAAGGATCTTTATATCCTGATAATGTTAGAGATCCTCAATTTGCGAATTTACAAATAGTTGCCGAGAAGTATACTGTGGACAACTTCTTTGCAAATTATTCAGTCATAACTATGAGAAACGATAAATCTCGTTGGGGTGTTCGATGAAGAAAAATGATAACGTTGATCTTTGACAAACAAGCTCATGCGGGACATTGACTCGGCATTCGGGTAAAAATAATACCCCTCGCCACTCCAAAGATGAAAAGTGGTGGGTTGTACCTCTCTTTCTGAGTGGACCTTATATCGCAGGCTCACATGCACTCCCAGCCAATCTCGCAAATTATCATCCTTGGGAATTTAAGTGGCCCGAGAAGACAAAAGAGGTATACTTCCTTTCTTATTTTTTTTTATTTTTTTTTTAATTTCGCTTTGCGATATCTTCTACTTCTTTTATTTATTAACTTTTAGAAAATTTTAGATCGCCAGAATGAGAAAGAAGTACGAAGAAAGTCCACAACCGAATATCCTGGCGATACTTCGATCGCTCACGGATGAAGTAAGAAACACTTTCTCTTGTTATTTTAAACAATATTGTTGCCTCTGTTTCTTATCTTTATTCGTGTGTGAAGGTTGGTGTTGAAGAAGTTGAAACTGCAAAGATTGATGGTGAAGAAGCTAATGCTGCGAAAATTAAAGGCAAGAATAAGGCTATTTCTCGCAAGGACAAATCTTCTGGTCCATCTTTTAAAAAACAGAAAACCCATCTCTCTTCTCATTATAGTTCTCAAACAGGCGAAAACTCTGACGAAAATGAAAATGAGGTTGGTACTTCTTCTGTGAGGGAAAATCACTCAACCACTTCTGCTATGGCGCAATTGTCTAGCATCTTCTCCGATTCCATGCAAGGATTGGGAGACGAGCATTTAACTGCTACTTGCGAAGCTCTCGCCAAGATTTGCGATGCCCCACTCTTTTGAGGATAATGAGTCATTTCGCGGGGTTTCCCGAACAGTGACTTCTAGCTTCTTAAACGCTCTTAATGCTTTGGTATGTTTGTATCCTTTTATTTCTTTGTTGACTTCAATTATAAACTCTATCTTAATCATTCCCATATTTTTCTTTGTATTCTGGGAGAGCTTCTTTTATTGTCGCCTCTGACCTTGAGAAAAGACACAGCAGTCTTGAAAAGAAAAATTTGCAACTTAAAGATAAGATCCGAGAACTAGAGAGTGAAGCTGCGACATCTCGCAATAAGGATGAACGAATTAAACAACTAGAAGCTGAGCTTACTTCTCAACAGAATAGAGTATCTACTCTTGAAAGTGCAAATCAGCAGCTTTATGGTATAGCAATCTTTACTCCTCAAATCTTTTTTACTTTATCATTTGCTTTTCTTTGCCTGACTTACTATTTTCGCAGACATATATAATCTCTCTGAAGAATCCATTATTCTCCATTCATTTCCCGAGCCCATGGATGATGATATCCTTCTTACTCATCTCAATGAATCTCTAAGTAGTTCCTCAAATAAGACTAACCTCCTTTCATTAAAGGATCTTCAATCCAAATATCATCTCTTAGAGATCGAGCATAGAGCTAGTTTAAGTTTAGCTAATCAATTTAAACGAATGTACCTTGATTCCAAGAAGAAAGCCAAAACCTTAAGGAAGAAAGTTAGTGATCTCATAGATGAAAAAGATCGCATTACTAACAGAGGTGCACAGGCATTAGCAAAATTTCAAAATCTCTCCTTGATGTGCAAGTTGAGCGAGATGAACTCCTTCGTCGAATACCATACTTAGCGGCGAAAAACCAAATTCGTTCACTTTTTTTCATAAATAATGATGATGAGTTTGCACTGGGCTGCGAAGGTTCTAGATAATGCTAGAAATAACTTAGGTGTCGATGTTAGTCTTGGCAAGGAGCAAACTACCTTGATCAAGGATATGATCTTTGAAAGAGAAGGTTGTTTATTATACTTCTTTACTTTTCTCGCTCTTTTTCTTTTTGTACCATTATCATTAATTCATTTTCTCATGTTTTCTTAATCAAAAGAGATTTCGAGACAAGGATTGGAGAGCTTGAAACCGAAAAAGAACGACTCATAAAAGGATCTCTCTTCGCGAGAATAGATATTCTAAATTGAAGCAGCAATTTCAAACTACAATGGCGAATTTTAATAATGATGTTGTTCGTTTTCGCAATCAAGCTATGGAAATAGTTTGTAACGATCACAACATTCCTCTTCATTCATATCCTTTTCTTTCTGAAGAAGTTCCCGAGAACTTGCCTATCTCAAATGTTTCCGATAGTGAAGCTAATGAAGAAGAAAAATCTGGCGACGAGAGTGATGGAACCAAAGAATCAGATAAAGAAGAAGAACCAACAAAGAAATAATCTCTTTTTCTTCTTTCATTTCTTGTAGTATCTATATATATATATATCTTTGTTAATCTTCCATTTCTGTAATTTCTTATTATAAATTTCTTTGATTATTGAATGTGAATTCAACTTTTGCTTCCTTTGTTCGGATATATCAATCAAACAACCCTTCTTCGTAATTATAACTTCACACTTGCCGCCTCTGTCCATAAGATATAATCAACTTTGCGAGTTAATCACTCTTGCGAAATATATATATATATATATATTTTTTTTGTAGTCTATCCTTGCGACAAGATCGCAAGATATCTTCATGGATTAAGAAATCTATTGATCTTGCCTTATCATTATTTGCGTGGTCTTCTTTTGCCTTCCTAAGTAAAGGTCTTATTTTGCCACCCCTCATTGCGACAAAATCGCAGGACGTCTTTACATTTTCATGTAATGACCCATTGACCTTGTCTTATCATTTCTTAAGTATTTTTGCCTCTGCAGACATTATATTTGCGACAATATGACAGGTTTAAATGTTCTTGCGACCATAAAATCCCGTGACATTGTCGTCTTTGCGATTTAAATCGCAGGACGTTCTTACACGTTCATGTAAAAACCCATTGATCTCGTCTTACCCTCGCGTTAGTATTATTGCCTCTGCGCAGGATCATTGCACAAATATGACAAGCCTAAACTTTCTTGCGAAAATAAAGCCTCATGACATTTGCGTCTTTTGACACTTATCGCTCCCTAATGGAGGGTGCCGCCCTTATCTTCTCCCCGGTTGCCCCTTCAAGGAGGCGTACATCGGCCACACAAGACTAGCTCCTCCCATCCGGTCTTAACAAAGAAGCGGGTTTTTTTTCGCAGCCTCTTATCCCTTATACCTATAGGGCTTATGGTTACGAGACTGCACCCTAAGTGGAGTTTTCTTCGGGCCGAGTGCAGCATGTGCCAAGACTTGTCAAGAGTGGTAAGGAAGTTCCATGCTCCCCGTACTCTTGACTCAACCGTGTACCTCGGCGCCTTGGTCATACGCTGACTCCTTGGAAGAGACCCTCGGTCGCCCAACCAGGGTATAACCTTATATATATATAGGTGGGAATCCAAGGTATCTCTCCCGGATAGGCTTTCATGGGACCCAAATCTCCATGACTCAGGTTCCAGGAGCGGTGTAACCTTTCCCCGAGCCATGTCAAGAGATACCCCCTTATATGACGTACTTTAGGTCTTACATTTGCCTCTTACGAAATATCATTCGCGAACTAGGGTGTACGCCATAAAGGTTCGTCCCATTCACTCACTCATTCATCTTATCAATTCATTCAATCATTTTTTTTTTTTTTTATTTTTAAAATTGTCAGCGAATCTATCGCACAATCTCATTTCAATTATTCAATAGATTCTCATACATTCTTCATGGCGAGACCCTCGCACAACTTTTCTGCAATCATCATCTCTACTTCTGTTGTCGTCACTAAATTGTCGTTATTTCTCGCAACTATTCACTTTTTACACCTTTTACTCCTACTTCCTTCTGCCTCTGCGTCAGTCAAACCTTTCAATATCTCCTTTCCATCATAATTTTCAATTGCTTTCATGCATTCATTTCGCAACGTCTTTTCTTCCTTTATTTCTATGGCATCTACCATCAGTCTTTCTTTTCTTTGCTCATCCTTTATATTCTTCCTCCAACCTTTCTTTTTTGCCGTTCTCTCCTCGCAGCTCTCTACATCAACCTCATAACATTTTTGCCCCTCTATCCAGTCTCCTTTTATAATTCCAATACCGCTAGGATGCGGAAACTTTATGCACTGATGGTACGTTGATGCTACACCCAAAATTTCATGCAACCATGGCCTCCCAATCAATGCATTATAGGGGGACTCCACATCAACCACACAAAACAAGATATCAGTTGACAATCCTTGCAAGGGTATTCTCATGTGCACCTCTCCTTTGGGTTTATTTGCAGTACCATTGAAACCATATATTTTGTATGTTTAAGGGATCAAATCTTCATCTTTTCCTCCCATAGTTTTGTAAGTATGGTAGAAAAGAATGTTGACTGAACTGCCAGTATCAATCAATATTCTATTGATTGCCCAACAATTTTCCGCTTCATCATCTTCGCCATCAATAGGTTTTGGATTAATTTCCAGCTTTACAACCAATGGGCTATCATGTGTTTCTCTTCCTTTGGGTACTTCTTCAGCCGAGAAAGAAATAATCTGCAGCTTGCCACTCTTTTAATCTGCGATGTCTTCGCAACATTCATCACTTCTTTATCATCGCATCCTCGCAAAAACTCTACTAAGTACACTGTCATGAAAATCTTCAATTGTGCGGTATGAATGTACAATAGAATTACAAAACAAATTTTTAGCCTTTGCCCCAACTTCTATAACAAATGTTTCTTTTCCTTTTGCTGGTGGTGGTGGTAAATGTTGAACTTTCTCTTCTTCTTTTAAAAAGTGATTCAACTTTCCTTGATCAATCATTCTTAGGATAATTCTCTTGATGTTTCTGCAGTCATTTGTTAGGTGCCCATGAAAGCGGTGGTAAGAACAGAACTCGTGACTTCTATCTCCCTGTGGTGGTTCACTTCCCATGTTCCATGGTGCGGGTATGTTTTCCATCAAGAGTATTGCTTCCCATATTTTTTCCACACTAGCATTCAATGGCGGCATTTTAATTTCCTCCCACACTACTCGTGACTTCGCTGCCCTCCATGATAGTTATAATTCGCCTTCGACCTCCATAAGTTTCCTGCGGATGATCGAGCCTTTGGATCTTATTATTCCCACCACGAATGTAGTAGTTCCTTTCTTTCTCAAATTCCTCTTGATCTCGACTTCCCATGGCTACTAACTTTGGTTCTATATCAACTGCCTTTCTTTCTTGTTGACCTTGCGATGTGCTCGCCACTGTGTGTATAAGTTGAGGTAATAAACTTCCATTCGCGACACTAGAATTTGTGTTCGCCACTGGGTAAGATTCCATCTCGTTCGTCTTTCTTCTAAAGCAATATATTCCTCCCGGAGTTCTCATAATTAAGTCATTGTAATCGTATTCTTGACTCTAAAACTCCGAACATACAATAGATTGGTTGCGAACATAGCATTTATGAATGACAGTATGAGGTATCTTTCATCTACCCTTCCGGCCATCTCGCTGCACATTGTCTTCCATCTGACAGTTAGATGTCTCAAACTTTCACCAACTATTTGTTTCAACCCGAATACATCTTCAATACCTGGTCGCGAGAAGTTATTACTTATATAAGCCCCTAAAAATATAGCTTGCAAATGGTTAAATGACGTGATAGTGTTTCTTGGTAAACCCTCAAACCATTTCAACGCTTCTCCAGTCAAACTTGATGCAAAGTATTTACACAATATGGCATCGTGATTCTCCCATTGTAACATACATCTTACATATGCCTTGATGTGTTGTATTGCACAAGTTGTCCCATCAAAATGTCGGGTTAATCTTGGTAAGTTACATTTTGGGGTATTCCTCCTAATCGCACCTCTAATGTAAAGGGATTTTTCGCGGCTCTGCGATGGCTTCGTCTAACTTGTCTTCTTCCTCCTTCTCTTCTGCTGTTCAATATTTCTCTCATCTCTGCCAACTCTCTCAAGATTTGTTCATTTGCCTCAGAATTTGAATCTATTGGTCTTTTTAATTCCGCCTCTCTTCTTCTGCGCTCATGTCTACTTATATTTTCTCGGTTCATTACTTTCTTCTCTCCTTTTCTCTGCGGCTTTCTCCCTCATCTCTTTTTGTAATTTGTACACCATTGTATCTATCAATTTCTCTTCTCGGTTGTCTATCGACTCTCCTTTGCACTCTTTCATATTCTTCATTTATACTTCCATTGTTGCGATTCTGCTCGCGCCTTCTTTCTCGGTTGTCATGATTATTCTGCCGAATTGCCTCTTCAAATTCACGTTCTTCTATTTCTGCCCTCAATCTTTCCCTTTCGCAAGCTAAACGTGCTTGCTCAACATAGTATTTTTCGATGTCATCTTCGATTTCCTTTTGTTTCCTTCGTGCCTCTCTCCCATGCAATATTCTTCTTCCTTCTATCCGATTTTCTTCATCAGTTGGATTATTCTGCTCTTGAGGTTGCCTATCTCCTTGATTTCCATTATTTTGGCCATTTTGTACAATCTCAGGTCGTGGAACATAACGATCTCCTTCTATTTCTCTTCTCTCGCGACATCCTTCACCAAAATTTGGTTCTCTTTCTAAATTTTCTTCATTAATAGTTTCTACAGGTAGTGTTCTCCTCCTATCTTCTCTGACCGATCTTGATCTTGACCTGTTACTACTTCTCAATCTTCTATTTTGCAGCCTTAGATTTTCCATTCTCAACTCATGATTTTGCCTTGTTAAATTTGCACGTTCCTCTGCTTCTAACCGCCTTTCTTCATACATTGTTTGTCTCAACGTTTCCAGTGCTGCGATTTCATCATTTCCACGAATTGTTTCTCCCATCTCTTCTCGATTTCTTTCTTCTCGTCCATTATTTATCTTTTGTTGCTCTTCCTCTCTTTCCTCCATAGAATCTGATCTCCATGTGTGTACACTTAGTCTATCATAATCTGTAGTTGTGTTTGCAATCGGTTGATTGGCGATTGAATTTGATTTTCTTCATCATTTATTATGTTCATCCTTGATGATTCTCCCATTTCATTTCTCCTTTCACCGGCAAGTCTCCCGCTTCTTCTCACGATTGCTGGTCCTTCTGGTACATTCTCCTTCTAGCCATTTCTCTCTTTTGGTAAACTGTTAAAAATTGTATCAAATTTCTCTTTTCTTACTCCAGATTGTCCCTGTTTCTAGCGCATATGTAGTTGCAGGAAATCCCACATTACACCCCTCATTAGATTCAATGTAATTAACTCTTTGAAAGATGTTTAACTTTGAACTTTTTTGATTATCTTCTTGAAATGTTTACAAATACAATTAGAACAACACCAAAGCAATTACAATTATTCTCTGTTTTCTCTCTCTTAATGACTTGCTTAACAATTCAAAAAAGATCTCTCCCTACAACAGACTTACTCAACCCTTTATATATGGTATTACATAATGGATGACAAATAAGTCGTCCCTTTATTTTCGAATCAACTCGCGAATCCTCGCGAATGTGTAACTGCTTGTCCTCGCGACACTCCTAAATCTCGCCAAGTCTTCACACTTTCCTCATGTTCTGACTGTCGTCATATATTACGTCATTTATTTACCTCCATGCGACTCCTTCGCGACGCATTCGTTTATTAATCTCGCGAAGTATTGGAGTTGCGATATTCTGATCCTACACAACTTGTGCAGTACAACACATCAAAGCTTATGTGAGATGTATGCTACAATGGGAAAACCATGATGATGTATTGTGCAAATATTTTGCATCAAGTTTAACAGGAGAGGCCTTTAAATAGTTTGAAGGTTTGCCAAAGAATACTATAACATCTTTCAACCATTTGCAGGCTACATTTTTAGGGGCGTATATAAGTAACAATTCCTCGCGACCTGGCATTGAAGATGTATTTGGGTTAAAGCAAAGGGGTTGGCGAAAGTTTGAAAAATCTAACCATGAGGTGGAAGACAATGTGTAGTGATATGGTTGGTCGTGCGGATGAGAGATACCTCATTCTATCATTCATTAACGCTATGTTCGCAACCAATCTGTTATACATTCAAATTTTCAGAGTCAAGAATACGATCACAATGACTGAGTTGCGAGAATTTCAGGTGGAGTATATTGCTCTTGAAGAAAAGCAAAATGAGATGGAATCATTCCCAGTTGAGAACACAAGTTCAAAAGCAGCGAATGCAAGTTTGTTACCTAAGTTGATAAATACAGTGGCGAGCACTTCGCAAGGACAACAAAGAAGGATAATGGAAGATAGTCAGCAGAAGCTAGTAGCTATGGGAAGTCGTGATCAAGAAGAATTCGAGAGAGAAAGAAACTTCTATAGCCGTGGTGGAAATAACAAAATTCAAAGACTTGACCAGCCATAATAAACTTATGGAGGTCAGCGGCAAAACCATCACAGAGGACGGGGAAGTCATTAGATAATATGGGAAGAAATTAAAATGCCACCAATGAATGCTAGTGTGGGAAGCTATAATCTTGATGGAAAACATACCCGCGCCATGGAATATGGGGAGTGAACCACCTCCAAGCGACAGAAGTCATGAATTTTGTTCTTATCACCATTTTCATGGACACTCAACAAATGATTGCATAAATATAAAAAGAATCATCCTCAGAATGATAGATCAAGGGAAACTGAATCATTTTCTAAAACACCAACCTCAGTCTCAACCCTTACCACCACCGCCAGAAATTCGCAGAGTAAATACAACGAAGGGAGGAGAAACATTTATAATAGAAGTTGGAGCAAAGGCAAAGAATCTGTTTTGTCACTCTATTGTACATTCGTACAAAATGATTGAAGACTTTCACGATAACATTCTCAGCAGGGTCTTTGCAAGAGATGCCGATGGCAGCGAAATAATGAACATTACGAAGACATCGCCACTAAAAGAATGGCAAAAGCAGACTATTTCCTTCACCGCAGAAGAAGTACCCGAGGGTGGCGAAACACACGATAATCCATTAGTGGTAAGATTGGAGATTAACCCAAAACCTAGTGATGATGAGGATGATGAAGCTGAGAATTCATGGGAAATCAACAGAATTTTAATCGATACTGGAAGTTCTGTGGATATCCTTTTTTATCATACTTATAAAACTATGGGAGGAAAAGATGAAGATCTAATACCTTCAACTTACAAGATCTATGGTTTTAATGGTACTGCCAATAAGCCTAAAGGGGAAGTCAGTATGCGAATTCCACTGAAAGGATTGTCCTCTGAAATTATGTTCTGTGTAGTCGATGTGGAATCACCATACAACGCATTGATTGGACGACCTTGGTTACATGGGATTTTAGGTGTAGTATCGACTTTTCATCAATGTATCAAGTTCCCTCACCCCAGTGGTATTGGCATAGTAAAAGGAGATTGGATTGAAGGAAAGAAGTGTTATGAAATTGATGTAGAATCTTGCGAAGAAAGAGCTGCGAAGAAGAGAAATTGGAAACATAACATCAAAGAAAAATAAAAAAATAAAAGATTGATGGTAGATGCAATAGAACAGAGAAAAGAAGAATCGCTGCGAAACCAATGCATGCTGAAGATAAGAAGAAACAAAGATATCGCAAAGGATAAGAAAATAACAGAAGACTTCAAAAATGCAGAAGCAGAAAGTAGCAAAAGTAAGAGACTCAATGAATGAGTGTACTTGTTGACTGCCAAATTGGGAGAAGAAAGAAAAATATATGTTTGATTTCTTTTTAAAAAAATTTTTTTATGAATAACAAAGATGAGATTGCGAAATTACAAAAGAGCTGATATGCAGAATGAGAAGAATATATTTTATGAATGACAAAGATGAGACACCTAAATTACAAAAAGTCGATACGAAGAAGAAACAAAACAATCGAAGAGAGCGAACCTACTATGGCGTACACCTAGTTCGCGAAATCAAAATTTCGCAAGAGGCAAATGTAAGACCTAAAGTGCATCATAGAAGGGGTACCTATTGCATGGCTCGGCCGAAAAGGTTACACCGCCCCGGAACCCGAGTCATGGAGATTTGGGGTCAATAAAGCCCATCCAGAGAGGTACCTTGGATTTTCAACCTAAGCTAATGACTTAGGTTAGACGACTGAGGGTCTCTTCTAAGGAGTGCGGCATCGATCAAGGCGCCGAGGTACACGGTTGAGCCAAGAGTACCGGGCGTCTCAGAACTACCCCGCCATTCTTGGCAAGTCTTGACGTATGCTGCACTCGGCCCAAAGAAAACCCCACTTAGGGTGCAGTCTTGTAACCATAAGCCCTATAGGCAAAAGGGATAAGAGGCTGCGAAAACAAATGGTTGTTGTTAAGACCGGATGGGAGGAGCCAACCTTGTATGGTTGAGGTACGCCTCCTTGAATGGGTAACCAGGGGGAAGATAAGGGCGACACCCTCCATTAGGGAGCTGATAAGTGTCTTAAGACGCAAATGTCATGGGGCTTTATTTTCGCAAGAAAATTTAGGCTTGTCATATTTGCGCGACAATCTCAAGAGGCAATAATACAAAGAGAAAGATAAGACGAGATCAATGGGTCGCACATGAAAGTGTAAGGACGTCCTGCGATTTCGTCGCAAGACGGCAATGTCATGGGGCTTTATTTTCGCAAGAATATTTAGGCTTGTCATATTGTCGCATGAAAAATATCCCGCAGAGGCAATAATACTGGAGAAATGATAAGACAATATCAATGGGTCATTACATGAAAGTGTAAAGACGTCCTGCGATTTTGTCGCAATGACAAGAGGTGGCAAAATAAGACCTTTAACTAGGAAGGCAAAATAAGACCACATAAGAGAAAAACAAAAAATGAAATCTTGGAAGAAAACCAAGAAATATCTAATTGCGAAAATACAGCAGAAACCGCTGCGAGACTGAGGCATGAATGCATGTTGTTATTCAAAAGTAACTTGCTTAATCTTTCATTTGAATACAAATAACAGACGCAAGTATGGGAATGAATAGAATAAGAACATGTTATTTGTCTCCATATGATAGATTTACGCACGCATAAAATGAAATATTGATGATATATTGATTAACCATATTGCAAAAAAGAATTGCTTTTTTAATATGTGCAGAAAGGAACAAAAAAAGGTGGAACTTACATTTGAAGACTCAAGAAATTCGCAGCAAAAGATTACAAAGATTGGAGATTAAAAGAATGAATGTGCAGATATTACAAAAAGAGAAAGAAGGAAACAAAATTATTTCTTGTTTGACTCCTCTTCTTCATCATCTTCATCAAATCCTTCTTCTTCTTCACCTCCATCGATTCCTCTTCTTTACTAGCATCACCGTTAGAAATATCCGAGGGGTGTATTCTTGGGATTTCTTCTAGGAAGCAAGGATATGTAGAATGAGGGATGTTATTGTCATCGCACCGTCTTAATAGTCCGATTGCGAAAAAGAATAGCGTCATTCTTAAAGTTCGCAACGGAATCTTTAGTGACTCTTCGCCTAGAGCATTTATCATTGCGAGAAGAAAGATCATTTACGAGCCGCTCCTTTTCGTACTCAAGTTCTTCAATTCTTTTGAGAAACCTCCCTTCAACCTTCGCGAATATATAATAATGAATCGACTTGATGACAATTCATGAAAGACGAACAATTAATAAAGAAGAACAGTTAACAACCTTCTCTGTCAGAAATCATATCCCTAACCAAGGCTGTGTGCTCAGCTTGAAGACTAACATTTACACCTAAATTATTTCTGGCATCATCTAGAACTTTCGCAGCCCAAGAGAACTCATCATCATTATTTATGAGAAGAAGGGAACGAATTTGATTCTCTCTTTCGCTAAGTATAGCATTTCTGCGGTTAGAATCATATCGTTCAATTTGAACCTCAAGAAGAGTTTTTGGAATTTCGCTAACGCTTGAGCACCTTGACTAACGATGCGACCTTTATCATCTATGAGATCACTGATTTTGGTTCTTAAAGTAGTGATCTTCTCTTTAGAATTAAGATAGAAACGCTTAAATTTGTTGGCTAAACCCAAGCTGGATCTATGGTTAATTTCTAAGAGGCGAAGTTTGGATTTGAGTTTATTTATGGGAAGAGATTCAATCTTGTCATTTGAAAAACTATTTAAGGAATTATTAAGGTGTTCAAGGAGGGTATTATTATCCATAGAATTGGGGAATGTGTGAAGGAGAATGGCTTCATCAGAAAGATTATAAACGTCTGCAAAATGATAAGTTAAATGATGGAGGATAATGAAAAATAAAATAAAGGAAAAATGAAAAGTTTCATACCATAAAGTTGTTTATTGGCATCCTGAAGACTAGATATTTTGTCCTTTTGAAAAGAAGAATCAGCTTCTAATTGTTTGTTCTTCTCGCGAAGATCAACAACTTCAGCTTCCAGTTCTTCGCTTCTCTTGCGAAGTTGAAGATTCTTCTTTTCGATGATACCACGTCTCTTTTCCAAATCAGAGGCAACAGGGAAAGAAGCTTTCCCAGTCTGCAAAGGAAAATAAAGAAATTGTCAAGATATAGTATAACTTTAAATTATAATTATGAAGAAAAAGAGAAATGAAGGAATACCAAGATACCAAGAGAATTTAGAAAACTATGAGTCACTGATCTGGAGACCCCATGAAGAGAATCACCACCATCTAATAAAGGGGCATCACAGATGTTCTCAAGAGCTCTGCATGTGCCAGTGAGATGATCATCTCCGATCCCTTGCATGGAGTCAGAGAAGATGCTAGACAGTTGTGCCATAGAAGATTCGGGTAGAAAATCTTCTCTCGCGAAAGATGTATCAACATCATCACTATTGTCATCATCAGAGCTTTCGCCAGATTGAAGATTTGAAGGAGAAGGAGAGTGAACTTTTAGCTTCTTTGAAGGTGGAGCAGCAGATTTCTCCTTGCGAAGAGAACCTTTACCTTTGCCTTTGGCCTTCACAACCTTAGATCCTTCTTCTTCTTCAACAACTACAACACCAACCTTCGCACACAAATGAATATAAGAAACAGAGGCAACAATATTGTTAAAAGTATAAAATATGTTTCTTACTTCATCTCGTGATGGAGCGTAGAACGATAAAGTGCTAGCCTTCCCAGTCCTATTATAGCTCGATCTCAGCTTTTTAATCTAAAATTTTCGCAAGAATTAGAGAACAAGAAAGTAACAACAAATGAAAGATTATAAAGTGAGCCAGATTTGAAGACATACTTCTTTCGCTTTCTCGGGCCAATTAAATACCCAAGGATGATAAGCGGCGAGATTCGCAGGAAGCACATTTGAAACTGAAATATAAGATCCCTTCAAAACCAGTGGAAAGACGCACCATCTGTCGTCTTTAGAGTGACAAGGAATATTATTCTTTCCATAATGTCAATCAATGTCCTGCATAAGTATTCTATCGCTGGCAACATTTTCTTTCCTCTTCAAGCGAGCACCCCAGCGAGTTTTATCATTTTTCATGTTTATTACATAATTCTCAAAGAAACTCTCCACAGTGTATTTTTCGGCGAGTATTTCTAAATTCTCATATTTAGGATCCCTAACTTCTTTTGTATAGAGATATCCTTTACCTGCACCGCGGTTGGCGAATTCAAGTATTAAGCGAATGCAGTCCCCACTTAATTGGTAGATGGCTCGCGAGAAGTTCGCATGAGCAAGAATTTCATAAAATAAGGGAAGATTTGGATCATAAAGAGGGATAGGAAGGCCAGCGAGAATTTGACCAAGCGAAACTATGATTTCTTTATCATCACAATGATGATCAGAAAACAATTTGGCAGAAAGAATGGATTTAGATTCTTGATTGGGAATGGTGGTTAATGTAAAACCTCTCACTTCGAGATTTTTCTGAATCTCTTCAAGAGAAGTTTCGTATTTACGACCGGCTGGAGCCATTTTTAGTATGGGAATGAAGAAGAATTTAAAGATCAAAAGATGTGTAAACAAGAAAATTTACAGCAGCAGGAGCGGAATTTACGGAGAAACAGTGAAGAAAAGTTGCAGAAAAGATAAGAAGGAAAGTCAAAAAGAAGAAGAAAAGAATAAGAAGAATATATATAGAGAGAAGGATTCTCGAGAATATAAGCACATTTAATACGAAGAGTAGACGTGAACGGTTGAGAAATAGCGGTTGAAAAGGACGTGTCAAAAAATGGATGGAAGAAGAGATACTTGTAATAAATTCTGCGTAAAAGTACAAAATCATGTCAATACAAAAGAATATGGAAAAATGAACAGCTGCGGCATCATGAAACACTAATTCTCATGACATTCTCTCCTTCGCAGAGAAGACATGAGAAGAGGCAAGATGTAGGATCAGAATATCGCAACATCAATACCTTTGCGAAACCTTTATACGACACACTACGAAGATATCGCAGACTGGTTACAAAAATGACGCAATGTATGACGATGTACCAAAACACGAGAAAGATGTGGAGACCGAGCGAGATTTAGGAGTGTTGCGAAATCTAACACTTGTATACTTGCGAGAATATCGCAAGTCAGATCCTAAAATAAAGGACAGCTTAGCTGTCACCCACTATGTAATATCCTATATAAAGAGCCGAGCAGGCTTAAGAGAGGGGAGATTTTTTGAGAGTAGAGGAAAAGTTTTGAGGAGATAGAAAGTTTAGAGCAATATTTATATTCTTGATTTCATTTCCTCTTTGTAAAAATTCTTTAACTCAATTAATAAAAGTGTGATTGTTGATCTTAAAGATGGGTTGATTATTATGAATTCTTGTGAGGGATGTATTGTAGGATTTCCTGCAACTACATGGATGTCTAGCATAACATACTAAAAAATCACATCAATCCGAGTAACGAGCTAAAAGATGCAACTTAAAAGGTGATCGAATTTTATAGTAGTAAGCAAGGTTGTCGTTCACTCGGACTTGATGAGATTGATTTTAAGAATTAATAAACTAAAATAAAAGAAAAATATATACAAAATTATTTTCACGGGATGAAGAATTTACTGGGTCTCGGGATTATACTGTTTTTCATGTTCATGGGTTCATAAATTAATCCTAGGCAATTATAGCTCAAAACAAAACAAACAATAACTCTATTCTTTGCCAAAGTAGATTTCATAAAACATTGGTTGTAAGTTGTGAGCATGACGCATCAAAAGTAATTAAAACTAAGCATGCGACATCAAACAAAATAACAAATAATTAATAGAAATCATAAAACAAATTTTATGCAAATAGTTATAAAAGAATTATTTAATTACCACATGAACGAAAAACAGGCTCCTCCGTCGTCCCGGTGATAGGGTCTAGCTCATCATATTGGAAACACGCTCAAAGTGTGATTTCATTGCTCAAAAAGGTGCTTACAAGGATGAAATTGGAGAAAATAATTAAAGCAGCGAGTTTGCAACGCTTTTTGGACGTTACAGACTCGATGTACAAAACAGGTGTTGCGAATCAAGATAAACGATGCTAATAGACTGTTACAGAAGACAGAAATATAAGACGCTAAAAACGACTATTCTTCACAGCATTATGTTCTTCATGTTCATCTTGTTGCAGCAACAGAAGAATTGCTATGCAACTCTATTTTCTCGCTCTGGTTCTTCTCCCTAACTCTACATAGCCCTTTACTTTACCCCAGAAACCTATTTATACCAACAGCAACTCCAAAACTCTCGAGTAATTGCAAAAAATTCTTGATTATTCTCCATGCAAGATACGTGATATTTTTTTCCTTTTTTCACCTTTTCACGCGCTCTGTTTGTGTTGGTTTATGACATCATATCTTTCTATAGCTTCTCCACGATACAAACTTCTGCTCGAATCCCTTAAACATGTGCAGCACACGCCTCAGCGCATTCAATCCCGTGAATGTCTTCTCGGCCAAACAAACTTCCATGTTTAACTCTATCCAAGATTATAGCCCAATTTCTTCGAACCTGATGGACTTACCAGTCATGTTTAAGTGCAGCAGGACCAGTACAACATATTTTGGCGATTAAATCTCCCTAACCAACTTCTAAATCCGAAACAGCAGTCTCGGGTTTTCAAAGTTCCCTGTTTTGATGTGTGTCCAAATATAGCATGATTCTCACGATTCCAAAGCTCATAACTTCTTTGCTTAGTTGTAACATACCCGTATTAATCGAAATCCATGAAAAAGTCACCAAAAATCACGTCAACTCATGCCCTGGAAATCACGCAGCTCTGTTCTTGTTTTCCCACCTTTTTTTTCAGTTTTGAAATGTTGAAGATGAAGTCCCCTTAACCAATGATGGGGTGCGTTTAGTAGGTGACACACTGGGGTGCAAATAGTAAAGAAGGTGCCCATTATCAATTGAGGTGCTCCTTAACCAACAGCGAGAGTCTGAATAACACGTGTCCTCCGGGTGCCAAAATCAACTTTTCGATTCGAATTTTATTTCCCAAAAATGCCTACAAACACATAAAACACCAACATTAGTACAAAATCGAGTGCCCACAATATATAGTGCTGAGATCAAATTAGACACAAAATATGTCTATCAAAAGGCGAGCTAGGTCATGGCTGAAAACTGACAGAATTTCTCCTGAATTCTTCCTGAGTTTTTATTGTCGGGCTGTTTTCACCTTTTAAATGAGCTCAAAACCTAAATATTCGCGAGTGGGAAGATAGGAAATTCTTTTCTGATAAGAATGGAGGGGCGGATCGTCAAAATCCGAGTTCGTATGAGAATTCTACAACATTTTTAGTGAGGGTATCACATCTGAATTTTCTGATTACGAAATTTCATGAATTAGCACAAACTTCTGCAAATCATCTCAGTCATCCAACTCGGCTAGCCAACTTAACCGGTTTAGATTTAATTTGGTCCAACCAATAGGATATCAAAATGGCTACCAGCCACCATTCTCCTATAGGGACCGATCACCACATATTTAATGTACATGGATAGCTCCTGGCAACTACTCACGCATAACCACCCGCCACCTAGCTTGCGTGTGATTGGTCGTAATAACTAGGTCTTGCAAACAATACCTATTCAAGAGCTCCGTCGCATATTTTCCACGAAAATACTGAGACATCAAGCATGTCACAAACCGGGGGATGTTCATCGAGAGTATTGGTCTCATGGTTTAAAGCGTCAGGCGTGCAACACGCCCATTATGAGAAAGTGTCAGGAAAAGCGGATAGTTAGTGACAGCAGAGAAGTAGTGGGTGTAAACCGACTTTTCGTCCCTCATAGTAAGACGTGGTTTTCCACATTTTCACACGATCCACTTCTCCATCACTCCACTACTCCCATTTCCTGTGAGATCAAGGTGCGTTCAACTGTGACTTGTATAAATAGGTTTCAACCTATTTCAACCAACATGGGAGTTTTGGTTAAGAACACAAGTATTCAGAAAACACCAAGGACTGATAGCTTACACTCCGCAAGCCTGTTCCACATTCTGATACAAGTCATAAAACAACCGCACCTTCATAATTCAACATTCTGATCTCAAACACCTTCTTCGTTTCCCTCCCTAAGATCAACCATTCTCCTTCACTTTGTAACCGAATTAAATCTGGAACGGCCATTTCTTGGTTTAGGCCAGAGTCTTATAGATTGATCTCTCGAATCTAAAAGAACTCCCGTGCAGTTCATTTGTTTAGGGTTTGAATTCGTTTCTCATCAACACACCCAAATTTACCAAAAACAACAGAATCAGTTTTTACCCCAAAACACCCACGCCTCCGACCTGTAATAAGTCACGTACTTGGAACAATTCTTATGGTTCGTATTCCAAACATTAAAGGAACAACAAATCTGTTTGGTATCAACTCTTTTCAACCAAGTGATGTGAGTTCGACAAAGGCTCTTCGTTTATCTCAATAAACTCCTTTGTCAGGTTCTTAGATCTATCTTATTATCAACTACAAAAGTAATTGTTAAGATTTTGCAATCAATACTTTTAATCACAAATAATTGTATTGATGACGATCTACACAACTAATCAATCTAATCTACCACAAGGATAAACCGATTATAGTTGGATCCTCTTTTACCGAAACAAGTATTGTGCACACCAAAGATTATGAACCCAAATCGAAATCTTCAAAGTCTTCTTGATCTTCAATAAACACCGCACACAATCAACTTGAATCTCTTGTGATCAATCACGCATGTAACGGAGTCTCATAACAATAGATTATCACAAGACGCCTTTAGATCTACAAACAAATAAATATCCCCACAAAACTTCGATCTAGTTTGAGTGAATCTTATATCAGAAGAGAAGATTCTCAAGCATAATAAAACTAGGTGCAATCAAAGTTCAACCACCGTTAGTCAATCAAATCAATCAAAAACAAAAGATAAACCGCAATTATCTATTTTCCCACCAACGGTACTAATAGAGCTTCTCAATCCCAAAGAAGTCTTTAAACTGAGCGGCCGTAAGAGATTTCGCCTAATTAGGTTACTCTCCTCTCCGAATAGGCGACTTCACCAGTAGCAGCACAACTGAGATAGATTGTTGTACGAGGATTAGTTTGCTCGAAATGCAAACTTTCATATTTATATAGCAAGGAATTTTCAAAACCGAAAATATTCTCAAGATATGCAATATATTCCAGATTCGGTTTCCATAATTCCTGGAAATGCTTTGTCCAAATAATGACCGAAAATCTCTTAGAAAATCTCCAACTAGTGAATGCACATTACTAATTTTCATTTTCCAAAAATAAAATTAAAAACCTTAAATAAAAGATTCTCAATTTATTCTATTCGATCCGGGATTTTCTTCCTTTAGCTATTAATAAAGGAATAACTTTGAACAATTAAAGATTAGCGTTACTACACATGTTCAAAGTATGTCGACATCCTTACTTTGTAAGTCCTCTTCCATACTTACAATCTTGAAACAGATTTTCCACACTTCCAAACAAGTTTAGAATTGGTTTATATATCTGACTTTCAAGAACTACGTGATTGATCAAGAACACTCAATCACAAATCATGGTATTCACGGTTCTACCAAAACAAGTTTCGGTTCTACCTCCATGTGAGGAGTACTTCTCATAGTCAAGCTAGTTACCAAAATTCGGTTGATTAGGTACTAGGATCGGTTCCCCACATATATACGGTATCTAACTTGTACTTGCTGCACATGTCCATATGATCAGTTCCCCTTTCTTCTAAAAACTTGTTGCACCTCATACAAGGATCGATTCTCCTTTGTGATAGGTTGCACCTCTTACTAGGATCGGTTCCCCTTTACCCAGAGTCGGTCATACCAATAACACAAAATCGATCATACCATCTACTTAAGATCGGTTTCACTAATAAAAGTCATACCAATACAAAAGTCGCCTTTGTGAATAGTTTTACCAAGAACATAAACAAGTCATGAGCGGTTATACTAATCACACATATTGGTAGTTCAAATGATATGCAATGAATAACATTACCAATAATGCCTCGGCGATTTCTCTTCGATTCACAAAACAAGTTCATGAATTTACTTCCTTAAAACAAATGTAAAACATTGTTTCCTAGGATGAAATCTTCACCTTATACCCATACATAATCACAATAGCATTCAAACGATTATGTCGATGTCTTATCTACAAAGTTTAATGGTTAAGCAATAAACCTCGTATTGTATTCCTTAATACTATGTCAAACTAGAGATAATCATTCATGCTTCACAGTTTTGTTTTCAATATGCACGACTTGAAAGATACGTAGGGAATGAAACAGTTTAAGTCAAATATCACTAACCTCAAGTGGAAGGATGATGTTGTCGTTGTAGTTCCTTACTTCTTCAAGTCTTTGCAATACTTGTAATGTCTCATATCCTAATACTTTCAAGCTAACCTATACGAAGTTGAATCTAGTACATAATCAAGCGACTCTTAAAATGAGTTTTGGCTCACTAAAATATGACAACCAAACTTGACATACCAACGCTTGGTGGGTTCAACCGAGCTATGCTCTAACAATCTGCCCCTTTGTCAATTTTAGTGACAAAACTCTTACATCATATGGATAAACAAATTACAATAATTCATTACACATACGGTTGATTCCCGAATTCAACAGCACAATAACCTGTATACATTCAATCCATAAATGTTGTTGTTGACATTATAATAACAAAGCTAATACTCCCCATAAAGGTGAGATAGGTAGATTTTCAATCCGCACGTCTTTGTTATTCCCTTGTAGTCCATATAACTACAAGCATCATATGATATGTTACTCCCCTTTAGTCTATGCTTTTACTCTTTCGTTAGATAAACGTTTAAGCACCATTGTCCTTTCCCTTAGTGATACCAATCAATATAAATCAATACCAGTATCACTTGTTTACTACATATATTTCTCCCCATTTTTGTCACAAAATGACAAAGAAACGAAAAAATAAAGGACAAACCGAAAGGATCTTACAAATCTCAAAATAGATTTGCAACCTATAGAGTTAAGCACGAGGGTTCCACCCACCATTTTTGATAATCAATATAAAAACCGAAACTACAAAGTAATTTTGTTTTGATATGTTACCAAGGAAACAATTGCCCGAAGCAATTTTCCCTAATAGTTTAGCAAACCAAAAATCGACTAAGCACCTTAGTTCCTTTGCTAAACCGATTGTACAAATACAATCGCTTGTTCGATAAGACCAAAATAAAGATAACTCTATTTTTCTCATCGTGTTCTAATTATCCATATAACTTAGACCTTTAAATTTTAAAAAGACAAGTACTAGGTTAGTTAACTAGCATTTCTTGTTAAGGCATTTGATTAGACTTGAATAACCGAAACCTCCTCTTTGATAAGTCTAACTAAGATCGACTTAACTTAGTTTCTCTTATCCTAATCGAATTGGACTAAACAATTCATCCCGTAAACCTTTTCTTTCGTTAAGCCATAAACAATTCATACAAACCAAATAAATAAACTTGCATAATTATTCATCTCAACCGGAAGCAGTTGAAACAACATAGACATTAAAGCATCGCAATTGCACCGAAATTTTGTAAGCCTAAACGATTGATACCACACAATAAAGCAAGATAAAAATAAGAACTACACATGCAACCACCTACAAGTTTATCTCACTCTCCAAACCAAGTTTGTAAACTTCTTCGAGCATTATATAGTCTTAAACAAGCATCTCGTGCTTGATTTGAGAAGTTCATGATGTAGTTTTTACAGTGATAAGAAAATATTCGATTCTCGGAGTTATGGAAGTTGATTCTAGATTTAATTTCTTTTACAAAAATAAAGAAAACTCAAATGAAAGTGATAACAAGATATTAAAAATAACCAATACATTGGATTTCACTATTACACATGATTGAATGATGTTACAAATATTTCAAAACCCTAGTTATGTTTCAATTCCTTTTATTTCTTAATTCACAAATAATCAAGTATATTCTCAAATATTAATTGTATTCCCTAAGCATAAATTATCAATTGACTAAACAAAGTACAACCTATCAAATTGAATCACAAGTAATTCAGAAAATTATGCAAACAATTTAGAACTCTGCAAAAGCAGTGATTGAGTGAATTATACATTAAAACTAAAGAAAACAATATAGTCCCATCAATCATGCATAAATAGCTTCCTCCATTGCCTTGGTTACACGAGAATTAGCTCATCATGGTGTAAACTCTCTCAAAATATTTTAACATGGCTCAAAGTGTTTATAAATGATGAAAATGAGAGAATATTATTAAAACTGGGAATTTGCAACGCTTTAAAGGCGTTACAGATTGACCGTTACGAAGCTTATGTTGCAGATTCAAAATGAATGTTGCAAATTTGAAACCAAGTGTTACAAATAATTATCGCATTCGCTGGTGAGAAACAACTATTTCTGCGACTGTCTCTAGGAGATCTTGTTCTTCGTGTTCTTCAGTTGCAGCAACAGAAAAGTATTCCTGCAACTCTTGATTTTTCGAATTCTAGAACTTTATTCTCTGCAAACTATCTTTATTCCTTCTCTGGCACCCCAGTAACCTTTTATACTTCTCAGGCACAAGAAATCTTCATAATAACTCGGGATATCCTGTAATAACTTTTTAAATTTTCTTTCTATTTTTACGGGAATTATTTCCATGTTTATCTTCTTCACGCGTTTATCTGCAGGGTGCACACTCCAGCTCATTGAAAACTCATCTCTGACAGAGTTAAACACACGCTAACCCGTGTAGATAACACAGTAGAAAATGTGAAATCCTGTGAATAACATAACTCTCAGTGTGCTTCAAAATCCATTGTTGTAGCCCAATTTAGTCGAGTCTAACACATATACCATCTCTATTTGTCTTTAACAGGCCCATCACAAGAGAAATATGCGATTGAATCTCACCACAGGTTGTTCAAACCAAATCCAGGTAAACACGTTGTTGAAATATTCAAACCTGAAATTTTCCCGCCAAAAATTAATTTCTCGTGAAAAAGAAAGGGTGCCCTTTAACTAGTACTGGGGTTCTGTAGTGATCTACACTACAAATGAGAATCAGCTCAATCTACAGGATCTACTGTGTGAGATTGAAAGGGATAAACCCAAAAGAGGCAGAAGAAATAAAAACACAGATTCATTTTTGATTCTTGAAAGAGTCTCTACAATAATATTAGGCCATACAAGGCACACGTGCCAACTCACACGCAAAACTACTAACCACATAGGGGTGACTCTAAACATGGGTACCCTAAAGCATACTAACTAAGATAGAGAGTCGTACAAGCTAAGGGACATGACAATGCCCATCCCTACAGCTTATCCTTGTCCTCAAGGATAAATTTAGGGAACTTGGTTGTAAGAAAAGTAGTATCTTCCCAGCAGTAGTCGCCCTTGGCAGCGTGAGACCATTGTACAAGTACTTGTGGAACCTGCTGACTACCATTGAGAATCACACGAGAATCCTAACTTTCATTAAGTCGTGCTTGTCCAAGGAGGGTAAGCTTGTCTGTGGTAGGATACCCTGACCAACCTTCTTCTTTAATTGTGAGACATGAAAAATAAGATGGATACGAGAAGTAGGAGGTAGTTGGAGTCTGTAAGCTACCAGTCCAATACGTTCTAACACCTGATAAGGGCCAAAAAATTTAGCAGAGAGTTTAAGATTCTTACGCAGTTGCACCGAAGATTGTCTATATGGTTGCAGGCGCAAGTAAACCCAATCACCAACAGAGAAAACCCTTTCTACTCTCTTCTTATCCGCCTGTTGCTTGATGCGATGCTGAGCTTCAATTAAATTGTGTTGTAACACCTCAGTGAGTACCTTATGCTGGTGTAAGTAGTCGTCAACAGTAGAGTTGTATATAGTGGTAGCAGAATGTAAGCCAAACTGAGGTAGATCATACCCGTATAAGGCTTTAAATGGTGTCAGTCTGAGCCCTGAGTGATATGTGGTATTAAACCACCATTCGGCCAGTGAAAGCCAAGAAGCCCACTTAACAGGTTTATAACTGCACATACATCGTAAATATGACTCTAAGTTTATGCGTTTAGTCTGACCGTCGGTCTGCGGATGATATGATGTACTAAGATGCAATAAAGTCCCCTCAGCTTTGAACAGCTCTCGCCAAAATGCACTCAGAAACACAACATCTCTGTCTGAAACTATTGTTGCTCGGACTCCATGGAGCTTGAAAATAGAGTCAATGAATACTCGGGCAACTGACTGTGCTGTGTATGGATGGCTTAGGGCAGCAAAATGACTATACTTCGTTAAACGATCAACAATAACAAAATTGCCTCTCTGCCCTCTGATTTTGGCAAACCGGTGATGAAATCCATGCTCAAATGCTTCCAAGCTTGATTAGGTATAGGCAATGGCTGCAGAAGACCTGCTGTTAAAGTGTGTTCAACCTTATTCTGCTGACATACGTTGCACTCGTGGATAAACTGGATTAAATCCTTCTTCATACCCACCCATTGAAAATATGACTTAGCCTTTTGGTAGCAAGCTTTCATTCCGGAGTTCCCACCTAAATCAGAAGAGTGTAGAGCTGCTATGATCCGCTAACGAGCATCACCAGTTGAACCAACATAAATTCTGCTATGTAGTTTGAGAATGCCTTGTGAGTAGGTGTAACCATCAGGATTATTTGGAGATAGCAGAAGCTTTGGTATCAATTCTTGAGCTACTTTGTCAGCTGCATAACTGGATTGAACTTCTGCGAGCCACTGTGGTTGAGCTGTAGTAAGTGAAGAACAAGAGGCCCTTGACAGAGCATCAGCCACTTTATTATCAGTTCCCTTCTTGTAATACAATGTATAATCAAACCCAAGTAATTTGGTTAGCCATTTTTGCTGAAATAAGTATGTAATCTCTTATCCATAAAGTATTTAATACTTTGATGGTATGTAAAAATTTTGAAATGAGAACCTAATAAAAAAGACCGCCAATGGTTAAACGCCAGAACAATACCCAATAGCTCTTTTTCATAAGTTGATAAAGCTTTGTAACGTAGACCCATGCATGCCCTTACTAAAAAACGCAATGCCCCCCCTTGCATGAGAACCGCACCCACACCACCGTCACTAGCATCTCGTTTTTAATTCAAATTCTTTGGTGAAATCGGGTAAAATGAGTACTGGGGTTGTAGTAATGACTCTCTTCAATTGTTCAAAGGCTAACTCCGCTGCTGCAGACCAAGTGAAACTATTCTTCTTTAACAAAACATGGCGAGTGGTTGATGATGAGGCCATAATTCTGTACAAACTTTTGGTAGTATCCTGTTAACCCTAAGAAATCACGCAGACCCTTGAGATTTGTGGGTCTAGGCCACTTTAACATACACTTAATTTTAGCAGGGTCAGCAGCGACCCCGGCGTGACTAATAAAATGACCTAGATATTCGACCTGAGGCTGTCCAAAATAACATTTACTACGCTTGACGAAAAGTGAATGTTGTTGTATAGAAGAGACAGTGCAATACGAAGGTGAGTGCAATGTGATGTTAAGTCGACTATAAATCAATATATCATCGAAGAAAACAAGATGAATTTCCTAAGATAAGGTTTGAAAATGTCGTTCATTAGTGATTGAAATGTTGTCGGGGAATTGGTGAGCCCGAAAGGCATGACACAAAATTCAAAATGGCCATGATGTGTACGAAACGCAGTTTTTTGTATGTCTGGAGGATGGACTAAAATATGGTGATATCCAGATCGAAGGTATAGTTTAGAGCAAAATTTAGATCCACGAAGCTCTGCAAGCAACTCATCAATAATGGGAATAGGATACTTATCTTTGATGGTCATGGAGTTCAACTTACGATAGTCCACGCAGAAACGCCAGTCACCATCTTTTTTCTTGACTAACAGCGCCGGAGAAGAAAACAGACTGTGGCTAGGTTGGATAACCCCAGCTGTGAGCATCTCTTGCACTAGTTTCTCAAGAACTGACTTCTGCACAAATGGAACACGGTATGGCCTCTGATTTGGTGGGACTGAGTTGGGTAACAATGGTATATGGTGATCATGTGCCCGTTGCAGAGGAAGTGAAGTTGGCAGTTGAAAGACTGAAGAAAACTGATCCATGACTTCAAAGAATGGGAGCAAAGAATATCGCTTAAAGGAGCCTAAATCGAGATAGAAAACAACACCCAAAGAAGGCAAGTTCACCCTTTTTAATCATCTTCATAAATGACTTACCAGTAATGAGAGAAACAGTAGCTGCCTCCGTGTGACCAACTAACTCAATATTTTTGCCCTTGTGTTGAAATGTAATGGTCAGTTTCTTGAAATCAAATATCATTGGACTCAACTCTCGCATCCAATCGACCCAGAGAACCACATCACAACCACCCAATTCTAGGAGATGCAAATCATGAGAGAACGTATGTCCTTGCATAACCCATGTAAATCCAGGACACTTATATTGACTCAACAGTTTATTCTCATCTGCCACTGTAACTTGTAATATCTGGGTAGGAAGTATATTCGTGCCACACCGTTTAGCAACTGATGGATCAAGAAATTATGGGTGCTACCACTGTCCACTAGAATAGTCAGCTCTTATGCCTTCATCTGTCCTTTAATCTTAATAGTGATGTGAGAGATATTACCAGCCAGGCATGGACTGAGATCTCCATTTTCTCTTCTAATTCCACAATAGTTGGGTTGGATCCTTCTGCAACTTCTGCAGAATGAAATCCTTCCTCATCATCAGCCACTATCATGTACAACTGTTGCTTAGTACACTTATGTCCCTTGGTATAAAATTCATCGCAGTTGTAACAGAGTCCTTTCTCTCTTTTGGCCCTCATTTCTGCATAAGTGAGTTTCTTCACAGGTGGCATTTTTGGGCTGGTAATAGGGCTAGTAACAGTTGGGGAAGTGACCAATGGTGTCAGAGCAGGGGCCTTAGTGGAGGTGGGCAGAGTCTTACTCCCATAAGAAAACATGTTAGTAAGCTTTGGTTGAGAGTGAGAAGCCTTGTCCATAATACACTCTTGTCTTCTAGCTAAGAATATAGCATGTTGTAGTGTAGTAGTGATAAACATTTGGACAACCATTCCTAAGTCTTCTTTCAGCCCACTAACAAAACTATGAATGAAATAATCCTCAGTAAGGGACTTATTCTTAGCTAACATCAATGCTTTAAGTTCTTCAAATTGTTCCTGATATTCCAAAACTCTACCAGTTTGATCTAGCTTGTTAAATTCTCCTACAACACTATCATGACCTAATTCTTGAAACCTAGTACAGACATCTATAATAAAATCATCCCAATAAATAGCACCCTTACCTTCTTGATAGTCCTGGAACCATACATCTGCTTTCCTATCCAAGTAAAGAGTAGCCGTGTGAACCTTCTGCTTATGACTCATCTGGTGTAGGAAGAAGTACTTCTTGCATTTGCGAATCCAAGCTCTAGGGTTAACGTCGTCAAAACGAGGAAAATCTACCTTTGGCCTGTAATTAGGAAATACCCTTTCACCTGTCGGATGGTTTGGAATGACTTGGTGATTATGATTATGTATGAAACCCACACCAACCTCATGATTCATGGTATGATTTATTTCCCGTTCCTGGTGCTTGTCATGAAATAACTCTGATCGATCCAGTAAGAGTTGCAATTTCTGATCCATAGAAGTAACATTGGAACTGGTAGCTAATTGGTCAGTACGAAGAAGCTTCAGCTGATTATAAATATCATCACACATCGTCTTCATACCTCCTTTAACTGATTTAAGGGATTGAACTTCAGTACCCAATTCCTTCAATTCCAAACTCAATTTTTTTGTGAGTTCATCTAATAGCTTCAACCGAGTACCGTCAGTCATGATCTCTCCAAGGAAAGACCATCTCTGATACCACTTGTAGTAATCTACACTACAAATGAGAATCATCTCAATCTGCTGGGATCTACTCTCATGAGATTGAAAGGGATAAACCCAAAAGAGGCAGAAGAAATAAAAACACAGATTCAATTTCGATTACTGAAAGAGAAGAGTCTCTACAATAATATTAGGTAAATACAAGGCACACCACGCCAACTCACACGCAAAACTACTAACCACACAGGGGTGCCCCTAAACATGGGTACCCTAAAGCATACTAACTAAGATAGAGAGTCGTACAAGCTAAGGGACATGACAGGTTCCCTTAGTAGTTGTCTCAGGTTCGTTATCAATTTTGCTGGGTGCCTTTAGTAACTTTTTCGAGGTGCAAAATATCACTTTTTGAGTCAATTTTTCCGCAAGAGTTTATTTCTCCAAAAACACCTACAAATACATAAAACACTATAATAAGTACAAAAATGAGCACTAACACAATAGATAATTGAGATCAAATCAGACACAAAAATGTGTCTATCAAATACCCCCCAAATTTATTATTTACTAGTCCTCGAGCAAATCTAATCTAGAAAATAATATCCTAATTCATTGTCGCAGGCATCACTATTGCACTTAGCATGTGCAACAAGCCTTTGAACCCCCTAGGTGGCCCTAATAACCGAGTTATATTCTAGGGATGGTTTACCAGAGGTGTACCCACAAAACCTTTACTTCTAATTGGTCACAAGTATCCAAAGAGCTATGAGGACATAACCTTTCTCAACCTATCGCCAAGTAATTAGAATGCAAGAGAAAAATATACCAAAATAACCGCTCCACAGCGGGAGAGATCCGTCCAACAATGGAAGAGAGAGATCTGTTAAAAAAAACTGAAACAACATCGAGAGAGAGATTTCCACTCAATAGCGGTGAGATGTCTACTCAACAGTGGCATTAATATCAGGGGAGAGAGACACGCTTAACAGCTGTTCATATCATCTCAACAGCTGGATACAGAGTATATGTGATTAGTTGAACCAGTGCTCGAAAGGTCTTATGCAATATGTAAAGCAGACTAACAAACCAATATGTATTTTTCTTCGACTCTCTCATAATGCTCAATCTTCGTCTTTGGCTTCAACTATTTATGATTAACTCTTGAACTTTATAGAACTTTGATATTGTATTAACTCTTCTCCTCAATTTCTTCTTGCTTGAACTTAAAAAATCTAAAAAATATAAAATCCTAACCTAAAGATAAGTCCCCGGCAGCGGCGCCAAAATTTGATGTAGTTTTTACAGTGATAAGAAAAGGTTGGATTGTCGAACATGTTAAAGTTGAATTTAGATTTAATTTCTTTTACAAAAACAAAAAAAAAAACTCAAATGAAAGTGATAACAAGATATTAAAAATAACCAAGACACTAGATTCCACTATTACACATGATTGAATGATGTTATAAATATTTCAAAACCCTAGTTACGTTTCAAGTCCTTTTATTTTTTAATTCACAAATAATCAAGCATATTCTAAATATTTATTGTATTCCCTAAGCATAGATTATCAATGGACTAAACAAAGTATAACCTATCAAATTGAATCACAAGTAATTAAGAAAATTATCCAAACAATTTATAACTCTGCAAAAGCAGTGATTGAGTGAATCATAAATTAAAACTAGAGAAAATAATATAGTTACCCATCAATCATGTGTAAATAGCTTCCTCCATTTCCTTGGTTACGCAAGAGTTGGCTCATCATGGTGTAAACTCTCTCATATTCCCTAAGCATAGATTATCGATGGACTAAACAAAGTATAACCTATCAAATTGAATCACAAGTAATTAAGAAAATTATCCAAACAATTTATAACTCTGCAAAAGCAGTGATTGAGTGAATCATAAATTAAAACTAGAGAAAATAATATAGTTACCCATCAATCATGTGTAAATAGCTTCCTCCATTTCCTTGGTTACGCAAGAGTTGGCTCATCATGGTGTAAACTCTCTCAAAATATTTATTCATGGCTCAAAGTGTTTACAAATGATGAAAATGAGAGAAAATTATTAAAATCTGGAATTCCCAACGCTTTATAGGCGTTACAGATTCACCGTTACAAAGCTTGTGTTGCATATTCAAAATAACTTTTTGCAAATTTGAAAACAAGTGTTGCAAATAACCGTTGCATTCAATTGGGAAATGACAGTTTCCGCGGCTGTCTCTGGCAGGTTTTGTTCTTCGTATTCTTCAGTTGCAGCAGCAGAAAAGCATTCCTTCAAACAAAATCCAGGAAAATACGTTGTTGAAATAGTCCAACCTGAAATTTTCTCATCTTTTCATGAAGAAGAAGGGGTGCCCCTTAACCAAGATCGGGTGCCCTTAACAGCTTGTCTCGTGTCTTTATCAATTTTGATGGGTGCCTTTAGTAATTTTTCACGGGGGTGCAAAATATCATTTTTCGCGCCAATTTTTTCGCAAGAGTTTATTTCTCCAAAAACACCTACAAATACATAAAACACCAGAATAAGTATAAAAATGAGCACTAACAAATAGATAATTGAGATCAAATCAGACACAAAAATGTGTCTATCAGTTCAGCAGTGCTATCACTCAATGAGCACTAACAAAAATGAGTCATGCATCGCTAACTAATAAAAAAACAATTGATACTCTTCTAGAGGTAAATATGAAATATAATTGTATGGATGGAGAAGTTTTATCCAAACCTACACTATATCGTCGGCTAGTGGGTAGTATAGATTATTTAACTATCAGTCAACCTGGTATTAGTCATGTAGTTCACATTATGAGTCGGTTCATATCGGCTCCACCTTCAACACATTATGCTGATGTTCTTAGAACCTTGGGTTATCTCAAAGGTACATTATACCAGGAGTTACATTCTTCTTTTAGTTCTGATCTTAATCTCACGACGTAATCCGATTCTGACTGGGATGGTAATGTTACTGATCATCGTTCAACCACTGGGTATTGCATGTTTCTTGGGAACTCTCTAATCTCCTGGTGTAGTAAGAAACAAATAGTTTGTTTCTCGTTCGAGTGCTGAAGCTGAATATCGATCTTTTTCTCACGCTACTTCTGAAATTGTCTCTCTACGATGGCTTCTTGATGATATGGGAGTTCATCATTCAGAACCCACTCCGTTATTCTGTGACAACAAAGCTTCTATTCACATTATACACAGTAATGGTTTTTATGAGCGCACAAAACATATTGATATTGACTGCCATTTTGTGCGACCTCATTACAAGCAACAGACTATTGAGATGCAATTTTCCACTTCAAAATTACAAATAGCAGATTTATTCACTAAATCACAACTCTTTAATCGTCTTCAGTTTCTAGTATCGAAACTCAATATGTATTCTAGATCATCTTGAGTTTGAGGGGGTGTTAAGAGGCATATTGTTGTCATTCTAGAGTAGAGTATATCGCATACATCCACATATTTATCAGTCTTTACTCTAGAGTACACTGCATATCTATAGTATATATTAGTTTCCCAGCATGTAACATATTATGTATTATTCTTGTTACCTTTCTAGACTATTGTCATATGTGTAAAGAGGAATTGCGCTCCATTGTAATATTGTGCACAATCAATGCATAAGAATATTGATTACATGACTATCTTTGTCACAATTAAGTTTTAGTAATATTTCTTTTATTAGTATGGATGGGAATAATGTTGCTGATAGCATTTTGAAATTTTAAAGCGTAATGTAATTTGCATCCTTGGTCTCTAATCTGTTAAACAAGGGGATAAACATCATGTAACCACCTAATTTTTTGCAATGAAATTCTCTCTTACTTTTCTTTTGAAGTATATTAAGTATGTCGCTTAGTAATAGAATTTTGAAAAGATTGAAAGAAGTAATAAAATAGCTCATTTTTACTAGATAGCAATATTTATGAATCTTCTTGATTCATTCATATAAGAATCTCAACAGTTCGGTGAGAGTCATATTTTAAACTTAACATCTTTCCCTTCCAGTTGTTGATGGTGGATTTTCATTTAAGGCTAAAATTGTAAAAGCCAAAATTATGCGCTAACATCTTGCAAAAGATAAAGCCATTAATGAGTGATGAATACTTTTTCACTTTACTAATTCACCTAGAATGGAGCATGTGGAAACAATCCCAGTATTCTGTGAATTAAATACACAAAATTCATCCAGGTTGGAGCATGTAGCAACAATCCCATATACCCTGTGAATTTACAGTATTATTAATTAATGTATGACCAAATTTGTATTTCCCGTACTCATTACGGTGTGGCATGACGACTGAGTGTTGTTCTCAGCAGAGCAACACGAATCTACAAGCATTAATAATGAAGCATGTACGAAATACCCATACAGGCTACAACTCTCGATGTGTTATACTAGCCCGATTGAGCATGTTTGAACCTGAACTGACCATATCAGTCTCAAAAACGATCACGACCATCCAACTTCACCAAAGATGATTGGATGGCTTAGATTGAATCCATGACCCTAAGCGGTATTGAATATTCACTACCGACCCAACGCGGCCCCGCATGGTCTGGTCTCCCAAAAAGGGTGGCATAGCTTGCCAAACCGTCCAAACCAAAGCAAGATGGACTAAAACCCTAAATTAGGGTATGCGACACATTACATGTATCGCAAAACAAGTCTCAACCATCCATCTTCGCAGGCATAGATGGAGGGTGTAGATGTAGATTAAAAGGGCCCAGAGCATGTCAACACAAACACCGTGGGCCCGCCTACATACCTGACTGATCGGTCAGGACCAACTATGGCTGGTCGTCTTGATTCGTGTGCCCCAAACTAGGTATGACACACGGCCGGCAAAACCTAATTAGGGTTTGTGTCGCGATCACGAGCGTCCATTTTCTCATGCACGAATGAAGGGTCCAGTAATAGACTAAACAGGTCCGGTAAGTATCAACACGATCAGTGTGGGCCCACCTATCTCCTCACCCGACCGACCAAGGCATACCATGCCTGGTTTCTCCAAAACGCATGCCCAAACTAGTGTGGTCGCGCTTCCTAAATCACAAACTGATCTCGACCACTCAACTTCTCCAGACAAATTGAGTGGCTTAGATCACGTTTCTATGAGGCAATGAAGTACATGCGTGAACACCAGCCTACCACCCGCACGCCGAATCAATCGGCCAAGACCGACCAAGCTTGGTCGTCTTGGAACGCGCGCCCAAAATTGGCATGATGCGCGGCTTTTGCGGCACTGCACTTCTGTTGGAAATCGATCTCAACCGCTCCTCTTGCCGGTCGATTGAGTGGCCTAGATCGCACCTTCATGGGACAGGTGAGGTACGTACATGTACACCGGTATGCCGTCTACACGCATGCCTCGGCCGGTCCTTTCCAAAACACCTCCCATGCTTGGATTCGACCAAGTCAAGAGTGATGCTTGCGCACCTCTTCAAAAACCCTAATTCCATCAACGGGCCGCAGATGAGTGTCTCAAAGATCATCTCGTCCGTTCAACTTCACCGGCTTGGTTATACAACCCCGGTCGAGTTAATTGGTCGGTGAAGCGTCATGGTGATCACCACCCCGTCACTTTACCACATAATGATGCAAGACACGCATAGAATACACACGATACTTCACAAGTATCGACTTCCTAAATAACTTAGTTATTTAATCTAGCATTACATGCTACTTTCTATGGGTCCCACGATCCACACACTCGAGACATCAATCATGTCACAAACCGGGGGATACATACTGGGTATTGGTCTGACGGTTTACGGCGTGCGGCGTGCAACGCGCCATCACAAGAACGTGTCGAAAGTCATGGACGGTTAGAGATACAGGAGAAGTGGGCAAGACTGGTCGTGTAACACCAACACACAACTCCACTACTCCATCACTCCACTTCCTTCACTTCCCACGAGAGACGTGAATAAGGCTCAAATGACTTGTATAAATAGGTTATCCTCCCTATTTCCAACAACGGAACAAGTCCGAAAAATGTAAGCAAGTGTTGATACCATCGTATTCAAACACCTAATCGATATCTTACATCCTGCAGTTGTCCATCTTTCCGATACAAGTCATAAACAAGCCTACACCTTCACAATCTCAACACCTTCATCGCTTCCTCCCTAAGATCAACCCCATCTCCTTCACTTTGTGACCGAAGCAAGTCCTGGAACGGCCATTTCTTGGTTTAGGCCGAGTTGTGCGACATTGATTTCTCGAATCACAAGCACTCACCGCGCAAAGTGCATTTGTTTAGGGTTTAGATTCATTCCTCATCCACACACCCCAATTTACCAAATCCGGCAGGAATAGTTTTCGCCCATAAACAATTAGCGACCACGGGAGGTTAATCTCTCGGTTGTAAAGTCAATTTCTTCAAAATCCGATTCAATTTTATCAATTTCAAAAAGGGTAGATCTTAGGACCAATTCAATCATCAATCCATTTCAAGATGGTAGAACTCATGTCTGGATTAGCTATCAATTCTGATGGAGCTAGTGTGGATAACACTCCCGGTGTCGATGTACCTGTTAGTGGAGCTACCGTGGTCAATACATCTTATGGAGCCGTCACTTCTACCACCAGTGCCAGCGTAGCAGGATACATTCCAGTAGGTGTAACGCCTCCCATCACTAGAGCCAGAGCAGCCGCAAATCCCGGCATATCCTCAAGTGTAACGCCTCCAGTGGTCACCAGAGCAACAACTTTCACTCCTTCATCAGGACGAGGAGCCGGAGGCACAAGAGGAGGACCACCGTCTATTACCATTGCAGACTTGATAGAGAAGCAGAAGTTCTTGCTAAGACTCAAACGGATATGGCCGCAACTCGAAAGAGGTACTCACTTTTCTTAAGAAATTAACCGATCGATTGCCACAAGAGCCGCGACAGCCCCTTGAGCAAAAACGGAACACATTCAACGCACCGAGAAGGTACTTTCAACCAAGCGCGACCTCCCATGGAACTGATCAAAGAAGTGACATCGGATATGAGCGGTCCCGTTATGGAGACTCCTACACTGGGACCGATCCTCACAACGATACTCCTCAAGTCAATAGTTTCACTATGAACCGTGAGACCGGTGGATAGAGAAGCGGTTTCTCTAGTGGAAATTTTATGCGAACTTTCACACCTCTCGAAGAATCGAGCGCGGAGACGTTTTGCCGCAATCAACTGCAGGAAGGTCACGACCGTGCCCTACATGTCACCACATGCATCAAGGATTCAGAGTTCAAGACGGACCTTATCTACACAGGAGCGTCTTCGAATGTGATTACTCTCAAGACTCTCAGACATCCAAGGTTCTCCAAGGCAAGGTCGTCATTTTAAGCCTACCACAATGACGTACTTCGAGGGAAACCAAACCAAAGACATACGGGAGAAGCTCCGGAAAGAATCGACAAGTTCGTTGCGTCCCACTCCCCACGTGGGCATCAATTCAGAAGAAGACCGGCTTGCATCATTGAGGGCTAAAACCAACGATGCATCTTTGCTTGACGAAGCATTCTTCTCCATCCTGTGAAGCCACGACCCACGTTCACACGAAGAGGGAAAGAACTTTTGTGGCGAGTCGTGACCAGAAAGGGAAAACAGTATACCGAAACTGCCATTATCAATTAGCAGGGGAGACTGTTACCCAGTCTTTCCACCCAATGGAATGCTACAACAGCAATGAACTACAAGAACAAGTGCTAGATGCTCCACAACGGCTGCAAGATGGCACCAACTCCACAACTGATGAGATTAAAATCGTTGAGGAATCTCCTAGGCCTATCTTCATCAGCTCAACCTTGTGTACGGATAAACGCACAAAGCTCGTGGAACTTCTCAAAGAGTACCAGGACATATTCGCTTGGAGATATGAAGAAATGTCGGATTAGATGAAAATTGGTCACCCATCATCTACATGTCATACCCGGATCCAAGTCGGTTAAACAGCTTATGGTTTAGACACGAGGTAAATGGATAGATCAGGGTCTTTGCGTAGACTTCCGTAAAACTTGAACAGTGTGCTTTGCTCAAAAACGATCCTCCTCTACCTAACATCGACATGTTAGTAGATGCAACCAAATGGACACGGCATGTTCTCCTCCATGGATGGATGTAAATGCTACAACCAGATAAGGATGTACGAGCATGATGCAAGTAAGATAGCTTTTCGAACTCCTCTCGGAAATTTTTATTATACCATACTTCCATTTGGTTTAAAGAAGGCCGGTGCAACGTATCAACGTTCAATGACGACAATCTTCCACTGGAGCCGATACCTTAAGGGAGTAGCCTCAAGAAGATAACGATGTCCACGCATCATATCGAGCAAGATCCGGGCGAGTCACTCTGTCGAGCATGCTGGTCGAACAAGATCCTAAGAGTCACTTTATCGACGGTGGTACATGTCTATCATGCTATGTTGGAGAATCCGCGCTTTTGGTCATCCTCTGGAGCCGTTGAACGCTCATCTACAACAACATATGCCCCGATAGAAAGAACCAGCTCTGCCGTAATGAAGAGCCTCATAGTGTTTGTAGGGGCATATATCTCACTAACAAAGCGATACAACCTTCAACCTTCTCGTAAGCGGTTCCCTAAGAAGCAAGAGGAAAACCACCGAGATACAACATCCTACGCGTCCGTCAACTCCAACTCCAGTACTACATGCACGACTCCCACAATGATGAAACAATGTCCAAGATATTCCATATATGGCTCGACAACAACCACTACGAACAAACCATGTAAACCACGCTTGGGGATCGAGGCTCAGCATGAAGTTCCTTCACCTTCGGTCAAGGAATTCTTCAATATGAGAGATATGGTCAGTCAAGAAGCATGGAATTCGCAAGGGTAAATCGAACTGAAGAGGGAAACACTTCAACGCTTCCTCTAGCAGAAGATGCTTCAACGGTCTATTAAAGAGTCGCCTCAACGCTCTCTCCCGGGACCCACGTTCGCCCGTAATCCTTCTTCAACACTCTCTCCAGATCCACCTCAACGTTCGCACAGAAACCACTTTAACATCCTCTCGATCCGTTTCAACACTCAAGTTGCATCAATAATCTGTTCTCCGGTCAAGTTATCTTTGATGTACTCATTGCTCAACATACGTCTCATCCATCCTTCATGAGGGCCCAGCGGAGCATGAAAAACCTTGAAGTCGATAGGAGAAGGGTTATCTTGTGGAACGGATATTTTCATATAGTTGAAGGGCGCGGTGAACAACTCATCATCAATGTTCGGCATATCTTTGAAGCTGCAACACCTCCTGACTTGGCGCCAAAGCATTATCCCCGAAGACATCTCAACAGAGTTCTTTTCTTCATTCTACAATAAAAGACATGAGTCAAGATTTGTATAAAAACGCGTGAGATGTGTAGTCACACACGACATGATACACATTCACGTTGGAGTACACAAGGCTGGTATTGGGTCCAAACTCCAGTGTTGATCAAGTCACAAGTCCGGTATTGCTCAAGTCTCAAGTCACAAGTCCGGTATTGCTCAAGTTTCAAGTCCGGTGTTGATCAAGTCACAAGTCCGGTATTGCTCAAGTTTCAAGTCCTGTTGATCAAGTCACAAGTCCCAGATTGATCAAGTCACAAGTCCGGTATTGCTCAAGTTTCAAGTCCGGTATTGATCAAAGTCACAAGGTCGGGTATTCGAATAAAACAGCGCTGCGCAGCAGGGCCGGTTTTTCTACCAAAACACAATGGTCAACATTCATTAGGCACGCTAGCGGGTCCCACTTGATCCCAGCCCAGTTGGTCGAAGGCATATAGCCGTCCCCAATCAAAGCTCTCTTTCCGAAAGAAGGCGTTTCAGCTCCAACACTTCAACGCTCTCCCGGGCCTGCTCCGGAAGGTGCTTCAACGCTTTTTACAGGACCCACATTTACGTTTGAGCACACAAGGTTCATTTTTAAAAAAATAAAATAAAAAACAAGCTTGCTCACATCGGGTCCCACGTTCGAGCAAAGAAAACAAGAAGGCCGGTGTTTGGTCAAAGCATCAAGTCCGGTGTTTAGTCAAGCTAGGCGGGTCGGTGTTTGGTCGAAGTAGAAAGATGACACTCGAGCAAGTACATCAACCGTACGGTCAAAGTAGGCACAGGACATGGCCGACGTTTGAAACATGTACACGGTGGTCCCGCGTTTGATCGAAGCATGCACATCTGCCCATGTTCGAATCCTAGTTAGCAATTCGGGGTACGGGTAGTAGTTCGGGATGGCATACGTACGGAATTATACGGATTCGGATAGGTCGGGTTCGGTCAAAAATCCGGTCAACGGTTCGTTGTTGGACGATAGTTCTGAACGGCATACGTACGTGCATATTCGTTTTATAAATGTGAGTTCGGCACTTAAAATTAAAACATATATGATAAATTGATAAGTATTATGACCTTATTACGAGACTAATAAGATGGGAAAAAATATTTTAGCGTGATTGTTTAACAAGAAGTAAACAATTTAATCGCATAAATGTATTACAAAACGAATTTATAGACTTTTAAACAAAAATCAACACATAAAACACTTTGGTTAAACAACTACCAATAGAAAATTTTAACCAATAATTGTATTTAAATATAAAGTATATACAAAACCAAATAAAAACTAATGTCGAGATTTACCTACTGGAGAGCGAGGTTGGCCATTCGAATCTAGTTCTAAGTATCATTCGGATTCGCCGGTTCGGATACGTTCGCAATCATTCGTGAGGTCCATATAATCCGAGAACTAGGTACGGAGTTCAAATAGTTCGGAAGTATAATTCGGATGCGGTCAGTTCGGATACGTTCGCGAATCATTCGGGAATGATTCGAAGAATTACTAACTAGGGTTCGAATCAAGCATGCTTACATCGGGTCCCACGTTCGATCAAGCAGACGCAGCGGACCCACGATTAACCAAAACAGGCACATCAAGCCTACGTTCGATCAAGCAGGTGTAATAGCCACACGAACGAAACAGGCGTAACAGTCCATCGAAGTAGGCAAGACCGACATCATGCTAGGGGAACACTCGCCTAGACGCCTCTTGAACGTGACATGCTCCAAGGACAGAATGACCCATCTCTCCTGGTAACATCTAACTTTGTCTCATAAGCTTTGTCTTTAACTGTCACCATCTCATGCCTACCCCACAATGTGTAACCATTACGTGCTAGGCAGGGGACTTAATGTTGATCGTGGATTTTCATTTAAGGCTAAAATTGTAAAAGCCAAAATTATGCGCTAACATCTTGCAAAAGATAAAGCCATTAATGAGTGATGAATACTTCTTCACTTTACTAATTCACCTAGAATGGAGCATGTGGCAACAATCCCAAAAGATTCTCAGGAATTAAATACACAAAATTCATTCGAGTTGGAGCATGTAGCAACAATCCCATATACCTTGTGAATTTACTGAAGATTATTAATTAATGCATGACCAGCCTTGTATTTCGTACTCATTAGGTGTGTGGCATGCCGACCGAGTGTTGTTCTCAGGCAGCAACACGAATCTCCAAGCATTAATAATGAAGCATGTACGAAATACCCATACAAAGCTACAACTCTCGGTGTGTTATACTAGCCCGATTGAGCATGTTTGAACCCGAACCGACCATATCGGTCCTCAAAACGATCACGAACATCCAACTTCACCGGCATGATTGGATGGCTTAGATTGAATCCATGACCCCAAGCGTTATTGGAATATTCACTACACGACCCAACGCGGGCCCTGCATGGCCTGGCCTCCCAAAAAGGGTGGCATATCTTTCCAAACCGTCCAAACCAAAGCAAGATGGACGGAAAACCCTAAATTAGGGTATGCGGCACATTACATGTATCGCAAAACAAGTCTCAACCATCCATCTTCGCAGGCATAGATGGAGGGTGTAGATGTAGATTCAAAGGGCCCAGAGCATGTCAACACAAACACCGTGGGACCGCCTACATACTCGATCGATTGGTCGGGACCAACTATGGTTGGTCGTCTTGATTCGTGTACCCCAAACCGGGTATGACACACGGCCAAGAAAACCTAATTAGGGTTTGTGACGTGATCACGAGCGTCCATTTTCTCCCGCACGAATGAAGGGTCCAGAATAGACTAAGCAGGTCCTAAGTATCAACACGATCACTGTGGGCCCACCTATCTCCTCACCCGAACGACCAAGGCATACCATGCCTGGTTTCTCCAAAACGCATGCCCAAACTAGTGTGGTCGCGCTTCCTAAATCACAAATCGTCTCGACCACTCAACTTCTCCAGACAAATTGAGTGGCTTAGATCACGTTTCTATGAGGCAATGAAGTAGAGGCGTTTACACCAGCCTACCACCCACACGCCGAATCAATCGGCCAAGACCGACCAAGCTTGGTCGTCTTGGAACGCGCGCCCAAAATTGGCATGATGCGCGGCTTTGCGGCACTGCACTGCATTGGAAATCGATCTCAACCGCTCCTCTTTGCTTCGGTCAAATTGAGTGGCCTAGATCGCACCTTCATGGGACAAACAGAGGTACGGACATGTACACCAAAGATGCCGTCTACACGCATGCCCTGGTCGGTCCTTTCCAAAATACCTCCCATGCTTGGATTCGACCAAGTCAAGAGTGATGCTTGCGCACCTCTTCAAAACCCTACTTCCATCAACTGGTCGCAGATGAGTGTCTCAAAGATCATCTCGTCTCAGTCCAACTTCACCGGCTTGGTTATACAACTCGGTCGGAGTTAATTGGTCGATGAGGCGTCATGGTGATCACCACTCGTCACTTTACCACATCATGATGCAAGCATCGATAGAATACACACGATACTTCACAAGTATCGACTTCCTAAATAACTTAGTTATTTAATCTAGCATTACATGATACTTTCTATGGGTCCCACGATCCACACACTCGAGACATCAATCATGTCACAAACCGGGGATACATACCGGTATTGGTCTGGCGGTTTACACGAGCGTGCAACGCGCCATCACAAGAACGTGTCGAAGTCATGGACTGTTAGAGATACGGAGAAGTGGGCAAGACTGGTCGTGTAGCACCAACACACAACTCCACTACTCCATCACTCCACTTCCTCCACTTCCCACGAGAGACGTGAATAAGGCTCAAATGACTTGTATAAATAGGTTCTCCTCCCTATTTCCAACAACGGAACAAGTCCAGACAACAGAAGCAAGTGTTGATACCATCGTATTCAAACACCGGAACTAATAGCTTACATCCTGCAAGCCAGTTCAACTTTCTGATACAAGTCATAAACAAGCAACCTTAACAATCTCAACACCTTCTTCGCTTCCCTTCCTAAGATCAACCCCATCTCCTTCACTTTGTGACCGAAGCAAGTCCTGGAACGGCCATTTCTTTGTTTAGGCGAGTTATGCAGTTGATTTCTCGAATCACAAGCACTCACTTTGCGCGAGTGCATTTGTCCTCATCCACACACCCCAAATTACCAAATCCGGCAGTAATAGTTTTCACCCATAAACACCAGTGTTTGAAGTTAGATCCATCAAATTTTCGAAACGGGGCAATGTGATTGGTGTGCTTCCATCCCTCTGTCTCTGATCCGTTTTTTTTATATTAGCTTGTATGTATATGTCTTTAAATAAGTAACTTCACACTCAAGGTCCATTTTTTCATTTGATCAATCGAGACATTGACGGATATGCGTAACATTCACTGTATTATATCAAATTTTTTCAGTAAATCGGTAATTGTTAGCAAAACCTTGGGTTTCTTTTTTAGGGCCTTTACCATATTCAGATGGGTTTCCCGTTATTGGTATGTTTCCACATTAAGGTGGATTTCCTAATTTAGGTGTATAGAGTTTAGGAAAGAGTTTTAGTTTCCTAATTGGAGACAAATACATTGGTATCCAACTTTGTGTTCTCAATATATAGATCGAACTAGAATTGTAGGTTTGTAAATAATCTAACATAAAGAGTGGTGAATCCTTGTGCTTGGGATTTTGGTCTCTTTGTTTTGGAGGGTCGAGTGTTACCGTGAAGTTCAATATCGGTGTGAGATAAAAACTTGTAGAGAGAGGATTTTGGTATTATAAGGTTTATGGCAAGCCCTAAACCAAACTTATAGTGTTTTCATGTTTCTCCTATATTAATAGTAGTCGTGAAGAAGGTGTAGAAGAGAAGATATAATACTGGTTTAAAGAATGGTTTAGAGAGTTGGTTTATATAGTTTCTTCAATGGTGTTCTTGGGTATGTCTTGTTAACTTTTTCTGTTTGGGTTTTCTTCTGTGGGTTGTGTAAAGAGCATGTAATGGTATAATCAAAGTTTTTCTGGTGGTGTTGGCTGTGGATGTAGCCTGTAAAGGTGAACCACGTATATCTTGTGTTATGTGGTTGTGCATATTTTGTCTCTCTTTTTATTTCTCCATGTTTGGTTCAAATCACCAATTTCCCTTTGTGATTCCATGTTTTGCTGCGCTTGGCGTGCTAATTTCCTCATCAGTAACTTACGTTCAAGGTCTCAATTTACTAGGCTAGCGAATTTGAATTAGAAATTCCTTTGTTAACTAGCCATTTGATGGTATTGATGTATCCGAAAACACATTTGTCTTTCTGCATTTTTTCATATTATACACATTTTCTTTGTCATTGCTCAAAATCTACCATTTTATCCTAAGTTTATTGCCAACCAAAAATATTTTAATTTTGGTTCCAACTTGTGTTTAGTATGAAAAAAGATAGTGAAGTAGGATCATTTTTTTTAATGAAAATATTGCATCTATTCTATAACATCCTTGCAGAACAGTATTCTGGCAAGTATATATAGATCTACAGTAGCAAGATTGGGTGCTCATAAGTCACACCAAAACTCATGCCAAAAAGTCTATTGAACCTGGATCCATTATATGCTTCTTCAACTATCCAACTATCAAAACCCTAAAAATATTATTAGTCGTTAGATTCATTAGTCTAGGAGAGAATAGTCAAGTGTGCCTGATAGAGATTGATGGGTCGAAATCACTGCATCATAGATTGTTTTGTGAGCCTTAACAATACCACGACAAATTCTTGTATATTTACGTATAATTAGGTTTCGAGAGGATCACCTTAGATATTATGTAGCATCAGAAAACTAGTGTGTTAAATTATATTATATCGAGATGTGAATTTGTAATGCTTTGTCGTTAGTGTTGTAGCAAAAATGTTCCTACAACACTCCTCGAGATTCGTACATGAAGATGAAATTATAGCTATTAGATGATTCAAGAATGTTCCTTTATATTCGTACCTGGCGATGAAATATGAACTGTTTGATGATTCAGTAGTACTCCTCGTGATATGTTCTTGAAGGATGAGGAAATTCTAGGTACTTGATAAATCAGCTCTTTATCAACTTCGGCTCTTCGATAATTGTTGGTAGATGAAAGTAGGGGATACCTGCAAGGAAACTCCGATGTTTCAATGAGTAAGAGCTCTATGCAGGTTTTTGTGGAGAGAAAATTAGAAAATGTTTACCTTTTGAGTTAGATTTCCATCTTTGTTTATAGGTTGTATAGAGGTATTGAATCTAGTCCAATATTCATCTGGATACAGTTTGACTATGTATCTAGACCAAATTATTATATCGAGATGGAAATTTGTAATGCTTTGTCGTCAGTGTTGTAACAAATATGTTCCTACAACACTTCTCGAGATTCGTATATAAAGATGAAATTTTAACGGTTCGATGATTCACGAATGTTCCTTGAGATTCGTACCTTATGATGAAATATGAAATGTTTGATGATTCAGTAGTATTCCTCGTGATACGTTCCTGGTGGATGAGAAAATTACAGCTACTTGATAAATCAACTCTTTATCAACTTTGGCTCTTCAAAATTGTAGGTAGTGGGGTGGTACCTATAAAGACATTCCGATGCCTCAATGAGTAAGAGCACTATGCAGGTTTTTGTGGAGAGAAAATTAGAAAATATGTACCTTTTGAGTTCGATTTCCATCTCTGTTTGTAGGTTGTAGAGGAATTGTATCCAGTACAATATTCATCTGGATACTATCTGAACCCAATGTTCTGGTTCATCCTTATTTATAATTCTATTTATGATGTATTTAGTTAAATAATATTTTGAAGGAAAATAAACTTTTAATTAATATTGTAAAAAATCGTACATCGAATTCAAGTACATCAACAAAGAAATACAACACATAATACAAGCAGCGATGAAAATTCCTATTAAAAAAGGAATTAGATTACATCAAAAGCACTAAAGCATATAATTTCAAGAGGATATCGATGCTTTTCGACGTATTTTTTCTGAAATCGGATTTAACCTTTTTGATTTGTGTGTCTTCAAACTCTGATTCTTCATTGATAAGGAAAAAAAAACACATACAACTTCTGCTACTTTCATAATTCACAGCCACGGATCTTGCATGTGAGTATTTGCAACGTATTGATATAAAACATCTTGAACAACATACTTGAACATATGATCATGATTGAATACAACTTCATAGCATATAAGCCATTAGCGACATGAGACAATTTAACCAGCAATAACTTGACATTAAACGATGGAAAGAAAAATAAAAACCGAACTTAAACTTAAAATCGCAACGAAGCGAAGGAATTTTATTTATAATACATAAAAACTATATTAAATATCCAGATCTGTTTGGAACAAATGAAATATCAGATTATTTGTGAACCAGATTGCACTTGTGTTGTGGGTCGAGTTCTTCATAATTAAATATGAACGAGGCTTGATGATTGTATCAAGTTACGAGCTATGTTCTTGATGTTTTAATGAGGTTTTTTTCTTGCTTTATAACAAGGTTTTTTTTTTTTTTTCACCATGGACAGACTATTGCACTGACCGCTACAACATGTTGACATCTTTTTTAAATAATGTATGGGTCTTTTGGATTAACAGTTGGCGTCAGTCTCATTTTTAATACAAGAGTTCTTGGTTGCACTTGCGAAAAACTTGATGAGATTTTGTGCCTGCGATGCGAGCAATACTTAATTAAGTGTCCACTTGTGAGGTGAGGTCGTAGATGCCTGCACGATGGAAGCGCTATAGTTTTTTTGTTTCAAAAAAGCTGGCATACTGCTTCTATGAAGTACAAATCCTTGTGCTTATATTGGTATAATGTTATATACTTACACTCCAATTGATGTTCAAATAATTATGTCGACGTTGAGATGTAATTTGCCCCTTTTCTGATTTTTTTCTTCTTTTTTTCTTTTTCATCTCCTCGCTCTTTCCCTTCATCTCTCACAATGCTTCATACAAATAAATTTTTTAATTTTATTTTTCCTCTTTCACTCCAGCTCCAAGTATCGTTCTTTCCATTTACGAGATATAATGAAGACACTGAGATATATTGAAGATTACTCTCCTTTAGACATCCATGATAATTGGCTCTCATTTGCAGGAGAAGCTTTCCATTCTTTTTCGTTGTAATACTCATTTTTCTTTCATTCGTCGAGGAACTCTTTTCGCTTCTGCTTGCAAGGTAATCCCCCCCGACTCTTCTTGTCGAGGTATTCCTATCGCTCTCGCTTGTTGTTCTGCAAATGACTAGATCTTGGTTGTCGTTCCGATTATATAACGGGGTGATGGCTTCCGTAGCGGTCATTTGGCCGCCAGGAACTTTCCTTTTTGTTGATCCATGTTTCATATCATGATCACTTCGTACCCGTCGCGCTCGCCAACCCTCATGTGAAAATCCCTCACGCTTGTGTGGAGTGACACTTTCAGGATATCACCCGTTTGTAGTCTCTTATCCAGTGAGGCATTCAGTCTCTTACACTTGCATAATACGCGGGGATAGAAGAATACCTTTATTGGAAAGGGAATTCGGATGCGAGTTTAACGTGTTTGTTTGAAGGTAAACAAACACGTGTTCGCTAGTGATACATATTGATCTCTGTACCTTGGTGACTATTACTATAGAGGCGGAATTCAGAATAATAATAGACGAAAACTAAAAAAAAAAAAAAAACAGAACACACTAGACACCAGATTCGAAGAAAATATCCTCTAGATTATGAACAAGAAAACTATTACATTATCTCTTTGTTACGCTCACAATCTCTCTAGATAAATAACCTTAAACTATTTTGTTATGTACCTAGATGTACCATAACAAGGTTGGAAGGATAATCTCTTGATTCTCACGAATCAAGCCTACTGGTTCAGTGACGAACGCAGCTTAATCGAATAAACGATTGTTTTCATTAAAATTGGATTAAGTTTCATGACAGATTCAGTTGCTTATAAAGCTAGAACAACCTACCTAATATCTAACGGCTACAATCCTACTAGATGGTTACATCTAAGCCATCCTTACAATTGATAAATGCACCCACTCTTTAAGTTAAATACTACCGCCCACATCTTATACTAGATATCGACACTAACAGGATATGGGCACTCCAATACCACATCGGGTACATGACATTCCCTTCCCCTTCAAAACATCATTGTCCTCAAGGATGGAAGTGAATTTCTCGACAGTTGGAAAGGCGCACTCTCAAAAGAACTCATAATGCCACTGAAATCCCATGTGAGTCTCAAAGTTGTAATTACACTCTCAAAATGAACCAGTAGAGTTAACTCTTGAGTAATACTTTTCCCAAGGTAAACTGGTCCCTTATCTTCATAAATCTTTGTTGAGGAGATATCAATAGGAGCATCACTTGCATTAATCTTGACTTTATATACCGGGAAAAGTGTAGATGTCCTGGCTATCCGTAGCTTCACTAAATTGACAAGGAACAACACATATGGAAGGAAATCGAGAGTGAACCTTTAGGTGCTCGAAAACTTCAGTACGGAGCTCACCACATAGTTGAATACTATGAAAAACGTGGAAGTCTCAACTCCAGTCCGTACGGAACTTGTGTTCCTCTGACTAAAAATCCAATTCTGGCCCGGAAACCACTTACCACTTAACTGCAAGTTACAGTGACAAAAGAAGGTAGTAGTTCCTCCTTTAAAATTTAACCATGGAGCTAAACCTGCTTTGGTTTGCTTCCCAACAGAAAACAGATCCATAATCCCACAACTTCTAGCTTGATATGCAGACATAGCATCACCCCTTGCACTTGGCTACAGATCTTCACTACACAATTGAGATTAATATCACCATTTTCTATAGGTTTCCAATGACAGTCTTTTGTCAGCGTATAATGAAGGTTAATAAACAGATCAGGTACCTTCTCGGTGAGCTGAAATTTTCCTCTGTCAAACACTAACCTACTACAAATAATACTAGTCCCATTTCCTATGTTGTAGAAAGCAATGGAAACCAATCTGAATTTCCATCACAAGTACCCTACCCGCAGCATTAGAGTAAGAATCATTGCAACTTCCGCAGAAAACTCCACAGGGTCACCATCACCAGGCCAAGGATGTGACAATGGAGGAACTGTAGCATGAAAATACACTTGACAGAACCCATGAGAGCACACAGTTGGAGTATTGAATGGAAGTGGCTCTACGGATTTAGCCCTGAGATTAAAAATGTCATGATAAAAATAACAGGGTATCCCTTTTTCTACCAGGAACATAGTGTTGCTGACATTCCTTGCAGGTACTTCATCAGATAGCTCGCAAATACTATGAGTGTCTCCATTTGCAGCCAACAAATAAACATTTGAAAACTCGAATAACGAAAGCAACTGGTACCCAAACTCCAAAATCAGCTTAGACTCAGCCGTCCATTTTAACATAAGAAACACAGTGATCCCAGAAGTAATTGTAACCAAACAACATTCATAAGTAGCAGGAAAAGAAAAATACCCCTGACTAGGGAACAACTTGCCTCTGTCATATATCCAGTGTAGATTGAATGAGAATTACTACTTGGTAACTCTCCGTACCCCTGTTATCAATCATTTTAAAAAGTATAAAGAAGCTAAAGCAACTTCTGGAGGGTGTAAGCATCCACAGAGAAGTATAAACATTAAGTCCAGCATGAGTTGTACTTAGAGAATGCATCGATGTAAGGATACCACTCCAGCTGGTAAAATATTGGTGCTAAAAAGTCGATGGCCAGGGACCAAAATTATCTGCATTGTGAAAGAACAAAAGCTTTGTCTCTCTTATCAAGCAAATTGAACAATCACCGACCAAATTGCTAATGTCACCTACTCCAGAAAACAAGAGTATGCAAAATCTATCTCTCTCAGGCAGGTGAGCAAATAACTTACTATCAACTTGAATATCAGCATGATGAACAACACATACAAGAACAATCGAATGTATAACTCAAATTTATTCGTACCCAAAGTTCCCAAGCAATCGACTAGACAATTCCCAGTAAGAGAACGAAGAGAAACTTGCGCACTTACCTCGATCAAATAATGAGCAAGTGTCATGAAAATAAAGATAGAAATAAATAGTGAACTGCAAAATCCTAGCAGTAAGAAGAACCCCACTCTTATCTGGTGTTCCAGCAATTGAAGCAGTACAAAATGAATCTCGGAAGTATCCATCATTATAAACCAACTCCTGAAATTTATTTCTAGAAATGCCATCTGAAATTTTCAAACCCTCGAAAAAAAAAAATTAGAATACCCTTGCAGAATTTCAATTCCTTTCCCACGGTCAAAAACTCTACCCATTTTTATCTTCCAGAAGAAATCAACACCAATATCACTCAATTTCACAGCCTTACTCTCAGACATTTGATCAAACAACATTCCCGCGGTATGAATAACACCCTCATTGGTTGGTATACGAATAATTGAAGCACCAGACCATGAATTTGACCAGTACCCATTCTTAGGGAGCAGCTCATATACATAATTTCCATCACAGTCATTCATTAAAAGTGAACAAGCATATAATGTAAGATAATATGAAGTAATTGTATCAAAACCAAATTTCTTAATGAGTTTGAAATCTTTTCCTGGATCAAATAAGTTACGAGAAGAGCGGAGAATAATGGTAGAGTGCTTACCAAATCCGATCTGGTTCTTCCTTTCGAACTCATTCACGGCCTTGTTTGGGAACTGCTGCACATTCCCGATTTGGAATTCACCTGACCTATTGACGTCAGTAACATCAGTTTTGGCTAGTTTCTCATACGGAAGATTCTGATCAACAGACAAATCCTTCGTTGCATTAATGAAAATGGAAGGAAGAAACCCTAAATTAAGAGAATCATCTTCGTCATGGACAGCAGAAGAATCAACTCTGATTCTGAAAATTCATCTTCTTCATCAATACAGACAGGAATTGATTTTGACTCTTCAGACTCTATAACCTCTAATTATCCAATTGATACATTAGAATCTCCAATTGTTGATGTCGACTCTAAAAACCCAACTGTAGCAGCCGTGTTGTTGATGTTAGGGTTGAGGATGTTGAGGAGTTTGAAAGTTTATCAAAATTGCGATCCATCATTTCTCTATGTCGTTGGTGCTGTTCGGAGACCTTCTTCAGCTTTTGTAGTTGGGAAGTAGAATCAAATGTTGCCATCTAATCCTCACATAGAAAATTGATACCCAGGAAGGTGAATCTGATACCAATTTTTATGTACCATAACAAGGTTGGAAGGATAATCTCTTGATTCTCACGAATCAAGCCTCACCGTTCAGATGATCGAACGCAAACTAATCAATAAACGATTGTTTTCATTAAAATTGGATTAAGTTTCATTACAGATTCAGTTGCTTATAAAGCTAGAACAACCTACCTAATATCTAACGGCTACAATCCTACCAGATGGTTACATCTAAGCCATCCTTACAATTGATAAATGCACCCACTCTTTAAGTTAAATACTACCGCCCACAACTTATACTAGATATCGACACTAACATGATATGGGCACTCCAATACCACACCGGGTACATGACATATTTGCTAAGCTTGCTTTTACAATAATTAATTATCTCACAAACTTATCTCTGGGTGATTTGTCTCACAAACCTTCCTCTCTAGGTGTGTTTGTATCACAAACCACACTATCTAGATGTCCTTAGCTATGAGCTAAACATCTATATTTATAGCTTTAGCGGTTTCCCAAACCTTCTAGGAATAATTCATTTGTAGGTATATTTCCTTATCTAGAAATATTACCTTTTCTGGGAATATTCCGTATCTTGGAATAATTCCTTTTCTAAGTATATATTTCCTTATCTAGAAATATTGTCTTGTCTAGGAAATATTCCTTATCTAGGTATATTACGTAGTCTAAGAATATTTCCTTATCTTAGAATACTGCCTACAAATCAGTATTCTTCCCAAAGTAGAAGTCTATCCTCAATATAACTTGAGGATTTCTAAGTTCCCAAAATAGGAAAGATACACCTGTATCATGCCCCCCCCCCCTCCTAATAACTTGGACTCATGTGAAAGTTAGAACTGGAGGTTACCCGCTGAACCATCTCTCTTTGCTGGAAACTTGACCTTGATCTCTAATTTGAAAAGCGTTCATATCTCCTCCTCTTGTCTTAGTCACTCTTTTGCACCCCCACCTCCTCTCCCACCCCCCCCCCCCCCCCCCACCCCCCACCCCCCACCCCCACCCCCTCTTTAAATTATAATTATATCCTCAATCCGTCTTGAGGGTCACTAGTTCCCAAAAGAGAAAAGATACACCTGTATCAGCTGGGTACATATCTTTTGGCACAAACCGTGGGGAAAAGAAGGAACTTTCAGAAATACAAATAAAGATCCATTGCTACATCACAAGAAATTATGAGCGATAGGAACGACGATGCAGATGTTAGATTGCGAGGAACTCGGGGCGATATTAATCGCTCACTTCGAGAAGGAGTTGAAACTTCACTTACAATGACATCATCTGGATGTCCCTTTGCGAGAACTTATTCCCGTGGGGCTAAATAAAAGAAATCGTTGGGTACATTAGGGCCAAAAGATATTGTAGCAAAAATATTCCTACAACTCATCGAGATTCGTATATGAAGATGAAATTCTACCCGTTAGATGATTCAAATGTTCCTTGAGATTCGTACTCGACGATGAAATATGAACCGTTTGATGATTCAGTAGTATTCCTCGTGATACGTTCCTGATGAATGAGGAAATACTAGCTACTTGATAAATCGGCTTTTTATCAACTTTGGCTCTTCAATAATTTTTGGTAGATTAAAGTGGGGGTACCTGTAAGGACACTCCGACGCCTCAATGAGTAAGAGCTCTATGCAGGTTTTTTGTGGGGGTTAGAAGATGTGTACCTATTGAATTATCTAGATTTCCATCTCTATTTATAGGTTGTGGAGGAATTGTATTCAGTCGAATATTCACCTGGATACATTTTAACTATGTATCTGGACCAATGCTCTTCAGGTTCATCCTTATTTATAATAAGATTTATGTATCCAGATAGTATAAATGTATTTAGTCCAATATTTAGTCTACCTTTATCGCCTCTTTTTAGGGTGACCAGATTAATTAATTTACTTGGACTAAATACACCCTTATATTAGAGTCCAAATTTGTGCACCCCTCAAAACCGGGGTGCACATTCCGGCCACACCTATTGGCTTAAATTTACTTATCCGGTTTAGTTTCTCGTATATTCTTTCTTTTTTTATTTCAGAATTGCATTGAAAATATGCGAGAATAAAGGCCTCCTTCCTAACATATTTTCTTTTGATCTATGTTATCTCCTCCTAATGATAAACGTAAGCTTTCTCCAGCCTATTAACTCCAACCTCCAGGTTTGGATGTAGGTCTTACAAGCAAACTGATTTACTTTTTTATAAGGATACAATCGGTCATTGTATTTGTATAGAGGCCAGTAGATTAGTTACTAACCCTTCATGGGCTTAGACTTCAAACCATGACCCAATTAAGTGTTTTATTTAGAATCGTTTTTTGGGGACCATGGTTTTTTTTGGGGGACCATGGTTTTTTTGGGGAAAAGTTCGGTTAGTTGCAAAAAATCTTTCCCAACCGAACATAAGTTCGGTTAGTTGCAAAAAAAAATTCCCAACCGAGCATAAGTTCGGTTAGTTGCAAAAATATTTCCCAACCGAACATAAGTTCGGTTAGTTGCAAAAAAGAATTACCAACTGAACTGGTAAGTTCGGTTAGTTGCAAAAAACATTTTCCAACCGAACTGGTCAGTTCGGTTAGTTGCAAAAATTAGTTGCAAAAACATTTCCCAACCGAACATAAGTTTGGTTAGTTGCAAAAACATTTCCCAACCGAACATAAGTTCGGTTAGTTGCAAAAAACATTTCCCAACCGAACAATAGTTCGGTTTAGTTGCAAAAAACATTTTCCAACCGAAAAATAGTTCGGTTACGTCGCAAAAAATATTTCTCAACCGAACCTAAGTTCGGTTACGTCGCACAAAATATTTCCTAACCGAACACATTAGTCCCCAAAAAACAATGGTCCCCAAAAAAAACCATGGTCCCCAAAAAACGATTCTTTATTTAAGGTTAATAGGCCGAAGAGCTATTAAGCCCACTTCATGTACATGGTCCAAACAGTTAGCTTCAAATTTGCATTTTGTTGAGTTTGAGTTTGTGATTTTGAAACTTGTACCGAAACATGCCGTGGTTTTGGAAGAAATGGATTTGGTTTACAGCAATACTGGATTTGTAACCCTTAATTGGTGCAGTTCTGAAGCAATGCTGGTGGCTTAAACGCAAGTGAGATGATGTTGCAAGCTCACATGGTACAACAGATGTAGGCTGTAGCACAGAATTGATGCAGTTTTAAAGCAATGCTGGAAGGTCACATGTTAAAGCAATAATGGATTTATAACCCAGAAATATTTGTTTTAGAGAGAAGCCAAAAGCACCTCTAAAGACCGGATGACTTAAACGCCTAAGAGCTGAAAAACTTATTTTTAAGACTCACACTGGAATTGCACTCTGCATTTCTTACAGAGTGTAATTATAATATAGTACATATCCCGACTTGACTAGATGGAACTGAAATTTCTTGGAAATTTTTCAAGAAATCGATAATATGGCCACTGATTTCGTCTGCCCGTTCTTCCATGATGAAGTGACCAACTCCTTCAAGTACGACTACTTCTTGCAGAAATGGTACATCTTTCTTCATTAGACCACTTTGTATATATTCCTTCACACCTGGAATATGATAGCTCAGATCCTGGTCTCCCACAATAAACTTAACTGGTACTTTTACTTGTGCCGCTGTCCACGGTGCAGTCAGTTCCCAGTTTCTGACAATTAAGAAGCCAAGAAAACATGTCAGTTTAGAATAAAACAAACTTACAAGTTGAATACTTCAATCAATTATGTGCTAGAATTTGTGGGTACATACACATTAAAATTTCTATAATAGTTGCATCCTCCGGTGAAGCCTGACTTTTCGTACTTACTAGTGTAATAGCAAATATCTTCTTCAGATAACCATGAAGGCAATGTAATTGCAACATTGGTTGGAAACCCCTCATCTTTTGATATCATAAGTGGAGCTGGACTATGGCGGGTTAGAAAGTTCCTGAGGACTGTTTCGGTACCAACACGCGCGAATTCAGCTTCCATCTCTCCAGGCTCCTAATAATGCATATAAAGATAAAATAGAGCATGGAAATTGGGAATATGCACATGAATTTCAAGGCCTAAGAAATCAAACCTGAAACTGGAGTATATAGTAATCATTGCCGTACATAGCTTTCAAGGCATCGAGTGGTTTCATGGTAGGCCTTCGAGGAGTAAAGGCGACACTTAGGTTCACCAGAGCCTTAACCTTGTCTGGCCTAAACAAGCAAAGGTACCAGCTGATAATGGCACCCCAATCATGTCCTACTACAAACACCTGCAACAGCAAGAAAAACCATTAGCTTTTTTTCTCCAATCATAATTTTTGAAATTTCAAGAAATCTAGGGGTTGTCTTAATCGAAACCTTGTCTTGACCAAGTGTGTCAATGAGAGCAACAAGATCACCAACTATGTGAAAACAGGTATAAGACTGTGGAGAAGTAGGTGCATCCGTATCGCCATAACCGCGTAAATCAGGAGCTACAGCTCTGTAACCAGAAGCAGCTAAAGAGAGAATTTGATGCCTCCATGAATACCAGAGTGATGGAAATCCATGTACCAGCAAAACCACTGGACCTTCCCCTTTCTCTGCTATATGCATTTTGATTCCGTTCACATCCACCATTCTATGGGTTATCCCCATATCCTCCTCCATTTTTCAGACACTCTAGATCTCTGTATTTGTTTTGATTTTGCTGTTTTTGGATGGGTTAAGGAGGATGATTTATATAGAAACATGCCGGAAATTTATGTTTAAAATAAAAAAAAAAACTTTAAATAAATTTCTCCATATATTATTATTCTCATTGAAAACGTTCTTAATGGCTATCCCATTGACCCACCTAATAAAGGAACCGTATATCATACAATTAAGGTGGATTCCAAACAAGCAAAGTACACCCACTGCAAATCCAAAGTATCAAAAAGCTTTCTACAAAATTAAGAAACATGTGCCCTGGAAATTCACTTTCCACCCATCTTGCAACAACTACTGAGGCAGCAGGTATTAGATGTCTGGGCATCACATGCAGGCACTATTTGATTATTCTTCTTTCTATTTATCGATAAAGACTTTGACGAGTTTGCACAAAGGTTATTGGTTTCATCCCAATAACTTTACCACTATACAACTTTACCACTGTACTGTACTACAATGACATTGCCATACACTGTCCTTTGCTGAGGGAAATTATCTGCTTCTGGTCTTCTCCAGAAGTAGAAGTCAAAAGCAACACAATTTTGTTTTACAAAAAGTTTATAACGCGTTTAGATACCGGAAGCAGAAATGCTTTTGGAAGTCGAAAGCAAAGAAATTTTGCTTTACAAAAAGCCGACTTTTTTGAAACCAAAAGCCGTTCTGAAATTTTATACCCAAACTAACTTCTTGCTTTTTAACTTCTATAAGTTAAAAATTTTGACTTCTAGAAGTTAAAAAGTAACTTCTAAATGTGTATCCAAACGCGCTAACAAAGTACCAAAGCTAATACCTGGACAACATGCAAGTATTAAACAACAGGCAGTTTTCTTGAGTCTGGCTGAAACAAAATAATGGTGAAAAGTACTTATAAGATAATACAGCAGACACTGAAAGTATTAAACTCATGTCAATCTCATAAACGTACAAGAGGTTGAATAGGTTATAATTTGCACCAACAAATCATTATTCAGCAATCCCGTAACTTTACAAGAAAGATGAATATACAAAATCCAACAGGCCGAAGTTGTATGTTAAGATTCTTATTGGCACTACAACTAGTGTTGAGATTACTGTATAAAAGTTGAAATGAACAGATGAAAAACCAATTACTCGTACACCTGTCAGAGCTGCCATTACTACAGCCAGAGGTGGAGGTTCATCTCAAATTTCAACCACCTACTTGTCTTCTACGTTTCTCTACATCGAAGTAAATATCCATGAGATCTGTTATACCAGCTGTTATCTTCTGCCCTGCTTTCACAGGCCCTACACCTTGTGGAGTGCCTACAAAGATCACCATTGGGCATATAGGGTGAGCACGAAATTTTAGAAAGCAGAGAAGGAGAAAATAATAGCAACACAGTTGCTGAAGTTAAGGACCAGAAAAAAGAAATGATCCAGGTTGTTGCATAGAGCGTATGTGCAGTGGCAGAGCTGGGATTGTGGCTATGAGGGGGAAAATGGAGATTTTCTTCTTTATAGGGCAGACTTTACAGTGTTTATCAGCTAACAGGCTTAGGAGTTATGAGCTACCGAAAATAGGTCTATAACCCCACATGCCCTTAACTCCCTGTGCCACTACGTATGGGTCAACGTGTTATCCGAAATACTGAAAGCACACCCAGTTTTTCACTCCAACAGAAGAGAATTTCAGAAGACTGCTAAACAAAGGAGAGAAAAGAATTGTGTTATACCTGTTAGTATGACATCTCCCTCTAGAAGTGTCATGATAGAGCTTATGTAACTAACGAGAAAAGGAATCTTGAAGATCATATCTTTGGTTGACCCTTTCTGTCTGGTTTCTCCATCTACCTATTGGAGACAAAGGAAACCAATCAGCATCGGTGTAGTTACGAGTCAGTTAGAGGATCGCACACAACATGACGTCTGAACAAACTGAGAGCTACTTTATAGAGACGAGCAGGAATTTTTTAGAAAATAAATTAGAAGATTAAGCATAAACAAACCTTTAACCATAGTTCCAAGTCGTCCGGGTTTGGAACCATTGATTTGGGCAACTGCAAAGGACATTAATGTGTAAGTTGTGAATATGAGATGATATTTCTAGTCTTCTAGATTTTAACAACGGCTAAGAGTTTGATGTTTTTTCCTCACTACTTTACTTCTTCTTTCCAAAATCCGAAATTATATAAACAAAGCGGAGAAAAAGAAAGACACAAAGAAGCTATTGTTCTTACAACTGAACTAATTGGAGTGAATGTGTCTTGCCCTTTAGCCACTGTCCATGGAAGGCCTGAAGCCTGACAAAAATTACGCAACAAGATCATTCAAAATAGGTAATAAATATGGTAGGTGCCGTATTCATGTCCACTAACAAACACATATTACATATAGAACTATACTACAATCAAGCAATAATTTACTTTGGCATTAGATTGTATCTCCCTCGCTGTCATATCCAGGGCAAGCGCATAACCTAAAAGAAATGCAAAAAAAAAAACATCAAAATTGACATATCATTTGTGATCTTGCATCAAAGATTACATTCAAGACAAAGCAATGGGTTTCATTTCATACCTCCAACATAATCCATAGCAGCTGCTTCAGAAACATCTCTCGCTTTCCGTCCAATAACAACCCCTAATTCCACTTCATGATCAAGTGATTCTAGAGGATATGGAATTTCAATTGTTCCTCCATTTTGCAAATATGATGATGTTGGTTTCATAAACAACACCGGTTCCTAAAACAAAATAATACCCAAAACGTATTCGTCGAAAATACACAAAGAACAAATCCATCAGATTTGACCACATATCATTTCCACAGAAAATTGATCAAAAACCCAGAATGAAATTGTTTTTAATGGATCAAATTGAAATCTGAAAACAACCCAGATTAGGAATCAGAGATCAGACCTTAGGGACGGCGTTGCCGAGTTCTTTAGCATGAGCAGCATAATTTCTACCTACAGCAACAATTTTAGTACCCATTGAGATAAGCTTCATATATGCAGATGCAGCTGTCGCCATAAATTTCAAACCTTTTCTCTCTGAAAATCGAGTAGTTCCGATTCCGAGATAGACTCTTGACGGGTACTTTGTAACAGAATATAGACAGGAATAGGACCTAATTCCTCTAAAATGGACCACCTCACCACCTTGTTGCGTTTTCTTTTTTTCTTTTTCGTATTTAATATATTTTTTTTTCAACAAAAAAAAATAGTTCAAAGCGGCGTACTTACACGGGAGTGTAAATTGGGCCAGGCCGGGCAGCCCGGCCCGTTTTCTATTGCAGGCCAGGCCAGACAAGCCTCATAATCAGCTACCCAAAAAGCCCGTCAGGCCGGGCAGGCCAGGTAGAAGCACTTATTTTAAGGCCCAAAACTTGCCCAAAGCCTATTTTATAGGCAGGCCTAACAGACTTCGGATTTTTTGAGTTTTCAAAATTTTGTAATAACGGATTTAACTTCTATTTATAATTTGGAGATTAAATGAACTATATGTTAAAATAATCTTAAATAATTAATCTTATAAATGTAAAATAGAAATGAAAATAAGAATTTCAATCCAAAATATAACCAAAACACATAGCAATTTGCTCTACCATTAGTACAAAAACCCTTAAAATTTTAAACAGATACCAGGCCGGGCTGTTCGGGCAGGTACCAGGCCAGATTATTAAATTTTAGGGAAAATCCAAGCCCTTCCATTTAAACTAATCAGGTCAGGCCATACGGCCCATAACGGGCTGCAACAGGCTTTGGGCTCATTCGGGTACATGCAGGCTCAGGCGGGTACAGGTAGGCTGAGTATTTTCGGGTATTATTTACACCCCTGTCTTATACAAAGTTAGTTGGAAGCTTGGAAACAAGCTGGGCTCCAACCCCTTTCTGAATGACAACACATAATCTATGAAAAAAGAAATTTACACCCTTAGAGCAAGTCTTATGATGGAAAAGTTTCATCTTCCATCTTCCACGCCACCTTAGCATTTGGAATTGTGGATGGAAGTGCAAGTGTAGTGGTGGAATAGTAGAAACGCTATTCAAAATAGCGTAAAACGCTAATAAGAATAGCGTAAAACGCTAATAAGAATAGCGTTAGAAAAACGCTATTCAGAATAGCGCTTTACGCTATTAAGATTAGCGCTTTTTTTCTTAGCCATTAGATTTTCAACGGCTCGTTTTAAATCGACGGATAAAAAAAAAACGGTATTCTGAATAGCGCTTTACGCTATTTAGATTAGCGTTGGGTGCTATTTTTATTGGCGTTTTCCGTCTTCTACTGCATTATTCTGAATAGTGTTTTATGCTAATCGGATTAGTGCTTCCATGGATTCCACGGACCATCCCACGAAATCATGGAACATGGCTTGGAAAAACTGTGGAAGACCCTAACTTGGAAGCCACTAGACTTGACATTCCACAATTTTTCCACACTTGGAATAGGTTGGATTCCACCATAAGACTTGCTCTTAGGTGCACCCTCATGCCTAGTAGAATAGTTGTGAAGACGCTTCAAGAGATCGATTGCATCTTCATTAAGATCCCGCAAAGTGGAGAAGGCGAGCACACCAAAACTATAACCGTGACTCACACACTGGTCAAGATACTTGGTGCATTTACGACCTACATCCTGATCCACAGCAAGGCCTGGACGGAAAGAACGAACTCCACTTCCGGTGAAGGGTGAAACCACTGTGACATCTAAACACAGGTCTCTGCCACTATCCCAATTGTCAATCAAGATGTCTACAGGCCTTAAGTCTCCACCATTGCAAAACATAAGACCCAACTGAACTTCTTTCCTTGCAGGGACACCAACACGGAAGCATATGTCTACAATAGTGTACCCTCATGTTCAATTCATGAGTCTCAGAACATTTCCAAATCACGTTCGACTCAACAAAACAAGGACTCATCGTCCCATGAAGTCATGAAATCAGCAACTGAATAACTATATACACGTATGCCTTGTAGAATCCACAATCACACGAGACATCAATCGTGTTACATGGGGGGATATTAACTAGGGTTTTGGTCTGGAGGTCTACGGCACGTGTGTTCATACACACGATGAGAATGTGAGCAAGTCGTGCAATCAGTTGAAGGAGTTAGCGAAGAAGTAGTGGATGGAAAATCAACCAAGTCTCCGCACGTTGAGCAACTGGTTTTAACACGATTTCCACTTCCCCATTCTTTGATTCCATCAACTGTCACACTTCATGAGATCATGGTGTTTTCAATTCCAGCAATATAAATAAATCTATGAATCATGATTGAAACAAGGATAATCTGACGTCAAACAGACAACACGAGATTAACAATCCAACTCTCAACAGAGCAAATTCAATCATTCAGAACTTATCTTATTTCAGAATACACAACACACCTACAATCTTCGATCACCATTGATCTCACACATTTCTCAGCTTCCCTCCTACAGACCGGCCATCCTCTCTTGTGACTGAATTTACTCTGAAACGGCCATTGTCTTGGTTTAGGCTGGAGTACTACAGATTGATCTCTCGAATTCAAAGCATTCCCTAATTGCAGTGCATCTGTGTGAGGTTAAGCATTTTGCTCGGTTCAAGGAGTCTCCTCCGCGCGATCATCTCCTCAATTCCATAAAAACCAACGAATCGTTTTTCCCCATCTACACCAGTACGCAAACGGGTACGCGAACTTTCAATCCAAGCAGAAATTCTCGGACATGAACATGTACGCCAGTACGCAAACATGTACGCATACTTAGGTTCCCGGATTTCTCAAACCAACAGGTACGCAAACGGGTGCGCATACTATGGTTCCCGGACATGGATTATATATGTGCAACAGTGCACAACATGACATATCCAATAATGGTTAAGTGTTCTAAACTCTTATTTTAATCATTGAAACTTTCTTACAGGATGACAATAGCCGTTTTCTCACAGTATTAGCATTAAAGCAATTTTCAAGTTATTGAAATAATCATAACGAAAGATTCCAAGACTACACCAAATGATTGTATCACACAAACCATGTAATATGTTACTCGGCAATTTTCACATGATATAAGATGAACTTGGTCGAAGCGAAAGCTTGCCAACACATATTTCGAGAAATATGTAAGCGAGATAAACTCAGCTCGAAATCTCAAATGTGTATATAGAAAACTATATTGTAATACGACTTATGTCTTAATATAGGAGATAGAGTAGAAATAGACTTTCCAAGTGATAGATGAGTTTCAGTCTCCACATACCTTTTGTCGATGAAGTTCCACAAGCTCCCCTTAGTAGTTCTTCGTCTTCAAATCATGAACGACGTGAAGTCTAAGCTCAACTACACAATCTATGTCCTAGTCCAAGACATCTATAAATAGGCTATAAATCAAGACTTATAGTTTTGATCACTAAAACATTTACAAATATGCTTGAGATAGCAACGCATGCGAGTTCGACCGAGTAGTGCTCTAACACTTTTCTATTTCCGTAATTATAATTAGAAGTAAAATACACAAACGTTAACTCCGTACATACTTGATGGTGATCCTATATAGTTTGGTTAAGTCCGAACCTATTATCAAGTATCATACTTCGTTGTTGTATTGTCTCGATCTTGTATCCATAGTCAATCACACAAGTTATCTTTTTGTCGTATTGTCTCGATCTTGTATCCATATACAATCACACGAAGTGTGAACCAATTTGTTGTATTGTCTCGACTCAGTCTATAGACAATCACTTTCGATAAAGGACTTATAGGTGGATAAATTAAAGATTGTGGTGGGTACCCTCGTCTTTTTAGTATGTGATTTCTCAAGACAGGCGGAAGGATGAGGAGAGGATAAGGATATACAGCAGATGCTTAGCTTTTATACGTAAACCTTACATTAGGCCTCAACCCGTTCTATCATGGCACGAGCATAAAATATTTGTCATCCCAGTGATTTTTTAGGGCCCCACTGAAGCCTTTGGAGATGATTTTTTTAGATCTCATCCCACTTGCCATGGTTCGCCGTATCAGGATATGGCATTATATTGGACCTCACGGATACGGGTACAATACAGTGGTATCGGTATGTAACTGACCGATACTGAGGATTTTTTTTATAATTAAAAATTTTTCGTCCTCCATACATAGATTCGCATATATTAGATATTGAGAAATACAATCCGGTATAGCAATCGCTTGGAACAAGTGTAACAAATTTACTATCATTTCAAATTCATTCGTGTTTTCAACAATAACAATAATAGTTTTTCTTTTCAAATTGACATAAAAATTTGAGCATGAAAGACGGTATTGTCGTGGTTTAGATGATTTTTTTCCTAATTGGGAGGACTGATCGGAGGGTCCGAAGGAAGGGAGCCCGTTTTATGGCCATTTTTTGTAAAATGGATCCTGGCCGACCGACTGGAGGGCCCGAAGGGAGGGACTCCGTTTTATGGCCACTTTTTTGTAAAATGGACCTAACGCAAATGTGCAATTTGATAAAAATATTGGAAATTCGGTCACATTTTCATTGTACAAAATTGTCCCTTCCTTTTAGTCTAATTACAATGACTCTTTATGTATCATATTTTTTCAAGAGTATAATTGGAAAGCAAACTAGAATATAACATATCTACAAATCCGTGTCTTCGAATTTTACAAATTTTATCTCGTTGAAAAGATTTTAAAGAAATCTACGCAATGAGTACAAACACCAATATCAAATTTAGAGTTTTTGCGAAAAATTCGGAGGTGCAAACCACCACAAAGAAAGTGTAACACTTTATGCAACCATATTTTGGTTTATGCATCGACTAATTTTCTTTTCAGGGAAAGTGATACTTTCACTCCGTTTCAAGAAAAATGATATCTTTTCAATTTCCATTTGTTTCAGGAAAAGTGATACTTTTACTTTTTCAATTTGGCCTATTTTTAGGCAAAAATGACACTGTGAACATATCACTTACCCTGAAATGGAGGTAGTATAGCCTACCCGGCGGAAATGGTTATTTGTTTCGTTTTTCTTCGATCGGCCCTCCCACCGTGGCAGCCGTGTTCTAGTTATCCTCTGTGAAGATGATTTTTTTAAATCTGATCCCACTTGCCATGGTTGGCTGTATCGGGATACGGTATACGTCCTCACAGGTACAGATAGAATACGGTGGCATCGGTGATACCTACCTATACTAAATGTAACTGACGGATAATTTCTTTATAATTGAAGTTTGTCGTCCTCCATCTCAATGATATCCAGTCATCCATCTCCAGGACAAACCAAACACCAATTGAAGAAGCAAAATTGGTGGTTAGTGACTGCCAAAATTTTCTAGGCACTTCCCTTGTCCCTAGAACCACGAATAGTGTAGTAAATATTTTGGCAAAAAAAAACAAAACACTTTCATGTAATTTAAATTGGGATCTTATTTCTCCGCTTGCATTTCCAATGCTTTAGAAGTAGATAAATCTAATACAAGGAAGACACTCACTGCTTCCCCATTAGATGGATCTACTCTTTCTGTAAACCTGGTTGCTAACCCCCCTTCTTTAATATATTTTCATTTTGCAAAAAGGGAAAAAAAAAAATCATTAAGAGATGCTTATTTCCAAGTGTAACAGATTATTTCCAACTCATCGGTGTTTCCAACAATAACAATAATTGCTTTTTTATGTCTATCTGTTTTTTATATTCGGTGTCCGTCAATATTTGTACATATCGGCCGACACGGTCTGTATCCACAAATAGGTGACGGATATCCGAGACTAATACAGATACAGACACGGCATACACGGCACTGTATTGTATAGACTAATAGACAGATGCGGCAAACCGTGCCACTTGCCCTTCCGTGCCCTCTGGCTCTGGCGTTTATTTATCCTGTCCTGCACACCAATTAAGGAGATTCGTAGGTGCGATCCGCTTATGATTTCGATGGTCAAATCATTTCATGTGCAACGAAAAGAAAAGGATAAATAAACGTATATTAGATATGACTTTGATCTGTATATACATACATAATATCTTTGATTTTAAGTTCAATGATTTTTAACCCTCTCGCTGATAGCAAGAGGTGGTGCATTGCCAATTGTTGTCAACTGAAAGTGATCACTTTGACGGAGCAAAGGAAGATTATTTTCCTCCTCCTTTGTAGCTTCATCATTTCCAAATTTTCGACATGATCTGAAAAGATAAAACCGCAGTATCCTGATTTTAGCTAACCCAACACGAGTAGAAAAACAAAGCAAACTGTTCCTGGTGTGCATGTTTGTGGCTGTTCAGTGAAAATATTCTTACCGTTGGCGGAAATTCGCAAACTTGCTCTTGAGCCAGGAAGGGTTCGAAGAACTTTCTGTTGGTAAGTTAGTTCTGTTGTCTAATGAAGTTGGAATTACCTGCAATACCGAGGGAAATCTAAGTACATGGAATAAAATTACTCGGAAAATGGTTTTGAGTACTGAAATTTGATTTTGAAGTGCAACTTACAGATGGTTTCCCAGATTTTTCTGCACTGCCCTTATCACGTTTCTTTTTCTTTCTCATATAAAGTGCACATCGACATAAACAAAACAGAATAACTGCTCCAAGTAGAGATATCATTATGAACTCGGTGACTATTACCGAATTTATTGCTGCAACAAGGGGAAAAAGTTCATCCGAACGGCATAAGAACACACATTGAAGAAGCTATAAAAAAAAAAATTAAGAAACCAAGCGCAGACGCAGTACTTCTGGAGACTTACTATGAGACAATGCTGAACCCATCCGTCGCCTCCTAATTAGATGTATTGTGGCCTCAGTAAAAAGTGGCAATGATATCTTGTCAGCACAATCTGGATAACATCCATAGTTTCCCATGTCATTGGCTGTTATTGTTAAAACTGCCCCATATCCTTCACCCTGTACAAATACAAAGAATTCAATTACCAGAATGAGTTGAAGCTTGAAATGTGTTGGCGAAATGAGACATAAAGTCACCCACTTGATATAGCAGTTGCTGTATGGCAGTGTTGCAGTCTGTAAGTGTTCCGCGAAATCTAACACCTTTGGCCCTCAGGGTAAAATGTTTAGAAATAGAGACAAACGTCTGAAGGGGTTGCCATTGGTAGCTATTCTTAAGCTTCAATTCAGTAGTGTTACTAAGATAGGATGGTAGACTGGTTATTAGGATCCCGTCACTGACTTCCAAGGAGAGTGTGATCATAAAGTGAGACTCACCACCTGAAAGGAAAAAAAAAAACTCAATGCATACAGTTTCAATAGCAATATAGTGAACGATGCATCACAGAATTCAATCTATGAACGTACCGGGGAAACAGAAAACGTCTGGATCTCCAACTAAGAACTCAAACTTGTCTCTCTTTGTTTCATCAAAGATACGCGAACTGTGTGTACTGATATTCCCTGAGATTATTATAGTTTCGGGAACATGGATAAATGGTGGATCGTTTACAGGTTCTACAAAAATAGAAACATAGGTGTCATGCATTCCATTTTTGTTCTTCATCGAGGCTTTGATGGCATCATCTCCGCAAAAGTTCTCATTTCTGCAATTAGATAAGATGGATGTTTTTTACTGGAACTTTGTAAGTGATTTTCTGGCATGTATATGGTGATTCGACGCAAATTACCCGAGATATTGAATTGATTGCAAGGCGGAATTAATTGCTTCCACACCACCTATTAAAACCAAAGCCTTCTCTTCGTTTCCTCTTCGGCCCACTACCAGTCCACTCCAAGCAGGCTGCCAAAACTGCATTAACATGGGGGAGAGAAAGACAACCCCGGATTTCGCACTGAGAGTGACAGAAATGTTCTCCAGTAAATCTGAATACTTTATCTCAAACCCAACAAAACCACTGCAAAATATGTAAAATGCATTTCAACGCGGCAATAATAAGTGTGTATGAAAGACACTTTGTGTAACATTTTTAAGGTATAATCTGGGAAGCGGTACCTTACCCAAATCTGGGACTAATGACATCTTCAGTTGCTTGCAATTGAAAAGGTAAGGAAACAAACTCGGGCGGAGTAATGAGGACTGAAATTATTGCAGTTCCAGATGCACTATTGTTGTTTATATCAGATATCGTGTAAGAAAATGAGTCGCTGCCAAAGAAACCTTTATAAGGTGTGTATCTGAACAAACGGCCGTACTGCAGAAGTGATCCATGAAGTGGCTGCCAACAGAACAAAAAGTGTTATTCATGATAGCTGGAAGAAAAAATGTTTCGAAATTTGCTTCCAAGGACAACAAAAACTTACCATTGATGACTCAACAATATTTGCATTGGCACCAGCAAAGTAATCATTTCCTAAGGCATCGAAGGAGACTGATTCATCTTCCCAAACAGAAACAGCATCATTATAAGCTTTAGGGAAGTATTCGCCTACAATACATTAAAAATTTGGGTAGTTTACAATCAGATAAGGATGCCAAATGCTTAGAAAAATTCAGCAGAAGAGCTAGATAACATATTGCAGGAAAATGAAACTTACTGCTGTATACATAAACCCAAAAAGGGCAAGGAGGCAAATGTTTGTCCTCGAAAGATACACATATCTCATAAGAGCCAATATCCTTCGCTGCGTAGTGGCCAACATAAGACCCATTCATTTTATCTTCAAATGTCCAGAACAACAAACTAGAACTATTAACAACACGATACTCGAGGCTCAACTTTGTTTGCTGGAATGGGACAAAATTAAAGAATGAATCAACTAGTTCCACTGAAATATGATTTTCGACCAGCTTTGGTACTTTAGCTGCATACTGGACAACTTTTGAGAGTTCAATATTAACCCCGGCTGCAATAATTGGCAACAGAATTATAAGAATGTCAGATAATAATGTAACTTAGCTAGTACTCTATCAATGATAATACCTGTTCTTACTTCCATTGCAAATGGATGACCACCATTCAATGGAATATTTCCACAAAACACTCGAATCTCATAGGCTCCAAATTTTTCAGGTGTGTAAGTGACATCAAAGGCACTTACCTGAAGTTTCGAATTTGCACCAGACTGAAAATATCTATCGTCAGTAGCAATTTAGAAAACAATATCTCAAAAGTAAATCAAAAGACCATTAAAGTTGAGCTTACACTGTTCTTTGAATCAAAAGATGGTGAGGGGGCACTTCCTTCGGGTGAAGGTCCTGTTCCAGAAATCCAAGGGTCATATTTAGAATAACAAGTAATCAGAAAATTCAGCAACCATATAGTTCTCAGAAATCTCATACCATCAACATTCTGCCTAGTGTAAATGGTAGGCAGAATACTGTAAGAATCATTCTTCCTTGTGATTTTCACGTGCAGTGTTTCTGCCTCAACCGGTGAGGGATTATGATAAACATCTTCCAAATAGACTGAAAAACTTGAATTAGTTCCAGCAGTAGAACTAGTCAGACCAGTTCCATTGATGACGCTATTAACCCCATCACAATAACCTAATGCAAGAAACTTATATTTTAGTCATGACAAGAAAATCAATGTTAACCTAAACCATGAAAAAGAGCTGTGTAAGAATATCCCGGACCTACAAATACTGTAAAATTATATGGCATATGAGAGATACTCAGGTTCTGTTCCATATCAAAAATACTGAGCACAAAATCTCCAGGTTCAAACACGCTGAACGAAAGCAACTGGATTCCTGGTGCCACTTCTTTGAAATGCAAGTCAGGTATAGGAATGGACAACTTTGTCTCTTTCTCAATAACTAGAGCATCAAAATCATATAAGCCTGGGACAAGGTTCCCAAATTCATCTTGCTGATAAACAAAGATTTCTAGCTTAGAGAATATCTGCAAGACATTTGTATCGTAATTCCATTTGGCCAAGCAATTGGAAATATCCACTGCTCCTGTTACATTGCCGATTTAAAACTATGTGTCAAAGAACTGAAGTTAAACTTCTCAGTTCCATGGGAGAGAGAACTAAAATGAACTGAAAAGTTACCTGGTTTCACTTTGAAAGGTAAGGGGCAACCATTCAAAGTTTGATTTTCTCCCTCAATGTGTAAAAAGAGGTTTCCAGTTGTGGAAGCGATAAATTCGATACCAACATAACCAAATCCATTCCAGCCCAAGTGAGTAACATTGAGGAAGCTAAAAAACGTACCATTGACAAAAAATGTAGAAACTACAAATCTGTAAGAGTTTGGTTCTTCAATGGTAGACGAGATATTATTCCCAAATGCGTCTTTCGGAAGTATTAACACGGATGCTTTTGTTCCTGCTACAAATTCATTAACAAGTCCTCTCCACGAAGCAACAGACACAGATGGATGCATTCTCCCTGCAACCATTAGAAACGGTTAGGTTACTAAACACGAAAAAAGAAAAAACATAAAATGGAAGGAAATTCAATTGAATTACCTGCTGATACTTTGAAATGAAGTGAAGAATCCGATATTTTAAAATGTTCATCATCGATAAGAACATTAAACACACCAACAAATATTGGTACAAAAGAAATGTTCCAATTAGTAGAATCACCTTGAAGAGATGAAAAGACACCAGATATATAAGAACTATTACCCTTCTTCCCATTCACTGTGATTGTTGGATTAGGGTTAAAACCACCAATTTGACTGTTATTGGTGTTGTCAAGTAGTTGAATCTTGATGATTGCTACTTCACCTGCTTGAAATGCATCTTTACCATCCAACCAACTAAAAGCAAAATTAGGAACAGAAGATAACTTATCTGCACAAATGAAAAAAATGGGTCTTCAAAATTGCATAGAATTTCAACAAACAGAAACACTAAGATTTACAAAACAACTGCAACTGTAAGAAACCTGAATTTGCAAATGTGGTAGTGAAAGCTGCAAGGATGGAGACTGTGCTGGTAAGGATCCTTAAAATGTAAGTTTTCATTTGGAGACCAGTATGAGAATTTACTTGTAAAATAATTGTAGATCTTTTTCTTAGGGTTCCACAAATGGGGATTGTGAAATACAGTTGCATTTTGAAACTATTGGCGGGTGAAGTTTATTGGGTCATGTTGGTTGACCACTGCTCTTGTAAGCAGTTACTGGCAGTTGGGATTCCCACTTTGAACTCTCAAAACGTGGCTTGTGAAAACCAAGTTTTATCAAGTCCAAAATCGGTTTATCTAGACCATTGGAAATTATGTCTTTTAAACAAGTGCCAGACTGAGAAGAACAATAAGTGTAGAACAGCATATAAGGAGTACAATAAACTCGAACCACAATTACTACTAGAACAGATAAGAAATCTAGATATAACATAGATCGGTGTCTTGTTAAAAGTTAACACTACTAATCCACCAAAAACAACGGAAGGAAATTTACTAACGTAAATAGATAAACAAAAATTTGAATCCCCACAGTGTATATAAGATAGGATTAACACTTGGGATTGAAAAGTCTGACTTGAGATGAAAGCATGTGGTAAACAACCACTTAAACCCTGAAACCTCTGCTGTTTCTCTTTCCTCTGGCCTTCTCGAATTTTCTTCCCTTGGAACGCACATAAGGCTTGCTGTGACTGTGTGGCACACCAGGAGCTCCGAAATGCTTCACTGCTTCACGGGAGTTCTTCGGACCTCTGAGAAGAACCTGAAATGGAACGACAAAAAGTTAAGGAATATGAATCCAAGAAGTTATGTTACTCATTCAGTTTTCACTCAAGATACTACTTAAATATTGAAAAAAACTGGAGGATGCAAAAGTAAAACGGAACCAGTGGGGAGCCATTCACAATAGTTACAAACATGTCAAGGAAATGGAACTGTTGTTTCAACTCTTGTAAGATCGCCTAAAAATGGATACCCAAATTTAAAAAACATAAATAATGAAATTAGAGACCTCATTCTTTATGTGCCATGACGAAATAGAAGTAACATAACTTACCTTTTAAATCACAGGTTCAATTTCAAACTGAAAACAATATCACGCAAACTTAGCTCAAAACAAGAAGAAAATAACGGATCTATTACCTAAATACAAAATGTTGCTATTAGCATGGACATTCCTCGTAGTTTTGAACAAGCACACGAGAACAAAAGTAGCAGAAAGATATAACATATAAGCATTGTTAACAACAAACAAAATTACAAATAATCCCATTCTCTTAACTCCACAAAAGCAACTATAAGGAACAACAAATCTCTTCACAGAACACAAGAAAGCAAACACAAGCCTATTTCAGTCCAGTATAATTTTAACCACAGTTCAATCATCCATTTCCATCTCAAAGCAATCAAAAAATACCCAGAATAAACTGATTAAAATACTAAAAACATTTCCATCCAAATATCATACAGCAACAACAACAACAACAAAACCAAAATACACAAATGAATCCAGATCTTAAACAAACATACCGTGTTCTGTCCAAGAGGAGCTCTAAGAGCAAGCTGATCAAAGGTCAAACACTCTCCACCAGCTTTCTCAATCCTAGCTCTAGCAGTCTCAGTAAACCTCAACGCAGCAATCTTCATTTTTGGTACTTCCTTTACTATCCTTACATCATCAGTAACTGTACCAACAAGTACACCAATCTTCTCTCCCTATTCACAAACAGAAACCCCAAAATCAAAAAAAAAAAAAATATCAAATCTAAATCCAACACAAACCCACTCTCATACATCAAATCCAACACAAACCCATCATTATAAATCTAAAAAATATCATGAAAATAGATACAAAATCTAACCTTGTTGTCCATGAACTTAATCAATCTGGATAGAGACAGTGGAGCTTTGTTGACCTTACTCATAAACAATCTCTTCAAAATAACAGCATTGAACTTACTACCAGTTCTCCTTAACAAGAATCGGTAAAGCTTGACGAGAAGCTTGAGATAAATATCATCAGATTTGGGTGCTGTTCTTTTTGTTTTCTTGCTCTTACCTCCAGCAATCAAATCGATACCCTGCACAACAACACAACAGCATAATCAAATCATTAGATCAGATATAGATAAGGAGATGTTAGGGTTTGAAAGGGGGTGAAAGAGAGAGTGCATACCATGGCTCTGGTTTCTTCTCTGCTTCTGCTCTGGTGTGGAAGAAAGGAGGCGCTGGTTTTGTTCTAGATTTAGGGTTTATGTCGAGTCGTGAAACTAATAGCTTCACATTTGGGGTTGGGCTTTGGGCTTGATTTCATTGACGGATTCGAAGGTTACGAGCCCGCTTCTAGCCCGCTTCTCTACCTAGAGAATAAATAAAAGTAAAAAAACTTTGTGCATTCTCTACCAAGGAACTATAGAACTCTCAACTGACGCTACTAAAACAGACGCAGAAGTAAGAAGTTAAAATAACTTTGTGCATTCTCTACCTAGAACACTGCTGATGATGTTGTGGGAATTAGATAAATAGCCCTATTTTACGGGCTTCAAAAATACCCTTATCCATCAATAATAATACCCCTACATTAAAAAAGGTTGAAATCCCGAAATCAGAGATTACGGATATACCCCTCCTTAATTAACATAACATACGGTCACGAATTAATTCGGCATTTTTTTTTCATTTCATTTTTTGGCTTTCTCTCCCTCTTCGCAACGACTGCATCCGGAAAATAAACCGGATCCAGAGAAACTAAATGAAAATGGTGTAAAATCGAACCTAAATTTGACTTTCTAATTGTGCAAGAACATGAACGAGATCAATTTAACAGAGAAATCAAAAAAAAAGAAAAAAACCTGAAAAATTAGGGTTTACAAATCGATTTCTTATCGAGATTACTGCCTTCTTCAAAAAAAAATGTTTGAAGATTCAAAATCAAAGGTAAACAACGATATATGCGAGTATAAATTTAGTTCTCATTTGTTTGATTTATATTTTTTTTTATGATTTGATAATGATTTCATCAGTTTGAGCCGGTAGATAAGAAAGTTTGACGGGAGGAGGTGGAGGTGGCGGTTGGAGAGAAGGAAATGGTGGAGAAAATGATGGATATGGTGGAATTCAGAAATCCAGATAAGGTGATTGGTATTCAATTAGTGTATGGATCTGTTTTTCATTCATTTAATGTAATTGTTGTGAACTTAGGATATGATTTAAATTCTTTTGGCAGGAAGTGATGGTGAACGCAATCAAATTATTTAGTTAAATGAAACAATGGCTGATTGTTAATAGTTAAACAATGGCTGATTGTTAATGAATGTTTTATGTTTGTGTTAATTCTGAAAAGAAAAACTAACTAATCAAATAAGCTTAGATTTTTTAACTATTTATAATTGACTGGTTCTTATAAGATCATCCCTAAAAAGAACCGATTATCTATTTGATGCTTTAAATTAGTTTCTTATAGCTTGTAAAAGTAGACTGTTATGTTCTCTTTCACAACTACATTTTTTATCAGTAAATGGGTTAACTCATGTTGTTCATATCGACACAATGCTTGCATAAATGTAAGCCGACTATAAGTGCTTTGGTAATTCTATAGTTGTTTTTTGATAGGATAAATGAGAGAAATGATTTGATTTTAAGGGTCAATTAGTTGGGGGTTTACACAGTTTGAGTAGCACAAAACTTTTAATTTTGGTTGTTAGGGTGACGGAAGAGAATATTCAACTAGCTAAACGTGTATTTCAGTTGTTCCTCAACAATGTTCTTTACTGAATGATTTCTATTCATGAAGCTAGAGTAAGAAATACAAGATGGTTTAGAATTTTTGTCGCCCCCACCCCCACAAGTCATCTAGTTTAATGTAGATTGTTATGAATTTAGGTTTCAAATCGTCGTTAAATTGTTCTGGCAAGAGGTGATGGTGAATACTAAGGTGGAGGAGATCATGGGAGGGGATGTGGGCGGTGGAAGTGGCGGGGATACGGTGATTGGATGTACTGTACCCTAATTCATGGTACGTTGATTTGTCGTGATGGTTGGGGTTTAAGCCCTCGTGGTCCAGTGTTCTTGGTTGGTAGCCAACAAGGTTCTAGCTCCAGTTCTGATTTTATGTTTTTTGAAGTTTCTCATTTTATAAGTAATAGACTAACTTTTGTTGGTTCCAACTTTCGTTGTTGATTCAAGTTTATGAAATCAAATTTCTTTGTTGATACAAGTTTATGGGATCAACTTTCACCGTTGATGCAAGTTTATGGGTCAACTTGGGTTGTTGAAACCATAATATGGTAACAACAAGGGTCCGCATTCCCAATTTGCGGCCAACTTGGATTGTTGACACCACTTTTGTGATGTTTGGTGATTCCTTAATCTAAACAATGTAATTTGGAATCAACATATTTTTTTTTTTTTTGATGATTTCTTATATATATCTAGTTGCATTTGGAGTTCTTCTTTGTGAAGATGGTGCGAGTTGGTGCAGGTTTTTAAAAATTTGAAGTTAAATGTTAGTGATGGTCGTGCAATGACCATCATATCAGAGAACACAAAGGAAGTGGAAGATGTCTTACTCCTTGCTTAGAATGTTTGTTTGAAGCCTCTTATTTTTACAATTTTGTGTTCTTTCTTATGAACAACCTTTTATGTTATGTTTTTTTGTTGTTTACATTTTTTCTGGACTTGCTATGATTTAATGATGTACATTTATCTAAATTACCTTATGTTATTGTAAGTTTGCTAATGAATGTTTTTTGTGTTTTTGATTATATGTCAATTTTTAGGCACCAGGTTTGATTATTTTTTTTATTTTATTTTTGAAGTTCCTCATTTTGCAGGTATTAGGTTAGTTTTGTTGGTGCCAATTTTGATTGTCGACACAAGTTCATGGGATCAACTTTCGTTGTCGACACAAGTTCAAGGGATCAACTTTCGTTGTTGATACAAGTTCAGGGGATCAACTTTCGTTGTTGACGCACAAGTTTATCAATCAACTTTCATTGTTGACACCATAATATGGTAATAACAAGGTTCTGGGTTGCAGTTATGGGGTCAACTTTGGTTGTTGACTCCAGTTTTGTAGTCTCAACTTGGGTTGTTGACATTAAAAATAATATATTTTTTAGTAAAGGTTTTATTTATACTTTAAGGTGTCTCCATCAGCTATAACAAACCTTTCAAATATGAACATTTCATTCATGAATTCACTCACTCATGCTAAAAAATAATAATAAATGTCAATCATTTCATTCCAAAAATGTTCCATCTAATTCTACAACTTTTGACTAGTTCTATAACTTTTCGACACAAGATTATGGGATCAATTTTCGTTGTCGACACAAGTTCAAGGGATCAACTTTTGTTGTTGATACAAATGTATTGATCAACTTTTATTGTTGACACAATTTTATGGGATCAACTTTCGTTGTTGACACAAGTTTATTGATCAACTGTCATTGTTAACACCATAATATGGTAATAACAAGGTTCTTGGTTCCAATTATGGGGTCAACTTTGGTTGTTGACGCCAGTTTTGCAGTCTCAACTTGGGTTGTTGACACTAAAAATGATATTTTTTTCTAGTAAAAGTTTTATTTGTACTATAAGGCGTCTCCATCGGCTATAACAAACCTTTTAAATATTAACATTTCATTCATAAATTCACTCACTCATGTTAAAAAATAAATAACATGTCAATCATTTGATTCCAAAAATGTTCCATCTAATTCTACAACTTTTCTGTACCTTTATGTCTAAGACTATTCACAGGCCTACATTTTGATGTTTCTCCATACCTACATCATGTTGTTTAAGACCATTAACAGACTTACGTTTAAGATGTTTGGGACCTTAAGAAAACTACATTAACATGTATCAGACTTAATCAGTCACGAAGTGTATTTCTTGAATATAGGCATTATGGGAAACAACTTGGTTTTGCTCGTTTCCTCATCTCCTTTTTCTTTATTAATCTGTTTTCAAACAAGAAAAGTAATTAGCATTTGAAATCAAAGAGAGCACGTTATTTTCATTCACAAATCGCAATTTTTATTTCATAGTCCTTCATAAATGTACTCACCCATGCTATGGAATATTTATAATATGCAAATATAATATCAAGTATGTCATTATGTCCATTGCAATCCTTCTAGGTATCTCTGTCCCTCGTCTTCATTAAATTCCTATAGCCATACATACCTGAAAGTTATACTAACATGAATGTTTAGTTTCTAGATATATTTTTTCCATTAGCTATACATACTTGCCATCTTTTTTACTAACATTTGATTCATAAATTTACTGATTTTCATGGTATATATGAAATATTTATAATATGCAAATAACTGAATGTTTTTTTTCCAAACTAAGATGCATCACCTTATGCGTCGAACAATTAGATACAAACTAGACAGAATGAAGTTTGACCACAAGGAACATTTAGCAGACTTGTTAGTATCACTAGCTTCTTTCATTTTGCACTAATAAACAATTTTGAAGGTAACTTTTCACAATAACGAGTTTCTAGCTCGAAAAGTCAGACTGTCGGCAAGTAAACATAGGAATCCAAGTAGATTGAGTTGCGAATTAAACAATGTAGAGGCAAATCGTTGGCATGATATCCAAGTAGATATATATATATATATATATATATATATATATATCATTAATGGGCTAAAATGATTCCAATCGGGAATAACAAGATAAACCATGCTCTAACAATAACAACAACAACAAAAAAAAAAAAAAAAAAAAAAAAGCTAGACTATCTGTAGATTGTATTTTTTTTCTTATCTATCTATATTAGCTCAACATTAGTTCAGCAAATAATAACTTTATACCAATCTCATGAATCAGCTCAACCAATTCACAAAAACTGATAACAATACATGAATGTTCTACTAAACCATCTTAACCAATATCACTAAAAGAACCTAAAACAAAACAATTCCAAATTAATAATGGGAAACCAAACACTCTTTTGTTACCATCTAGATTGTACTTTTTTGATCTCTACCAACCTCATAATGATCACAAGAATCATTTAGTATCATCAAATGAAACAAGCAACAATGAACATGTTCAAAAACTGCATCACAGTGGAAACGTTCTCAAGATCATCACAAATACATCACAATTAACGACAAGCTGATTTTTGCTACTACCAAAATTGGTATTTAGTAAATTTGAACAAGTGATTTTTACCTGTGAAGTTGATTTTCGCTCATTTTTTAACACCAGCAGCGCATTTCATTTTTGTTTCGATAACATTCAACAGTAAATAGTTACAAAATTAATATTGAATTGATCTAAAATTATTAACAGTACCAAAAAAACCAAACCGATTTCACAACAAAAAATAAAATCGGTGACTCTAACAAAATAGATACAAAATCAAACTCTAATCTAACGGGAAACAGTTATAAATTGAAAATATATCATTTTTTCATAAATGAAGAACTGATTTCAACATCGAACTCTAAGAAATCACAATCAAACATGCATAATCTAATTTGAACCAAATTATCAGAGTAAATATATGTTTACCTTGTTAAAATCTTCAATTTTCAACTTCTTCAAACATCACCATAAATTGATTTTATGAACCCTAATTGTTTCTTCGTTTTTGATGTTAATTTCTCGGTTGATTTTAGTCTTCTCAAACTTCTGATGGTCAGTTTTAACAAGTTTGATGAGTTTGATTCAGTTTTGTTGGTTCAATTTTTTAATTCAATTTCTTCGATGTGGTGAGATAGAGAAAGGAGAAGAAATGGAATGAACAGCCAGAAAAATGAACGTGTCCGCAACAGTTAAGTGGATAATAAACGTAAGGGTAATGTCGTAATCTATTATTTCGGAAATTCTCGCTCTAAAAGATGGAGGGTATAATTATTGTGAAGAAGGGTATTTTTGAAGGGTGGGATTTACAGGGGTATTAAATTAATGTACCCGATGATGTTTAGGGGGAGATTCCCACCAAGACTGGCTTCTTCTTGCATGTTTTGCCAGCAAATCTGCTGCATGGTTGCCATCCCTTCTTTTAAAAGACACAACACACTCGACTCATGACACTAAGAACTTTTTGACACTCTATAATAAGACCATTATCTTACCATGGGAGACCATTTAAGTTTCCATTACAACCATTTATAACAGACAAATTATCACCTTCAACTATGACTCTTTGAATTTTCTGAGCTTTTATCCATTGCAAGGCTTTCAACAGGAGCTTCAGCTTGCATCACATCCCTGGCTATTGCTGAGAAGGCCCTTGTCCCTACGAATCCTCATGTACAATTACGAATGATTAAAGCAAATCCTGCTTTTGAGAAATTAGAGTTCATAGAAGCATCAATATTAATTTTAAGCCAGTCTCTAGGAGGTTTCTGCCAAGTTTGTTTTTTCCTAACATTTTTAATGCTCATGTTATCCTGAATGCACAAGTTATTTTTAATATATGACCTAATTCTCTGAATAACTTCCCTAGGGTGATAGTTTTTGTTTTGAAAAACTTTATCACATCTTATTTTCCATAAATGCCACATGGTGCTTGCAGCAATACTGGCAAGATTAGGGTTATTAGCTTATAGGGAATTTTGTCAGAGAACCAAGAATTGATCCACTGCTGAAGAGACTTGCTATTATTTTTTGAGTGATGTAGAGCTGAAGACATTCCAAACCACATCTGCATAATCACAATTTAAATAGATATGAGAGCTTGATTCTTCTTCTTTGTTGAACATAGGACAGATGCTATTGATATTTCTGATGTAGGTGTTTAACTTCTTGTTAACTGGTAGAACATCAAGGCTACATTTCCACAAAAATTGCTGGATTTTGTAAGGAATCTTCATGTGCCATAATTTTATCCAATCTTGGTCCTTCATATTGTTTTGAGGCATACAGTACTCAATTGTTTTGAGGCATGCCTAAGGCCTATTCCTATGCACATGCCAAACACAGCTTCTCTGACATACCATGTGGCATGGCAAACGAGTTGCGCCACTATGGGAAAATCGTTAAGCGACATAGTTTCTATCGATCGTTATTATTGACAGCGCTTGCGATATTATGAATATCGCTGGCGCCACCAAACCCATCGCTCGATAATCATAATATCGCTAGCGATATTATGATTATCGATAAGTAGTTATTTTGCAACTACTATTTCCCCTTGTTGGTTTCTATATATACGTCATTGTACATCTTCAAGTTACTCACACCTACTTCTACGTATATTTCACCAATTTCTCTATCTCTATTCTCAATTTTATATTTCATAATTATTAGTGGCGAGATCCAATGAAGAGAGAAATTTTATTTATATCGGTTTAGATTACAGCAAGAAATGCATCGAAGGAGGTTGCAAGAACTTGACGATGAGGAAGCTGAAGATAATAAACTAATCGACACTTTGATTCTTGTACATACGGGCCAAATACCTAGAGTTCCACAGACACAAGAAGTATTCTAAAAAAGAAATATGTATCGAGGGAGGAAATTTTACCACCAGAAGCTGATGCATGATTATTTTCTTCCCAATTATGTGTACTCTGATCAAAATTTTCAAGGTCAATTCTGCATGCCTCGTCATCTAGTGAAAAAGATTATTGAAGAGTTTTATCGAGTACAACCTCAATTTAATTATCAGTTTGATGCACTGAATATTAGAGGTCATAGTCCTGAATAAAAAGTTACATTGGCTTTAAGGATTCTAGGTTATGGCAAACCAGCGGATGCGAATGATAAGTACCTTTGTATGGGTAAAACAACTTCATTCACTTAACTTTCATTTTTTTCTGAAGTAATGATTAATAATTTTGGTCCAACATTTTTACGAAAACTAACCGAGGAAGATGTTAGACAAATATTGAGGAAGAATGAGGAAAGGGGATTCCCAGGAATGTTAGGTAGTCTTGATTGTATGCATTGGGTATGGCAAGGATACCCTGTTTATTGGGTCGGTCAATATAAGGGTCATTATCCAAAACCAACAGTTATCCTTGAAGCTGGTGCTTCTTATGATTGTTGGATATGGCACGCTTTTTTTGGTCTTCCGGGTTCACAAAATGATATTAATGTTTTGCACAAGTCGCCTCTGTTTGAAGATCTGAAGTATGAAATTTGTCCCCAAGTCTGTTTCATTATCAAATTCCATCAGTACAGTCATGGGTATTATCTTGCAGATGGTATCTACCCAAAATGTTTCACCTTGGTTCAATGCTATTGTCAGCCTCCTGGCGATGCATTGGGTGCGTTCATATCGGCATTTTAACACCCGCCAAATGGCAATGAGGAAAGATGTGGAACGCGCTTTTGGAATTTTGAAGAGGAAGTTAGTTTGCTATCATTTGTGGGCCATATCGTGGGTTGAGTGCTCGTGAAATGCACAGGACTATGCTCAATTACATAGTTCTTCATAACATGGTCATTCAGGAAACCTATCACGATAAGGAGTGAACTAACTATGAAGATGAAGATCTGAGGCATGAGATTCAACCACAAAGAGGCGTGCCTACAAGAAATTATGCTCAAATTGTTAGAGCATTGCTCAAATCGAACTCGCAAGTGTTGCTATCTCAAGCTTGTTTGTCAAGTTTAGTTGCCAAAACTATAAGTCTTGATTTCTAGTCTACTTATAGCTAAGTCTCGGATTAGGATAGAAAGTGTAGTTGAGCTTTAGACTTCACGGCGTTCATCGAATGAAGACGAAGAACTACTAAAGAGAACTTGTGGAATTTCATCAACAAAAGGTATGTGGAGACTTGAATTCATCTATCACTCAAAAGTCAATCTACTCTATCTCCTATTTGATACAACAAGTCGTACTGCTATATAGACTTCAATTATACACATTTGGTATTTCGAGCCGAGTTTATCTCACATATCTATTTCTCGAAATATGTGTTGGTAAGCTTTCGCTTTAACCAAGGTCATCTTTTATTCTTGACGAAAATCAAAAGATGATCATATGAAAATTACCTTGTAACATCTTACATGATTTCTGTGAGACAGTCATTTCATGTAGACTCAGCATGTATCGTATTGATCATTCGATCACTTGAAAATTGCTTTGAAGCTAATAGTTTGTGTAGACAGTTATTGTCATTCCAAGAATGTTTTAATGGTTGAAATGAGGGTTTAGAACATGTAACCATGATTCGATATAAACATAGTGTGTATTCACATTTGTGTAAAGTCCAAAACCGGGAACCATGGTATGCGTACACGTGCGCGTACTGGTTGATTGTTGGAAGTCCGGAAACTAAGTATGTGTACCCGTACGCGTACTGGCGGAAGTTCAAGTTCCGTGAATTTCTGCCGGAGTTTGGAAGTGTAAAATGGTATGCGTGCACCGTCATTTAGTCTTGGCGTAACCAAACTCAAATCCAGCTACTTAGGTATGCGTACACGTTTGCATACTTAGGTAGGTTATGTTCTAAAATCGTTTTGTTCATGAACTAATACATTTATATAATAAGGAATGCAATCTTTTGCAAACCGTGGATATAATGTTCATGAAATGATTCGAGTGAATCAAAATTGATTTTGCTTCAATTGTGTCTTGTATACTTCTATGAGAATATCAACAATTGAACAACTCTCTAACTAGTTTCATTTAAGTCATTTGAACTAGTTATGATAAAGATGAATAAGGTTGATATGAAGTGCTCATATGGCTAACCATTTGTTAACTATTGGTGAACACGTTTAGGTACGGTTACCTTTATCTAAATGATGGTACATTTCATTTGTGTATAACAAGCTAAGTTCGATCTAACGGTTGAAAGATATTAGCTTGAATCTAATCAGGTTTTCATCTAACGGTGAATATTGAATGCATTGTTACCAGGGTAACATTGATTTCAAACCCTGATTTGAAGACTATATAAAGGATAACTCTAGCAATTGGGAAACCTAATCCCCACACCTCTTGTGTGATACTAGTTGCGACTAGAGTCGACTCTCCTTTAACCTTAGGTTTTTTTAAAACCGTGTAGGTTAACGAATTGAAGACTTCATTGGGATGGTGAAGCCAAACCCAAATATTTTCTCTGTAGTTGCATGTTCTGATCTTACTGTTTTCTATTGTGATTGAGTACTATCTTCTTTAAGATTTGCTCGAGATTTATCTCTGATAGGCAAGATTGAAATGTAGTCACAAACATCTTCGTCTCATCGTTTGAGATTCCACAATATCTTGTTTCGTTAATCAATTAAGATTATTGTGAGGTGATTGATAATACTAGGTTGTTCTTCGGGAATATAAGTCCGGTTTATCAATTGGTTCCTGTTCACCTTGATTTATCAAAAGACGGAACAAAAAACTCGTCGGTATATCTGTGGGAGACAGATTTATCTATTCAATAAACTTTTACTCGTGAGACAAGTTTATTTATCAAGTCTTCGACTTTGGGTCGTAGAAACTATTAGTTGTGGGTGAGATCAGTTAAGGGAATCAAATCAAGAGGCATAAGTGTTAGAGCACTGCTCGGTCAAACTTGCAAGCGTTGATATCTCAAGCTTGTTTGTCAAGTTTAGTTGCCAAAACTATAAGTCTTGATTTCTTGTCTACTTATAGATAAGTCTCGGACTAGGATAGAAAGTGTAGTTGAGCTCTAGACTCCACGACGTGCATCATGCAAAGATGAAGAACTACTCAAGGGAACTTGTGGAACTTCATCAACAAAAGGTATGTGGAGACTTGAATTCATCTATCACTCAAAAGTCTATCTACTATATCTCATATCTTTAGACAAAAGTCGTATTGCTATATAGACTTCGATTATACACGTGTGCTATTTCGAGCCGAGTTTATCTCACCTATCTATTTCTCGAAATATGTGTTGGTAAGCTTTCGCTTTAACCAAGGTCATCTTTCCTAGTGACGAAAGTCATGATGATGTTTCTTGAAAATCGCTTTGACGAAAAATAGTTTGTGAACAACAACTATATAACGTCCTCTAAGAATGTTTCAATGATTGAAATGAGAGTTTAGAATATATAACCATGGTTGGATATAAACATTGTGTAATAACTCATACTTGTGTAAGTCCAAAATCCTTGAACCAAAGTATGCGTACTTTGCTGCTCATGATAACCGGAACTAAAGTCCGTGTGCGTACTGTCGGAAGTTCACATCCCGTGAATTTCTGTTGGAGTTTGTGAACTGAAAACAAGCTCAGTCCGGGTACATAAGTATGCGTACAGGGTACTTAAATGGGTTATTTTCTAAAAACAGTTTAAGTCGTGAACTAAGACATTTATAATTTAAGGAATGCAATCTTTGCAAACCGTGGCTATAATGTTCATGAATCGATCGAGTGAATCAAAACTGTTTTTGCTTCGATTGTGTCTTGTATACTTCTATGAGATCTAAGCAATTGAACAACTCTCTAACTAGTTCTTTTGAGTCATTTGAACTAGTTATGGTGAATAAGAATAAGGTTGATCTGAAAGTGCTCATATGGCTAACTGATACGCACGAAAGTGCGACACTTTTATACCCACATTTACACTAGCTAGGTCTCGATATTTAGCTAATAATATTGTTTTAAGTCATTTACATGAAATATAAGTGAATCCGCTCACCCGGAAAATAAATGTCTTAATTGAAAGCTAATGTGGCGTTTGCCATAACATCACCAGCATTGGCTCATAGCATAACAAAGGCAGGGCTCAACTCATGGCCGTACCACCCTGCCATTTCATGGCAAGACAAAAAAATTTCTTTGTTTACTCAAGCGTGTGAGCCGCACTTGTGGAGGCTAAGAAGATAGTGGGTGTGGTTTCATTACAGTCCCATTCTTGTGCGGAATTATCAAGGCTTCAAGCATTTTCTGTTCTTCTTCAAAGAGGAAAAGAAATATCATTCTTAAAGCTGCTGTCGGCAATCAATTGAGAGGGCTTAATTGGCCGACTGTTAAGGAGGCCTTCTATAGGGTGACTCCATTGGATTTTGTTCGTCACACTTTTATGGTCCTCAAAATTGAATTTTAAGGAAAACAAAAAAAAATATCGAAATTGATCGTTTTCTGATCGTTTTTCTTCGGATTTTTTGCATTGGAGCGCTATTAATATTTATATCTCTTATAAATTGAAATTGATTTCAAAAAATATCATCCATGATCGAAGAATTTCATGATCAAAAATTCGATTAAAAGAAAAGTTTTCTTAAAATTTCAATTTCTCGATTTTGATCAATTTGTGATTGTTGTTCTTAAAATTTCTTCCACTTTATGGTTAAATATGGTTATAATTTATATGGGTCGGAAGAAATTCCGAAAATTTTGATCAATTGTCGAAGATTTTGAGTCTGAAATTTAACCCAGAAAAATCGGGTCAAAGTCGGGTCAAATTGCGGGCGAAGAAGGAGTCCATGGATCTGTTTGGAACACTTATAAAAGTTGATATATGGTGACAGTGCTGACCATTGCTAGAAACTTTAGTAACATTTTTCTACTGTTTGTAATATTTATAAATGTTGCTATTTGGTGACAGTGGTACTTAGGATTTTTTCCTGCTGAGAGTATGATCTTTGTTATCAACAAATAGTTAGTAAGAGATATATAGGTCTAAATTTTATTTCCTCCCGCAAAATGAAAGATAATGAACCCCAAATCAGAAATCTTCAATATCTTCTTTGTCTTCAAATCTTCTTAGATCTTCAATAAACACCTGCACACAACAACTTGAATCTCTTGTGATCAATCACGCACAGAACGGAGTCTGTTAACAATGAATTATCACAAGATCTTCTTTAGCACTAATAGCAGTCTAAAGATCCCTGTCGAAACTTCGATCTAGTTTGAGTGAATCTTATATCAGAAGAGAAGATTCTCAAGAATAAACAAACTAGGTGCAATCAAAGTTCAACCATCGTTATTCAATCAAATCAATCGAAAACAAAAGATAAGCAGCAATTATCTAGTCTCCCACCAACGGTACTCGTATAGCTTCTCAATCCCAAAGAAGACTTTAAACTGAGCGGTCGTAAGAGATTTCGCCTAATTAGGTTACTCTCCTCTCCGAATAGGCGGCTACACCACTAACAACACAACCGAGGAAGTTTGCTGTCACGAAGGATTAGTTTGCTAGAAATGCAAACTTCAAGTATTTATAGACAAGGAAGTTTGGACACCAAGAAATTTCCAAAACCGAAAATATTCTCAAAGATATTCAATACATTCCAAATTCGATTCTCATAATTACTCGGAAATGCTCTTGTCCAAAATAATGATCGAAAATCTCTCTGAAAATCTCAACTAGTAAATGCACATTACTAATTCTCATTTTCCTAAAATAAAATTAACAACCTTAAATAAAAGATTCTTAACTATTTATTTTGATCCTGGGATTTTGTTCCTGTAGCTATTAAGGAATAACTTTGATGCGTGTCGTAGGTGCAATCAAATTAATATCTTATTTCCACTCAATTAAAAATAATATAATGGAAGTCAAGTTCGTTCCCACGAGGAGCAAGAGATTCTAGTTGTAAAAATTGTCACAAAAGGGGGGATGTATAATATAGCAAAAACAAAAATAAACAAAGCAATTAAAAGATAAAGTTGAAATCAATAAGAGAGACAAGATCAAGGAATCCTTCTTCGTTGCAAAACAATGATTAAAGTTATGTTATTTTCTACTTGTTATTAGTCACAAATTATCACCAACCGTAGGATAGCGGTTCGCTTAGCTAGCCCCAAAATCCCTTATTTCACCGAGTAACAAGTCCGCTTAGTTATCGATTCTATTCAAAAGAACCACCTTGAGGTTCGCTTACAAGATGTAATTCCCGAATGCATTAAGATCTATGAATTTAGGTTTAGTACTAGTAGTTAAACTTTGTTCGCTTGGTCCACTTTCTAGCGTTGTTTTTACACACAATCGCTCCACGGAATCCCTCCGCAAGGTCTCGTGTTTGCTACTTATGTAAAGAGTCAAGAAACGATTACTTATCCCCTAACTTTCACTAGCTTTAGATCAAATTAACAAATCAATTTAGCGTGCACTCTAAACAATCTATCAATCAATCATGAATGTGTAAACATTCCTATTAGTAAAAACAAACGATAATCATGTGAAAAATCTCAAGATAGAATTGAAACAAAACTCAAATCATGTATTAAGAACTAGGAATTCATCCTCAATCAATAAGAAAATTAGCTACTCATGTTTTTGAAATTCACACAAATAATAATTAAAAGGAGAATTTTCAAATTCACATAAATAATTAAGAAGAAGAATTTTGAAAAGCAAGCAAAAACACAAGTGTTGTGTGTGTAGAGAGGTGTGTCAAAAGATGTGTGTAAGTGTGTAGAGAACTTCTCTACTTATAGGCTTCAATGTTATCCATATCTTCCAAGGAATAGAATCTTTTTCCTTTAGCAATTCAATTTCCAAATCCAAGTCTTTCTCATCTTCCATCTTCTCTTTCCAAATTTGAGCCAAATTCTCCATCCAATTCCAAGCCCAAGTCTTCACACCCATGAGAGAAATCCATAGAAAATTCTGGAATTTTTGGCTCGCCGGAAAACTGGTATTATGGCCGGAATTTGACCGGAATCCGTCACCGCCGACCACCTGAAAATTTCTCCGTCAATGGTATATTCGACGGAATATTCCGTCAGTCCACCGTTAGGACTAACGGTCAAACTGGTCAACCGTTAGTCAACGGTCAAGGCGCGAAGAGGGAGTCACTGATTAATCTAATCGGATTGTCTTACTCACTGGGATCGGTGAGGTTTACCGAGTCTCCGAGTTAACTCAACAACATAGAAATCCCAAGATGGTTCTGTTTGAACTCTTGTCAATTCCCCTACCAATTTCAGGCCCTTCTTTTCTTCTCCCTGTAAAAACCTATCACATACATCTATCAATTCAAGCTTCACTTATGTCTTTCAACTCTCAACAAACCCATTTCTTGAACCTCAGACGCCACCCATCTCTTTTATTCGTTCATCGATTCACAGTCCCATAGCAGCAATCCCATACTTGGTTCAATTTCTCTTCTTCTTGTTGATTCACAGACCCCTCTGCTTCTCTCCGATTCGAACAAGCTCAACCACAGACCCATCTGCGATTCTTCACAGTATCACCTTCGTTCCCTCAAAACCCATTTTCCATTCAGTGCTTCACTCGTTACTCAGCAGCTCTATCTTCTTTTAAACCAACAAAGCCTAATCGATTCAAACAACAACAGCTTCATTCTCTGAATCTCAACCAGCACAGATACAGCCCTTCAATCAATAGCAAAATCACCACCAGATCCCCTTGTTTCCATGTCAGTCGAAACCCATCTTCGAATTGCAACTCTCTCTTCACAGCGGAACTCTAATTTCTACTTCATCTCTGTTTCCCTGAGTTCATCCATCTCATCGATTAATTACTGAAACCCATCTCCATTTCAAACAGCGACGACCACTATTGATTCTTCTCATCTGTTGATTTAAAAACCCTTTTCTCTAACCTTCTGTACTTCTTGAATCCATCAACTCCACCATCTTCGATTCAACAGCAGACTCATCACTAACAACTCTCGGATTCCCTTAATTAGCCATAACCCATATCTGATTCATCCTCTCCGAGCTCCTCTTCAAATCGAAACCCTGTTCGATCTTCTCTCAATTTCAGTTTTCTCGATTTCTCTAGTCACAGCAACTCTTCTTCTTTCCTCTCATTCACTGGCACTAATAACGATTGAGAGAAAGAACTCAATTTTAGGTTATCCTGGGCACTAATGATTGAAAATTGGATCCGGACCTGGGCACTAATGTGGGCCGATCAATATCATGCCAAGCTAATTTACACAGGTGCCTCGAGTATTAACCGGATGCCTTTAACACTTAAATGGGTTTTCCCCTTATCCTTAGCTGATCTGTATTTAGTACTCCTTCAAATAGGGTTTCCCCTTAACCTTGGCTGGGCTCCATATACCAATCTCCTGTAAAATGACCTTTTTGCCCTTTTGGCTCAAATTGGGTGATTTCTTCTTCTTTTCTCCGTGCGATTCCATAGTAGCTATAAAACTCAAAACAAGCATAAAATACATAATTCACAAGAAAAATAGCAAAGAAAGCATAAACAATAGATAGTAAATAGGATGTATTCTACACCCTATCAAATTCCCCCACACTTAGACTTTGCTAGTCCTCGAGCAAATCAAACTAAAAACTCACAACTTCAAAGCGTTCAAGCGTCCCAAGCATCCCAAGAGTTATGAAGACATAGAGTTTCTGCATGCTAGTAATAAGAAGTTAGAAATACTAAAGAACATATTATCGTTCTTAAATGTTGAGTGAGAAATAACCACACCATAATGAGAGAACGCGTGTTTGAGAAACGATCAATAAGCATTTCGCCTCGACTTCTGCCTCACCAAATAGGATTTTATGATAATTGCACTCAAAAAGACGGCTTTTTATGGGTCTCACATGTGTGCAGGTAGGAATGAAGAGAGAATTCATGCAACACGTTGAATGGTGGGAAGGACAACTTCCGAAATATTTTTTAAAAACCCACATCTTTTAATATTTTGAAAAACCATTTTTCTGACGATCTCTACGAAAGGAAATCAACCATTATTATCGAGGATGAGATTACTTACTCACCTTCACATCCGATCGCCAATTATGATAACACCACTCTCACGGCATCCAATAGAAACGTCTTCCGCTCCTCGTCTTGATCTTCTTGGTCTTCGGTTTCAACTATTGGTGATAAACTCTCGAATTTCATAAATCCTTAACAATTTGTAACCTTTACCTTAAATCCTTGTCGCTTGAAACTTCCTTATATATTTTCCTTCCCCACGGCTTATTAAATAAAAATAAAAACAATACAAATATTTCTCTTTTTTTTTTATTTTTTTTTTATTTTTTTATTTTTTTTTTTATTTTAGCTAAGAGAAATAAAATACAAAAACAAACCGTGGCCGTGGGAGAAGTATTTTACCGCTTGATTCTTCACAACTTGTATCGTCTTGAAATCATAAACTTCAAATAATTCTCACCTTTTAATTTTCTTTGCTCTTGTGAATAAGTCTTTATACTTGAATATAAAATTACCTCATTGTATTGTAAGTCCTCAACATATATGTAAAATCCGCCTTTTGTATGTTGCTTTACTTAAATATGAAATTTGCTCTTTTTCCGTTGCTTGTAAACCTTGAACTTTTCCAACTTTCCTTGTAAATTTTGATGTCGCTCCTTGTTGATGATGATGTTGTTTCTATGGATCCGTTGTTGTCGAGAGAGAAAATGGTGCTAACTGCAAATCGAAATACAAGAAGGCGGCTTTCATCTATAGACGTCACCCTCATGATTGACAAAATTAGCACTCAAGAGATCAAAGAGTAGTGCTTCTATTGGTGGGAGGTTGGGTAGCTCACCATTCTACCCGGAATTAACGTACGGTGACACACACTCAAAAGAAAGCTCTTTAGTAGATGGAAAATTTCTGGTCGGTGCCTCACATGATGAATACGGGTAGTCTCCACTAATGATTGATCAGCAACTCTAATAATGCATTTCTCCCTGCACCAAATTCGCATCACCGGCATGATTAAATCCATTATTTAACACTCTAACAAGCAAGAAATCCGAATGTAGTTCTCTAACATTTCCAAGTTCAATTATGTCGGTCAAAATCTCTATGTAAACATACCTAGAAGTATGCTAGTGACTCTAAAATCTCTAAAAGTTGGAGGTTTTATGTAAAACTTTTTTTTTTTTTTTAATTTTTAAATTTTTTTTATAATTTTTTAAATAAATACATGCTTAACCACTCCCCCACACTTAAACCTTACATTGTCCTCAATGTAATTGAATCGTCCTAGTAAAGTCAAGGTGGGAAATTTTAACATGTTAAGAAACAAGAAAAAACAAATAACAAAAATAAAAAGCAAAAGGATAAGAAATACAAAACCTATGGGTTGCCTCCCATTAAGCGCTTGTTTTAAAGTCGACGGCCCGACTTAGCTCTTGCAAGATTCATTAGCCCGGATCAATCTCTTTCACGGGAAAACATGACTTCACGTCACTAGGGTATCGCGTTGTCTCAAAGATATTGAAGTGAATGAGTGTACCATCAAACTCCATAGTCAAGGTGCCATTTTGGACATCAATCTTTGTTCCGGCTATTGCTTAAGAATGGTCTACCCAATAGCAAAGGTGTAGATTTGGAAGAATTCTCATCATTCATGTCTAAGACATAGAAATCGGCCGGAAATACAAGCTCATTAACCTGCACCAAAACATTCTCAACAATCCCTTTCGGGTAAACATTAGATCGGTTAGCAAGTTCAAGAACTACCCCGGTCTCCTTAAGAGGACCAAGATTCAAAGAATCATAAATTGAGGAAGGCATAACATTAACCGATGCTCCCAAATCTAGTAAAGCTCGAGTAAACCTTGTTTTACCAATTGTGCAAGGTATAGTGAAACTACCGGGGTCCTTTAATTTTGGTGGGAGTTTCTTGAGAATGAACGCCAAGCATTCTCCCCCACACTCATGACTTCATTCCCTTTTAACCTTTTCTTCTTCATGCACAACTCCTTTAAGAACTTTGCACAACGAGGAATTTGAAGAATCGCTTCAATGAGTGGTATATTGACTTGTACTTTCTTAAGGATGTCCCACATATCCTTGTATTCCAAGTCTTTCTTTGATTTAGCAAATCGGCTAGGAAACGGGGTAGAGTTGTGAAAGTAGGAACCGTCTCCTCGGGTTGGTTGGGGATGTATTCTCCTTTGGTGCGGTCTCAATTTCCTCTTTCTCATCATTTACCTCATCTTGTTGATTTGGTTGCTCCACTTGTTTCCCACTCCTCAAAGTAATCGCATTAACGCTCTCTCTTGGATTAACAAATGGTTGTGAAGGAAGCTTTGTGGACGCTTGAGCTTTTAATAAGTTCACATCGGTCGCTAATTGCCCCACTTGAATTTGTAAATCCTTGATTGCTTGAATCGGTCTTTTGTTGGTGTTGTTGAACCAAAGTGGTGATACCTTGCATCAATGCATTGAGCTTGTCATCAATTGAAGAATCACGTTCCTTGACTTGTTGTGGTTGAAATTGTTGTTGAGGTTGGAAACGTGATTGTTGGAAACCACCTTGTTGCTCATACGGATTGGAAACCGCCGCTTGCTTGTTTGCATAACTAAAGTTGGGATGATCCTTCCAACCGGGATTGTAGGTATTGGAGTATGGATCGTACCTTGGCCCTTGATTTGGATATAAAGCATTTACTTGTTCGGTCTCACCATCCGGAATAATTACCACGGCCATCCTTTGCATCATTATCTCCATGTTACTCATCCTTTGATCAAGATGTGATGATGAATCACTAACTTCATGTACTCGCCTAACCATAGGTTCATCCCTTGTGTAGAATTGTTGCGAGTTCGCAGCCATACTTTCAATCAACTCGGTAGCTTGGGTCACCGTCTTGTTCACTAGTGCACCACCACCCGCGGCGTCAAGAAGACACCTATCACTTGGGTTGAGAGCTTCGTAGAAGTATTGGAGTATCATAACGTCACTAAATTGATGGTGTGGACAGCTTGCCACCAACCTCTTGTACCGCTCCCAACATTCATACAATGACTCTCCCACATGTTGTTTCAATCCACAAATCTCCTTGCGAATTTGAGTAGCTTTGGATGCGGGAAAATATCTCTCGAGGAAAAGTTTCTTCATCCCATTCCATGTTGTGATACTTCCGGAAGGCAAATAATATAACCATTCCTTAGCATTGCCCGCCAAAGAAAACGGGAAAGCTTTCAACATTGCTCCATCCGCATTAGTCTCCGGTGGAAGCATAACCATAACTATGGTATAGAAGTCCATAAGATGTTTGTTTGGGTCATCATTCACCATGCCATGGAACTTTGGTAACTCTCTAATCAACCCCGGCTTGATCTCGAAGGTTGAGTTAGTTTGGATACACCATTGTTGTGTATCAAGCTTGTGAGAAGCTAGGTCCTTGAGTGTACGTTCAGCCATTGTTTCTTCCTCTTTGTCCGAATCACTTGATGAAGAAGGAGGAAGTGGAGTGTTAATCGCTCGAATGAAATCCTTTAGTTGAGTGCCGGATCGAAGACGGATTGGACTCGGTCTGCCCTTCTTAAGCATTCACCAAAGGTATAACACCTGAAACAAGATTCTCAAAAACTAAGTTAGATACGGTATAGAATCTAACAAAGCAAGAATATAGCAAAAGAATAAAAACAACTAAAATCGTCCGCTGCTCCCCGGCAGCGGCGCCAAAATTTGACGCGTGTCGTAGGTGCAATCAAATTAATATCTTATTTCCACTCAATTAAAAATAATATAATGGAAGTCAAGTTCGTTCCCACGAGGAGCAAGAGATTCTAGTTGTAAAAATTGTCACAAAAGGGGGGATGTATAAAGCAAAAGAAAATAAACAAAGCAATTAAAAGATAAAGTTGAAATCAATAAGAGAGACAAGATCAAGGAATCCTTCTTCGTTGCAAAACAATGATTAAAGTTATGTTATTTTCTACTTGTTATTAGTCACAAATTATCACCAACCGTAGGATAGCAGGTTCGCTTAGCTAGCCCCAAAATCCCTTATTTCACTGAGTAACAAGTCCGCTTAGTTATCAGATTCTATTCAAAAGAACCACCTTGAGGTTCGCTTACAAGATGTAATTCCCCGAATGCATTAAGATCTATTAATTTAGGTTTAGTACTAGTAGTTAAACTTTGTTTGCTTGGTCCACTTTCTAGCGTTGTTTTTACACACAATCGCTCCACGGAATCCCTCCGCAAGGTCTCGTGTTTGCTACTTATGTAAAGAGTCAAGAAACGATTACTTATCCCCTAACTTTCACTAGCTTTAGATCAAATTAACAAATCAATTTAGCGTGCACTCTAAACAATCTATCAATCAATCATGAATGTGTAAACATTCCTATTAGTAAAAACAAACGATAATCATGTGAAAAATCTCAAGATAGAATTGAAACAAAACTCAAATCATGTATTAAGAACTAGGAATTCATCCTCAATCAATAAGAAAATTAGCTACTCATGTTTTTGAAATTCACACAAATAATAATTAAAAGGAGAATTTTCAAATTCACACAAATAATTAAGAAGAAGAATTTTGAAAAGCAAGCAAAAACACAATTGTTGTGTGTGTAGAGAGGTGTGTCAAAAGATGTGTGTAAGTGTGTAGAGAACTTCTCTACTTATAGGCTTCAATGTTATCCATATCTTCCAAGGAATAGAATCCTTTTCCTTTAGCAATTCAATTTCCAAATCCAAGTCTTTCTCATCTTCCATCTTCTCTTTCCAAATTTGAGCCAAATTCTCTATCCAATTCCAAGCCCAAGTCTTCACACCCATGAGAGAAATCCATAGAAAATTCTGGAATTTTTTGGCTCGCCGGAAAACTGGTATTATGGCCGGAATTTGACCGGAATCCGTCACCGCCGACCACCTGAAAATTTCTCCGTCAATGGTATATTCGACGGAATATTCCGTCAGTCCACCGTTAGGACTAACGGTCAAACTGGTCAACTGTTAGTCAACGGTCAAGGCAGAAGAGGGAGTCAGCTACCGAGTCAGCAACGAGTCAGCTGATTAATCTAACTGGATTGTCTTACTCAGCCTGGATCAGTGAGGTTTACCGAGTCTCCGAGTTAACTCAGCAACATAGAAATCCGGCATGGTTCTGTTTGAACTCTTGTCAATTCCCGACCAATCTCAGGCCCTTCTTTTCTTCTCCCTGTAAAAACCTATCACATACATCTATCAATTCAAGCTTCACTTATGTCTTTCAACTCTCAACAAACCCATTTCTTGAACCTCAGACGCCACCCATCTCTTTTATTCGTTCATCGATTCACAGTCCCATAGCAGCAATCCCATACTTGGTTCAATTTCTCTTCTTCTTGTTGATTCACAGACCCCTCTGCTTCTCTCCGATTCGAACAAGCTCAACCACAGACCCATCTGCGATTCTTCACAGTATCACCTTCGTTCCCTCAAAACCCATTTTCCATTCAGTGCTTCACTCGTTACTCAACAGCTCTATCTTCTTTTAAACCAACAAAGCCTAATCGATTCAAACAACAACAACTTCATTCTCTGAATCTCAACCAGCACAGATACAGCCCTTCAATCAATAGCAAAATCACCACCAGATCCCCTTGTTTCCATGTCAGTCGAAACCCATCTTCGAATTGCAACTCTCTCTTCACAGCGGAACTCTAATTTCTACTTCATCTCTGTTTCCCTGAGTTCATCCATCTCATCGATTAATTACTGAAACCCATCTCCATTTCAAACAGCGACGACCACTATTGATTCTTCTCATCTCGTTGATTTAAAAACCCTTTTCTCTAACCTTCCATACTTCTTGAATCCATCAACTCCACCATCTTCGATTCAACAAAGCAGACTCATCACTAACAGCTCTCGGATTCCCTTAATTAGCCATAACCCATATCTCGATTCATCCTCTCCGAGCTCCTCTTCAAATCGAAACCCTGTTCGATCTTCTCTCAATTTCGCTTTCTCGATTTCTCTAGGTCATGCAGCCTCCTCTTCTTTCCTCTCATTCAGCTGGGCACTAATAACGATTGAGAGAAAGAACTCAATTTTAGGTTATCCTGGGCACTAATGATTGAAAATTGGATCCGGACCTGGGCACTAATGTGGGCCGATCAATATCATGCCAAGCTAATTTACACAGGTGCCTCGAGTATTAACCGGATGCCTTTAACACTTAAATGGGTTTTCCCCTTATCCTTAGCTGATCTGTATTTAGTACTCCTTCAAATAGGGTTTCCCCTTAACCTTGGCTGGGCTCCATATACCAATCTCCTGTAAAATGACCTTTTTGCCCTTTTGGCTCAAATTGGGTGATTTCTTCTTCTTTTCCTCCGTGCGATTCCATAGTAGCTATAAAACTCAAAACAAGCATAAAATACATAATTCACAAGAAAAATAGCAAAGAAAGCATAAACAATAGATAGTAAATAGGATGTATTCTACACCCTATCAAATTCCCCCACACTTAGACTTTGCTAGTCCTCGAGCAAATCAAACTAAAAACTCACAACTTCAAAGCGTTCAAGCGTCCCAAGCATCCCAAGAGTTATGAAGACATAGAGTTTCTGCATGCTAGTAATAAGAAGTTAGAAATACTAAAGAACATATTATCGTTCTTAAATGTTGAGTGAGAAATAACCACACCATAATGAGAGAACGCGTGTTTGAGAAACGATCAATAAGCATTTCGCCTCGACTTCTGCCTCACCAAATAGGATTTTATGATAATTGCACTCAAAAAGACGGCTTTTTATGGGTCTCACATGTGTGCAGGTAGGAATGAAGAGAGAATTCCTGCAACACGTTGAATGGTGGGAAGGACAACTTCCGAAATATTTTTAAAAACCCACATCTTTTAATATTTTGAAAAACCATTTTTCTCGACGATCTCTACGAAAGGAAATCAACCATTATTATCGAGGATGAGATTACTTACTCACCTTCACATCCGATCGCCAATTATGATAACACCACTCTCACGGCATCCAATAGAAACGTCTTCCGCTCCTCGTCTTGATCTTCTTGGTCTTCGGTTTCAACTATTGGTGATAAACTCTCGAAATTCATAAATCCTTAACAATTTGTAACCTTTACCTTAAATCCTTGTCGCTTGAAACTTCCTTATATATTTTCCTTCCCCACGGCTTATTAAATAAAAATAAAAACAAAACAAATATTTCTCTTTTTTTTTTTTATAAAGAGAAATAAAATACAAAAACAAACCGTGGCCGTGGGAGAAGTATTTTACCGCTTGATTCTTCACAACTTGTATCGTCTCGAAATCATAAACTTCAAAAATTTTCACCTTTTGCTTTTTTTCGCTCTTGTGAATAAGTCTTTATACTTGAATATAAAATTACCTCATTGTATTGTAAGTCCTCAACATATATGTAAAAATCTGCCCTTTGTATGTTGCTTTACTTAAATATGAAATTTGCTCTTTTTCTCATTCCGTTGCTTGTAAACCTTAAACTTTTCCAACTTTCCTTGTAAATTTTGATGTCGCTCCTTGTTGATGATGATGTTGTTTCTATGGATCCGTTGTTGTCGAGAGAGAAAATGGTGCTAACTGCAAATCGAAATACAAGAAGGCGGCTTTCATCTATAGACGTCACCCTCATGATTGACAAAATTAGCACTCAAGAGATCAAAGAGTAGTGCTTCTATTGGTGGGAGGTTGGGTAGCTCACCATTCTACCCGGAATTAACGTACGGTGACACACACTCAAAAGAAAGCTCTTTAGTAGATGGAAAATTTCTGGTCGGTGCCTCACATGATGAATACGGGTAGTCTCCACTAATGATTGATCAGCAACTCTAATAATGCATTTCTCCCTTGCACCAAATTCGCATCACCGGCATGATTAAATCCATTATTTAACACTCTAACAAGCAAGAAATCCGAATGTAGTTCTCTAACATTTCCAAGTTCAATTATGTCGGTCAAAATCTCTATGTAAACATACCTAGAAGTATGCTAGTGACTCTAAAATCTCTAAAAGTTGGAGGTTTTATGTAAAACTTTTTTTTTTTTTTTTTTTTTTAAATTTTAAAATTTTTTTTTGTAATTTTTTTTTTTTAAATACATGCTTAACCACTCCCCCACACTTAAAACTTACATTGTCCTCAATGTAATTGAATCGTCCTAGTAAAGTCAAGGTGGGAAATTTTAACATGTTAAGAAACAAGAAAAACAAATAACAAAAATAAAAAGCAAAAGGATAAGAAATACAAAACCTATGGGTTGCCTCCCATTAAGCGCTTGTTTTAAAGTCGACGGCCCGACTTAGCTCTTGCAAGATTCATTAGCCCGGATCAATCTCTTTCACGGGAAAACATGACTTCACATCACTAGGGTATCGCGTTGTCTCAAATATATTGAAGTGAATGAGTGTACCATCAAACTCCATAGTCAAGGTGCCATTTTGGACATCAATCTTTGTTCCGCGGTGCTTAAGAATGGTCTACCCAATAGCAAAGGTGTAGATTTGGAAGAATTCTCATCATTCATGTCTAAGACATAGAAATCGGCCGGAAATACAAGCTCATTAACCTGCACCAAAACATTCTCAACAATCCCTTTCGGGTAAACATTAGATCGGTTAGCAAGTTCAAGAACTACCCCGGTCTCCTTAAGAGGACCAAGATTCAAAGAATCATAAATTGAGGAAGGCATAACATTAACCGATGCTCCCAAATCTAGTAAAGCTCGAGTAAACCTTGTTTTACCAATTGTGCAAGGTATAGTGAAACTACCGGGGTCCTTTAATTTTGGTGGAGTTTCTTGAGAATGAACGCCGAAGCATTCTCCCCACACTCATGACTTCATTCCCTTTTAACCTTTTCTTCTTCATGCACAACTCCTTTAAGAACTTTGCACAACGAGGAATTTGACGAATCGCTTCAATGAGTGGTATATTGACTTGTACTTTCTTAAGGATGTCCCACATATCCTTGTATTCCAAGTCTTTCTTTGATTTAGCAAATCGGCTAGGAAACGGGGGTAGAGTTGTGAAAGTAGGAACCGTCTCCTCGGGTTGGTTGGGGATGTATTCTCCTTTGGTGCGGTCTCAATTTCCTCTTTCTCATCATTTACCTCATCTTGTTGATTTGGTTGCTCCACTTGTTTCCCACTCCTCAAAGTAATCGCATTAACGCTCTCTCTTGGATTAACAAATGGTTGTGAAGGAAGCTTTGTGGACGCTTGAGCTTTTAATAAGTTCACATCGGTCGCTAATTGCCCCACTTGAATTTGTAAATCCTTGATTGCTGAATCGGTCTTTTGTTGGTGTTGTTGAACTAAAGTGGTGATACCTTGCATCAATGCATTGAGCTTGTCATCAATTAAAGAATCACGTTCCTTGACTTGTTGTGGTTGAAATTGTTGTTGAGGTTGGAAACGTGATTGTTGGAAACCACCTTGTTGCTCCTACGGTTTGGAAACCGCCGCTTGCTTGTTTGCATAACTAAAGTTGGGATGATCCTTCCAACCGGGATTGTAGGTATTGGAGTATGGATCGTACCTTGGCCCTTGATTTGGATATAAAGCATTTACTTGTTCGGTCTCACCATCCGGAATAATTACCACGGCCATCCTTTGCATCATTATCTCCATGTTACTCATCCTTTGATCAAGATGTGATGATGAATCACTAACTTCATGTACTCGCCTAACCATAGGTTCATCCCTTGTGTAGAATTGTTGCGAGTTCGCAGCCATACTTTCAATCAACTCGGAGAGCTTGGGTCACCGTCTTGTTCACTAGTGCACCACCACCCGCGGCGTCAAGAAGAGACCTATCACTTGGGTTGAGAGCTTCGAGAAGTATTGGAGTATCATAACGTCACTAAATTGATGGTGTGGACAGCTTGCCACCAACCTCTTGTACCGCTCCCAACATTCATACAATGACTCTCCCACATGTTGTTTCAATCCACAAATCTCCTTGCGAATTTGAGTAGCTTTGGATGCGGGAAAATATCTCTCGAGGAAAAGTTTCTTCATCCCATTACATGTTGTGATACTTCCGAAGGCAAATAATATAACCATTCCTTAGCATTGCCCGCCAAAGAAAACGGAAAGCTTTCAACATTGCTCCATCCGCATTAGTCTCCGGTGGAAGCATAACCATAACTATGGTATAGAAGTCCATAAGATGTTTGTTTGGGTCCTCATTCACCATGCCATGGAACTTTGGTAACTCTCTAATCAACCCCGCTTGATCTCGAAGGTTGAGTTAGTTTGGATACACCATTGTTGTGTATCAAGCTTGTGAGAAGCTAGGTCCTTGAGTGTACGTTCAGCCATTGTTTCTTCCTCTTTGTCCGAATCACTTGATGAAGAAGGAGGAAGTGGAGTGTTAATTGCTCGAATGAAATCCTTTAGTTGAGTGCCGGATCAAAGACGGATTGGACTCCTACGCCCTTCTTAAGCATTCACCAAAGGTATAACACCTGAAACAAGATTCTCAAAAACTAAGTTAGATACGGTATAGAATCTAACAAAGCAAGAATATAGCAAAAGAATAAAAACAACTAAAATCGTCCGTCGTTCCCGGCAGCGCGCCAAAATTTGACGCGTGTCGTAGGTGCAATCAAATTAATATCTTATTTCCACTCAATTAAAAATAATATAATGGAAGTCAAGTTCGTTCCCACGAGGAGCAAGAGATTCTAGTTGTAAAAATTGTCACAAAAGGGGGGATGTATAAAGCAAAAGAAAATAAACAAAGCAATTAAAAGATAAAGTTGAAATCAATAAGAGAGACAAGATCAAGGAATCCTTCTTCGTTGCAAAACAATGATTAAAGTTATGTTATTTTCTACTTGTTATTAGTCACAAATTATCACCAACCGTAGGATAGCAGGTTCGCTTAGCTAGCCCCAAAATCCCTTATTTCACTGAGTAACAAGTCCGCTTAGTTATCAGATTCTATTCAAAAGAACCACCTTGAGGTTCGCTTACAAGATGTAATTCCCCGAATGCATTAAGATCTATGAATTTAGGTTTAGTACTAGTAGTTAAACTTTGTTCGCTTGGTCCACTTTCTAGCGTTGTTTTTACACACAATCGCTCCACGGAATCCCTCCGCAAGGTCTCGTGTTTGCTACTTATGTAAAGAGTCAAGAAACGATTACTTATCCCCTAACTTTCACTAGCTTTAGATCAAATTAACAAATCAATTTAGCGTGCACTCTAAACAATCTATCAATCAATCATGAATGTGTAAACATTCCTATTAGTAAAAACAAACGATAATCATGTGAAAAATCTCAAGATAGAATTGAAACAAAACTCAAATCATGTATTAAGAACTAGGAATTCATCCTCAATCAATAAGAAAATTAGCTACTCATGTTTTTGAAATTCACACAAATAATAATTAAAAGGAGAATTTTCAAATTCACACAAATAATTAAGAAGAAGAATTTTGAAAAGCAAGCAAAAACACAAGTGTTGTGTGTGTAGAGAGGTGTGTCAAAAGATGTGTGTAAGTGTGTAGAGAACTTCTCTACTTATAGGCTTCAATGTTCTCCATATCTTCCAAGGAATAGAATCCTTTTCCTTTAGCAATTCAATTTCCAAATCCAAGTCTTTCTCATCTTCCATCTTCTCTTTCCAAATTTGAGCCAAATTCTCCATACAATTCCAAGCCCAAGTCTTCACACCCATGAGAGAAATCCATAGAAAATTCCGAATTTTTGGCTCACGGAAAACCGGTATTATGGTCGGAATTTGACCTAATCCGTCACCGCCGGCCACCTGAAAATTTCTCCGTCAATGGTATATTCGACGGAATATTCCGTCAGTCCACCGTTAGGAATAACGGTCAAACTGGTCAACTGTTAGTCAACGGTCAAGGCAGAAGAGGGAGTCAGCTACCGAGTCAGCAGCGAGTCAGCTGATTAATCTAACTGGATTGTCTTACTCAGCCTGGATCAGTGAGGTTTACCGAGTCTCCGAGTTAACTCAGCAACATAGAAATCCTAAGATGGTTCTGTTTGAACTCTTGTCAATTCCCGGCCAATTTCAGGCCCTTCTTTTCTTCTCCTTGTAAAAATCTATCACATACATCTATCAATTCAAGCTTCACTTATGTCTTCCAACTCTCAACAAACCCATTTCTTGAACCTCAGACGCCACCCATCTCTTTTATTCGTTCATCGATTCACACCCCATAGCAAAGAATCCCATACTTGGTTCAATTTCTCTTCTTCTTGTTGATTCATTGCACCCCTCTCGCTTCTCTCCCGATTCGAACAAGCTCAACCACACCCATCTCGCGATTCTTCACGCATCACCTTCGTTCCTCAAAACCCATTTTCCATTCAAAGGCTTCACTCGTTACTCAACAAAACTCTATCTTCTTTTAAACCAACAAAGCATAATCGATTCAAACAACAACAAATCTTCATTCTCTCGAATCTCAACCAAGACAGAGAATCTGCCCCTTCAATCAATAGCAAAATCACCACCAGATCCCCTTGTTTCCATGTCACCGAAACCCATCTTCGAATTGCAACTCTCTTCTTCACAACTCTAACTCTAATTTCTACTTCATCTCTGCTTTCCAGAGTTCATCCATCTCATCGATTAATTATCAAACCCATCTCCATTTCAAACAAATGACGACCACTATTGATTCTTCTCATCTCTGTTGATTTAAAAACCCTTTTCTCTAACCTTCTGTACTTCTTGAATCCATCAACTCCACCATCTTCGATTCAACAGCAGACTCATCACTAACAACTCTCGGATTCCCTTAATTAGCCATAACCCATCTCTGATTCATCCTCTCCGAGCTCCTCTTCAAATCGAAACCCTGTTCGATCTTCTCTCAATTTCGCTTTTCTCGATTTCTCTAGTCAACTGCAGCCTCTTCTTCTTTCCTCTCATTCAAATTGGGCACTAATAACGATTGAGAGAAAGAACTCAATTTTAGGTTATCCTGGGCACTAATGATTGAAAATTGGATCCGGACCTGGGCACTAATGTGGGCCGATCAATATCATGCCAAGCTAATTTACACAGGTGCCTCGAGTATTAACCGGATGCCTTTAACACTTAAATGGGTTTTCCCCTTATCCTTAGCTGATCTGTATTTAGTACTCCTTCAAATATGGTTGCCCCTTAACTTTGGCTGGGCTCCATATATCAATCTCCCATAAATGACCTTTTCGCCCTTTTGGCTCAAATTGGGTGATTTCTTCTTCTTTTCCTCCGTGCGATTCCATAGTAGCTATAAAACTCAAAACAAGCATAAAATACATAATTCACAAGAAAAATAGCAAAGAAAGCATAAACAATAGATAGTAAATAGGATGTATTCTACACCCTATCAAATTTTGAACAATAAAATATAAACATTACTGCACATGTTCAAAGTATGCTGACATCCTTACTTTGTAAGTCCTCTTTCATACTTACAACCTTGAAACCGATTTGCCACACTTCCAAACAAGTTTAGAATTGGTTCATTTGACTTTCAAGAACTATGCGATTGATTAAGAAACACTCAATCACAAATCATGGGTTTAACGGTTCTACCAAAACAAATTTCGGTTCTACCTCCATGTGAGTATTGTGCATAGTCACACTAGCTTTCCAAAATTAGGTTGACTAGGTACTAGGATCGGTTCCCCACATATATATGGTATCTAACTTATATGTGTTTCACATGTCCATAGGATCGGTTCCCCTTTGCTTAAAACGTGTTGCACATGTTCATAGGATCGGTTCCCCTTTCTGCTATAATCCTTGATGCACCTCATACAAGGATCGATTCCCCTTTGTGATGTGTTACACCTCTTCATAGGATCGGTTCCTCTTTACCCAGATTCGGTTCAACAAAAAACAAACTCGATCATACCATCTTAGGTGATTACTTAAGATCGGTTTCATTAATAAAAGTCATACCAATACATAAGTCAGGCCTTTGAGAATAGTTTTACCAAGAACACAAACAAGTCGTGAACGGTTATACTAAATCACACATATTGGATGTTCACAAGATATGCAATGAATAACAATCCCAATAACGCCTGGCGATTTCCTTTTCGATTCATAAACAAGTTTATGAACTTACTTCCTTAAAACACATGTAAAACATTGTTTCCTAGGATGAAATCCTCACCTCATGCCCATACATAATCACAGTAGCATTCAAACGATTATGTCGATGTCTTATCTACAAAGTTTAATGGTTAAGCAATAAACTTCATATTGTACTCCTTAATACTATGTCTATCTAGAGTGTTCATGCTTCGCAGTTTCGTTTTCAATATGCACGACTTGAAAGATACGTTAGGTAATGAAACAGTTCAAGTCAAATATCAATAACCTCAAGTGGAAGGATGATGTTGTCGTTGTATCTTCTTACTTCTTCACTTATTCAAGTCTTCGCAATACTTGTAATGTTTCATATCATAATACTTTCAAGCTAACCTATACGAAGTTGACTCTAGTACATAGTCAAGCGACTCTTAAAATGAGTTTTGATTCACTAAAGTATGACAACCAAACTTGACATACCAATGCTTGGTGGGTTCAACCGAGCTATGCTCTAACAAAATTCTCCCGTATCAACCACCCCAGGTTGAAAGAAATCTCAGCTCCGGTGAGATGCTTATAAATTCTTAATATATCTTTGATGTCTCTTCTACCTTCCCACGATCAAAAACAAAACTAGTTAAATCATTAAAGAACACCACAACTTGTCCTTCTTGAAGTTTCTTATGGTTCCTTAAATGACCTAGAGCGATATCCATGTACCGCATATTGCATCGTTTCATAGACATGATCAATGTACCATATGATATCCTTGCTGCTTTTCCACGGTCGAAAAACATAGCTTGACCTCCTTGTGGTGAATTTTTACATATTTTATTAACATTTTCTCAGTATCTCTGTACCGCCCACCTCGTTGATTGTTTCATTTAAAAGCCGACAACCGACCTAGATTGTCAATCTTGCTAATCACAGATCGTTCTTTCGCCTCTAACTCTTCTTCAAGTACTTCCATTGTTAAGGTCTGCAAGAAAACCTTCATACAAAAGGTGACTTCACTCTTTAGCATAATAGACACTAACCTGAGCCATTGTTTCGCATACAACAAGGTTGTTAAGATATGCTCTTGCCTTGACAGCTATATTTGGCTTATTAGTATCTTGATATCACACGTTTCAAAGTTTGCATCCTCCGTTACTAATGACGAGCTAGTGACCATACTCTCCGCCTTTAACTTTGCTAACATGATCTTTTGATGGCGTTCTTTTGAACTGTTGTCAAATAGAAGTAGACTAGCAAATTCATTCTTATCGAATTCAACGAATAGGTATGCACTAACTATAGTGAATTGCTTTACCAACTTCTCTATTTAACTGCTCGGATGCAGGTGATAATCCACTCTAATATCCTTCCTTCTCACTGTTCTCAAGCATTCCTCAACCTTTATTAACTTGTAAATCGGACATGTATTTTTAAGAATCCAGTTAGAAATCTTCCGTCAACAATAAGCAATAATCTCTTCTTGCTTTTGATCAACCGATTCTTGCTTAGCAACTGAAAGTACACAGTAACTTCTAAATAGAGCCAAAACAAGCTCCTTGGCAACTAGAATTGTACAATGACAGATGTAGCAATAAACTGACATTGTCCAAGAGACCAATTTCTCTAGAACACTGCTAAAGAAGAACTTAGGCTTACAATTCAGAAAAGAATACATTTCTTTTGATGCCGGATTCTTCTCTAAATAACAAAATTTGTTGCCCAATAATTTTATGCTGCTAGGATGAAAATACTCCTTAGACGAAACACATACACCAAACCAGTGATAAGACAATATGGAGATGTAACTCTTCATACTTACAGTGTCGATCCTATGTGTAAAACGTCCTTGCCTTTCCACCGATTGAAAAACAGCTCCGTGCCAAATTTGCTATTATTAAGCAACCTCCATGTGATGAACCGTATTCCTTACTTCGGAAAACTAGCTCCAGCACAGTCGTAGATGGTCGGATTTCATATTCAATGTCAGTTGTTAGACGTGCAGTTGTCCATCCAATACCTTTTAGTGTAGACCATTGAAGAAACGTCTCTTCAAGTGAATATCAAGATCGTGGATATGTTGTGCACATGATGCTTCCCAAATTCCATGATATCTTTTCAGCTATCGCTTTTCCACCAGTGTCCGAGAGAATTTGCCCTCGAATTCTACTTGTGTAATTCTCGGCACAAGTTTCCTTGTGACAAAACTTCTGCTCATACAATTCTGAACTCCCATTAATACTTTCTGCCATATACGAAACTGGAGTTTCAAGAATACGACCTTCGTAGCATAGTGATAAAATACTTACACAGTTTGATAACTCCTCCATCATAGCATTCCTCCCGGTGTTAAGGAAAATTCTCCCACAAATTTTACTTACACAATTTTCTCCACTAGCTTCTTTACTACAAGCATTTTCCGTTTGCTTATATGAATATGATTTTAAAGCTTGTACTGTACATAAAGCTTGAGATCTGCAACTAAAATTGTCTACAAGATATGCTGCTTGATACTCACAAACAGAACGATTACCTATGATGCTTGTGTCTTCCTTGATAAAAGAATCAATACCAGCAGATGTCGTCATAACTTCTTCTTCAACTTCCGGGTAGCTATCTTCCAGATCAATACCAAAGAAAAGTAAGCAAAACTTTTTCTTCAACTTCGAGTAACTATCATAGTAGTCGTAGACTGGTGGTAAATCCCAATCAACAACGACTTCGTCTTCGCTCTCGCTTCGAGAATGGTGATTCCTCACGAACAACAACGAGTTCATCTTCACCCTCACTTACTGAAAATGGTGTTTACTCATGAATAGCAGGTCTATGAAAAAGATTTCCATCGACTCATCGTCGCTTCATGTTCATGATCATTATCCTCTTGACTATCTTTCGATAATTCAACAGGTCCACGGTTGCCTTCTAGGTTCTCCATAAAGGCTTCCGCACGTCTACGTTGATCTAGTGTATCCAAACATCGCAACATGTTGTCAACTTTAACTCTAATCTCTTTAAGTTCTGCTTGATAAGTTTGAGTACCTCTTTCACCACAACTTCCAACTCTTCCTGCCATTATAGCTAGCTAGGGTTTGTGGGGTTTTGTTTCTAGCGCCAAATAATGAAGTTTGTAGGATCAATTTCGGCTCTGAATCCAATTGATGCGGATTGGCTAGTAACATACAGGCATAAACTACTAAAAGACAGAAAGTAGAAGAATAGAACGATAGGAAATCAACAAGACGTTGATAAATTGAGTCTAGGGCTAGAAGCCAAATTACTCATTGATAATCTAACGATTATTTTCTTAAATTCAATAGTAAAGTCTGCCTCCTAAAGAAGACCTAATAGCTTATTTATACTAGAAAGATAAACCCTACGAAAAGAAACCTAAGACTAAGGACTCAAGCAGCCTCCCTATAGAAAGAAACTAGTAAAACGTCCTAAACAGAAAACCCTCATAACTAATCATAAAATGCTCCCGCATCACAAAAGTTCATCCTTTCTTCCATCAATATTTGCATAATGACATAAAAGGATTATCTTTTGTTTATCAAAAGTTCATTCAATTTTTTATCAATATATGCATATCGACATATGAAAGACTTAACTTTTGACCATGTATGGGACACTCATAGTTCACGGACGCAAACACACATATCCCATAACAAGTTGCAATATATGAAATCATAAACATTAATACTGCAAAATCATCTTCCAAATAAACTTTAGAATTTAAAAAAATAAATCTAAAAACATTAAAGATGAAAATCGTTGGACATAGCTATGTGTAATCACAATAATGGCTATTCCAAACCCTAGTTATTCTTCTTAAAAACATAAGAATAAAATTCTCATAAGAAGATTTACTAGACATTGAGACCTATGAAAAATTCTTTGTCATCCCCGAACTCCTTGTCGTCAACAGCCATGGGAACATATTCGTGAAGAAAGGAGTCAATTCCAACAAACCTTCTAGCCTGATGATGTCGAACCAGGGCCTTCTGAATTTCCAAAGTTCTCATAACAAAAGCCTTTATTTGTTGAATCTCCTTTCTTGTTTCCTTCAACTCTTCAAGAACATCTTAAAACTTCTGAGAATTGGAAGGAACAACTCTTGGCTTCCTCATATTCCTTCTTTTTCTTTTCAAAGTTGGAGGTATCAGAGATTTTTCTTTTTCCTTCATGATTGATGGCTTAACAATCATATTAACATCTTTTTCATCAGAAGACATGATGCTTGGAGTATCCATATGCGTATGGGTTTGTGAGAGGAAGTCACAAAATAAGCTCAACAAGCAGTCTTTAGTTAAAAAGAGTTTCAGAGAAGGAAAAAGGTATGTAGGGTTACGAAACCTTTAAACACACAGGTTCGTGTACACACAACTCTCAACCCTATAAAAGGCAGAATTGTCTATTTTAACCCTTTTTTTTTATTAAGAATCAGAGAATACTTTTCCGATATCAATTAGATATGAAAAGCGGCACAAATTCCAGACTTTACAATGCTCTCAGAGCAAGACATAAAAAAAAAAAAAAAAAAAAAATTATTTTCTTCCTTTTTTTTTTCCAGAGCCTGAGGTGTGCAAATCTTATCTCTTTTGATCAGGCACATGAGACAAGATGCACAAACCAACAAAATTTAATTTGTGCTGGGGTGAACAATAATCTGTCCACCATATCCTTTTCGGTCGGAATTCATAGAGCCCTGTTTCTCATAATGATTAGACCATAAACTTCTTTCTAATGGTCTTGTCTTATCCTTGGAAACTAACTTCTTTGACGAAGATAAAATCTTACATACCTCAGCGGTCTTTTGAACAAGTTTAAGCTTGTTGGCTAATCGATTTGCTCTTCGTTGAAGTTTGTTGACATGTCTCAATTTGTGTTTGTACTTGTAACACTTTGATAGTTCATGACCTTTGAGTGAACAATACGAGCATGTCAACCTGGAATACAATTTAAACGCCCGAGATGTGCAAGCTGCTAGACATATGGTGGAACCTAAAATATTAGACAGAGAGTTTCCAACAGAAAGGTCAATTTTTTCTTCCAGATTGGTTGAGTTCTCTTCTGAAAGAATATCAAGATTGATGTATGTATTACTACAGTTATCAAAATCAATATTTTCACAAAGAAGCGCAACACTTGATTTTTCGTCTTCATTAGAATCATAGATGTCAGACATTTCATCAAGAGTTGCGGCTAGACCTTTGTTCCCAGTGTATTTCTTTCGATTTGGACACTCATTTGCAAAATGACCAAAACCTTTACACTTAAAGCACTGAGGCATATCCTCGTCATCAGTTTCATCATTATCCCTATTTTTAATAGGAACACGATTATGAGGTTTATCTGATGACCTGGATTTATCTCTAAATAACCGTTTACTTCTCTTCAAAAGAAGATCCGAAAACTGTCTTGTGATAAACGAGACTGACTCGTCAAGATCTTCATCTGATGAATCAGCCTCAGAAATATCATCTTCAGAGATGCAAAATTTTTTACTTTTATCAAGTAATTTAGTGTTCTTTTGTGCTTTGAACGCAACATCCTTTCTAGATTTGGATGTATGCTCATGATCAAAGATCTTTAATTTCCCAACCAGAGTATTTCTGGAAAGAGTATCAAGGTTATTTCCCTCAACGATGGCATGCTTCTTAGAATCGTATCTGTATGGCAGAGATCTGAGAATCTTCATCACAATGTCCTTTTCAGGAATAGTCTTACCCAATGCAAAGGATGCATTAACAATTTCGTACACTTTGTGATTAAACTCATCAAAATTCTTCATCTACGCCATACGAAGGTTTGCCCAATCAGAATTAAGGTTTTGAAGCCTAGCTTCTTTTTTTCACAGTATTCCCTTCAAATATAGTTTCTAAAATATCCTGGCATCTTTAGACTTTGTGCACGTAGTCACATGATTTTGAAGATCCGGGGTAATGGCATGTATGATAGCATTTAAGTCGTCAGAATTTTGCTTTGCAACAAGGATTTCTTCAGGAGTATATCTACCAATATACTTAGGTCTAGGCACATCGCCTTCTGTATCAGATCAACATCAATACGATTCTTTGTGATTCGAAGTATTGATTGCATAATCTTAACAATTACTTTGGTAGTTGTTGAAAAGATAGATCTAAGGATCGGACAAAGGATTTTATTGGGATAAACGGAATAGCCTTTTTTTTAAACTCATATCACTTGTTTGAAAAGAGTTGTAACTGAACAGATTTGTTGTTCCTTTACTGTTTGGAATATGAACCAAAGGAATTGTTCCAAGTGCGTGACTTATTGCAAGTTGGAGGTGCAGGGATACAGACGGAACTAGGTGAACTATAGGTTTAGTTGCTTGGTCTCAACTATACGAAGTTGGTTTAGATTTTTTATAGCGGTTTAATCCTGAGAGTATTTAATTCTGGACAAGGTCCCGGGGTTTTTCTGCATTTGTGGTTTCCTCGTTAACAAAATCTTGATGTGTCTTTTAATTTTCTATTTCCGCAATTATAATTAGAAGTAAAATACATAAACGTTAATTCCTATTTACTTGATAGAAATCCTACTGTGTTTGGTTAAGTCCGAACCTTTTATCAAGTAAACATACTTCAGTGTTTTATTGTCTCGATCTTGTATCCATAGTCAATCACACAAGTTATCTTGTTGTCGTATTGTCTCGATCTCGTATCCATAGACAATCACACGAAGTGTGAACTGATTAGTTGTATTGTCTCGACTCAGTCCATAGAGAATCACTTTCGGAGAACGGACTTATAGGTGGAAAAGTTTTAGATTGAGGTATATTTGGGTACCCTCGTCTTTTCAATTGGTATCAGAGCAGGAAAACTCGAAAAGATCTAACAATCTGTGTTTGATGTGATCCAACCTATAAGACATGAGTCAAAGTAGAGTTAAGTGAGAGCGAAAAATAAAAAAAGACTTAGTTAATGTATCACAAGATATGTGCTCAAAAGGAGATAGTTCTTCAATTTCAGGTTGCTCAATTGATGATGTCTCCAACGAGATATCTTTAAGTTCTATGCTTGAGATTTCTGATGAAAGATCATGTGTAAAAATATTTGAACTAAAGGAATTGAGCAAACAATTTCTTATTTGTTCTAATGATCTTCTTTCAGCACTTGAAAGAGAACGAGATTTAACTTTAAAGTTTGAAAATCTCGATGAAGAGCATAACTTACTGAAAGAAAAATTCTCACAATAAATACAGATTCTTAAAGTCAAAATATGTTCTAGTCTTTCTCAAGCTGAGAAAGATCGTAATGCGACTATTGAAAAAGAAAATTTTTTGGAAGAGAAACTTGTTGAATATGATGCAAGGATTAACTCTCAACAAAAGAACTCTGAAGAAAAGAAGGAGAATATCTCACACGAGAAAAACGCCTTGAGGCTGATCTAGCTAGTGCTCTTGATAAATTCAAGAAGCTAGAAGAAGAAAATTTTCGCTTGAAAAAGCTCATTGATAGCTCAAACAATATAACCTCAATGTTAGAAGCAAGTAGAAATCATCGTGATACACGGGGATTGGGCTATAAGGGAATAGATGTTTCACGTATTAGTAAAGAGGTAAAATTTGTTAATGCTACAAACTCTTCTGAACCAGAGGCTTCCACTGGTGTAAAAGATGCTCGTAAAAAAGGAAAACCAGTCAAGCCTAAGAATCATGTTCAACCATACTCTTCAAGTACGACAATCAAAGAGAGCACTTCTGCTAATGACAAGAAAGCAACAACGTTGAACAAGAAGAAGAAGAAGAAGAAGAAATGTTAGAGCATAGCTCGGTTGAACCCACCAAGCGTTGGTATGTCAAGTTTGGTTGTCATATTTTACTGAGCCAAAACTCATTTCAAGAGTCGCTTGATTATGTACTAGAGTCAACTTCGTATAGGTTAGCTTGAATGTATTAGGATATGAGACATTACAAGTATTGTGAAGACTTGAAGAAGTGAAGAAGTAAGGAGCTACAACGACAACATCATCCTTCCACTTGAGGTTAGTGATATTTGACTTGAACTGCTTCATTCCCTAACGTATCTTTCAAGTCGTGCATATTGAAAACAAAACTGCGAAGCATATTTGAACTCTAGATAGACATAATATTAAGGAATACAATACGAGGTTTATTGCTTAACCATTAAACTTTGTAGATAAGACATCGACATAATCGTTTGAATGCTATTGTGATTATGTATGGGTATAAGGTGAAGATTTCATCCTGGGAAACAATGTTTTACATTTGTTTTAAGGAAGTAAATTCATGAACTTGTTTTGTGAATCGAAAGAGAAATCGCCGGGCATTATTGGAATTGTTATTCATTGCATATTTTTGAACTACCAATATGTGTGATTAGTATAACCGCTCATGACTTGTTTATGTTCTTGGTAAAACTATTCACAAAGGCCTGACTTTTGTATTGGTATGACTTTTATTAGTGAAAACGATCTTAAGTAATCAGCTGAGATGGTATGATCGATTTTGTGTTATTGGTATGAACGAATCTGGGTAAAGGGGAAACGATCCTAGTAAGAGGTACAACCTATGACAAAGGGGAGTCGATCCTTGTACGCGCAACACGTTTTTAGGCAAAGGGGAACCGATCCTATGGACATGTGCATCAAGTATAAATTAGATACCATATATATATGGGGAACCGATCCTAGTACCTAGTCAACCGAATTTTGGTAATTAGCGTGACTATGCAAAGTACTCACATGGAGGTAGAACCGAAAATTGTTTTGGTAGAACCGTGAAACCCATGATTTGTGATTGAGTGTTCTTGATCAATCACATAGTTCTTGAAAGTCAGATGAACCAATTCTAAACTTGTTTGGAAGTGTGGCAAATCGGTTTCAAGATTGTAAGTATGAAAGAGGACTTACAAAGTAAGGATGTCGACATACTTTGAACATGTGCAATAACACTAATCTTTAATTGTTCAAAGTTATTCCTTAATAGCTAAAGGAAGAAAATACCGGATCGAATAAAATAAATTGAGAATCTTTTAAGGTTTTTAATTTTATTTTTGGAAAATGAAAATTAGTAATATGCATTTACTGGTTGGAGATTTTCTAAGAGATTTTAGGTCATTATTTGGACAAAGCATTTCCAGGAATTGTGGAAACCGAATCTGGAATATATTGCATATCTTTAGAATATTTTTGGTTTTGGAAATTCCTTGGTGTCCAAACTTCCTTGGTCTATAAATATTAAAGTTTGCATTTCGAGCAAACTAATCCTCGTACATCAAACTATCTCAGTTGTGTTGCTACTGGTGAAGCCGCCTATTCGGAGAGGAGAGTAACCTAATTAGGCGAAATCTCTTACGGCCGCTCGCTTTAAAGACTTTTTTGGGATTGAGAAGCTCTATTAGTACAGTTGGTGGGAAACTAGATAATTACGATTTATCTTTTGTTTTTGATTTATTTGATTGACTAACGGTGGTTGAACTTTGATTGCACCTAGTTTATTTATGCTTGAGCTTGAGAATCTTATCTTCTGATATAAGATTCACTCAAACTAGATTGAAGTTTCGATGGGGATCTTTAGACTGTTTGTAGTTCTAAAGACGTCTTGTGATAATCCATTGTTAATAGACTCCGTTCTGTGCGTGATTGATCACAAGAGATTCAAGTTGATTGTGTGCAGGTGTTTATTGAAGATCTAAGAAGATTTGAAGACAAATAAGACTTTGAAGATTTCTGATTTGGGTTCATAATCTTTGGTGTGCACAATACTTGTTTCGGTAAAACATGATCCAACTATAATCGGTTTATCCTTGTGGTAGATTAGATTGATTAGTTTTGTAAATCGACATCAATACAATTCTTTGTGATTAAAAGTATTGATTGCAAAATCTTAACAATTACTTTGGTGGTTGATAATAAGATAGATCTAAGAACCTGACAAAGGAGTTTATTGAGATAAACATAAGAGCCTTTGTCGAACTCACATCACTTGGTTGAAAAGAGTTGCTACCAAACAGATTTGTTATTCCTTTACTGTTTGGAATACGAACCAAAGGAATTGTTCCAAGTACGTGACTTATTCATAAGTTGGAGGCGTGGGAATACAGACGGGACTATGTGAACTATAGGTATAGTTGCTTGGTCTCAACTATACAAAGTTGGTTTGATTTTGTATAACGGCTTAATCCTGAGAGTATTCAATTCTGGACAAGGTCCCGTGGTTTTTCTGCGTTTTCGGTTTCCTCGTTAACAAAATCTTGTTGTGTCATTTACTTTTATTTTTCGCAATTATAATTGTTGTTATTATAATTTAAAGTAAATTACACAAATGTTAATTCCTATTTACTTGATAAGTAATCCTATTGTGTTTGGTTAAGTCCGAACCTTTTATCAAGTAAACATACTTCGTCGTTATATTGTCTCGATCTCGTATCCATAGACGATCACACGAAGTGTGAACCGATTTTTTATATTGTCTCGACTCAGTCCATAGACAATCACTTTCGGAGAAAGGACTTATAGGTGGAAAAGTTTTAGATTGAGGTATATTTGGGTACCCTCGTCTTTTCAATTGGTATCAGACCAGGCAAACACGAAAAGATCTAACAATCTATCTTTGGTACGATCCAACCTATAAGAAATGAGTCATAATATAGACTCGGTTAACGTATCTCAATATTTGAGTAAAACTCGTCCAGGGTTTAGCTTTCAAAAATGCTTAGAATGGATGTCTTCTACAAGCTCTACTTACTCTTCTGATCATATGTCCCAGTGTTCTCAAGAAGAGGTTAAGTTAAGACATGTGCTCACATTCAATAATTCAATTCTAATCACTTGATGATAAAAAGGATGTTGATTATGTAACATCTCAGCTAGATGAACTAAGCAAAGAATTCCTTTCTTGTGCAACTGAGCTTACACTTGCACTAAAGAGAGAAGGAAAAATCCTTAAAGACTTATGTCATATGAAAGCTGAAAATGATCAACTCAAATGTGATCTTTCACTGATCTAGACTCCTTCAAGATCAAATCTTCCTCGAATATTCAATCCTTAGAAGAAAAACTAAAGAAAAGTATTGATCAAGAAAAGAAAACTGAGCGGTTAAGAAAAAAACCAGAATCGATGATTACAACGCCTTAAAAATCTCATATGTTTCTGAGATAAAGACAGTTTCCGAATATGTCAAAAGGCTAAAGAATGATATGTGTTCTTTAATGTTTGAACACCATTTGGACACAACCCTTCCGGGAAGGTACAAAAAATCTGGTTCAATCTGCTATTTGAAAGAAAAAAGGAGTGTTGACAATAAGAACACTAAAAATGAGTTTTTATCTTGTAAAAATAAATTTGTAAGGGATCACAAGATAAACCACTCACATCAGAGGTCTACATATTAACAGGGGCATCGAAATTGATGTTTTCATTATGGAAACAAAGGTCGTGTTGTTTAGAATTGTGAACGGCTTTCTTGTTTGAACTCTGATAAAGCTTTCTCAGGTCTAAAGTTTGTCATGAGATCATCATCTGAAGAAAGCATACGTAAACCTGATCCTTCTAAATCAAAGGATTCTCGAAAGTACTCATCTGGTGGTGTTCATCACATAAAGAAGAAGGACCAAGACTAAGAAGTGGATACCCAAGAAGATCAAGGAACTGAACAGAAAGGAAGCTGACAACGACTCCAGATCATCGACACTCAAGGTAATTCCTAAATATCTTGATGATAGTAAATTCTATGATAACTTTGGTTCATCATTAGAAAAAATTAGAGTTCTTAATAAATCAGGTAAGAAGATATTCCCTGATAACCGAGGAAAACTTAATCTGTCTCATTCAGATACTTAGTATCTGGGATAAATACACTGACTCATAAAGTGCTCAAACTTAGTTTGATGAGTTTAGTATATATTGTGGAATAGTTCAAAACTTGCGATAATTATGAAGATATTCACAGGAACGCACTTTCCTAAAAATCCTAAATATTAAAAAAAAAATCCGTTTTTCTAGTAAGGGAGGAATATTTGATTTCCATAATAAAATGAACAAGTTTTCAGTAACTATTAATATATAAGTTTCGGTATTGTATGAGTGTTTCGATTTTCAGTCTGAAACCAGGAATCATATACTAATCAGATTTTTATTCAAAGCTTTCTTCAAAAGTTTCAGAAAGGTATGCCGAAAAAATGGCTTGTGACTCTTTTGGTCACCTCAATTTTAATGGAAACGGATCCGCTTCCTATATGAATATGAATCTTTCATCATGTATGATCGATTATGAAAAAGATTATTACAAGATGGCTCGAACTTGTGCCGAAAACAAGTTGGAAGTTTTAATGCTAAAACGTAGCCTTGAAAAATCCTTACTAGTTCAAGCTCAAATTCTCAAGCAACTAGATTTACTCTCAAAAAGGGTAAACGAGGAGGAACCTAACTTCCACCAGGTTGAGGAATTAGTCTTCAATCAAGGAACGCTTCAGGGAATTAGGAGAGTCATCCCTATAAAGCGCAAGAGATCTCAATATTATGAAGGGTTCTAAACCCTAGGAAGACACCAATGGTTGATTTCTTTCAATAATTGTATAAGGTCTATTATGAATGAAACTATCTTATTATTATGAATAAAATTATTTGATTTATAATTTTTTTTGTGATAGTTTTTGATTTACATAGCCTGTGCTTGAATGCTTTATATTATTGTTATGTATGTTTATGGGATGTTTGATTTCGGTTTTCTAACCTTGATATTCGATCTCATATGTTGTGAACCCTTATGGTTTGGGTGACTTTTTGATTTAGCAGGATTAAGTTCTAGCCCATGTTGGTAGGCTTTATCAAAGGATCATGAGGGGTTCTGATAGAAACAATATGTGAAAAAGTCACAATATGTTGAATCGGTTTTGGTTTAGCATAAAAGCATATGTGTTTCGTGGTTTTCAACTTTTGCTTGCAATAGTTCAAAACCGATTTTCAATCTTTCTCTCGTAAAGGTTGGTTGTTGTTATTCTTTTGTTTTGCATAAGGATGATAACATAATGATATTTCGATATCAATTCTCCCTGGAAGAAGATGCAAACATATTGGAGAAGAGGATGCGAAATTTGAGGTAACGAGTTTGTTAGTTAATCGTTTTCCTGTTTTAAAAAAGCCTGATTTTATTGCGTATATTTATTGGTTTTGTTTAAACAAAATTTCGATACAATTGATGTTTTATTCCATCATATGTGTATGGATGTGTGTGTGATTCAATAGTTTCCGGTTAAGAAAAACTATTGTTATCTTGCTTTATTGTGCGGTATCAATCGTTTAGGCTTACAAAATTTCGGTGCAATTGCGGTGTTTTAATGTCTATGTTGTTTCAATTGCTTCCGGTGGAGGTGAATAATTATGCAAGTTGATTTATTTGGTTTGTATGAATTTTTTATGGCTTAACGTAAGAAAATGTTTACGGGATGAATTGATTAGTCCAATTCGATTCCGGATAAGAGAGACTAAGTTAATTCTGATCTTAGTTAGACTTATCAAAGTGGAGGTTTCGGTTATTCAAGTCTAATCGAATGCCTTAACAAGAAATGCTAGTTAACTAACCTAGTACTTGTCTTGTTTAAAAGTTAAAGGTCTAAGTTATATGGATAATTAGAACTCCGATGAGAAAAATAGAGTTATCTTTATTTTGGTCTTATCGAACAAGCGATTATATTTGTACAATCAGTTTAGCAAAGGAACTAAGGTGCTTAGTTGATTTTTGGTTTGCTAAATTATTAGGGAAAATTTCTTCGGGAAATTGTTTCCTTGGTAACATATCAAAACAAAGTTTCGGTTTTGATATTGGTTATCAAAAATGGTGTGTGGAACCCTCGTGCTTAACTCTATAGGTTGCAAGTCTATTTTGAGATTTGTAAGATCCTTTCGGTTTGTCCTTTATTTTTTCGTTTCTTTTTCATTTTGTGACAAAAAGGGGGAGAAATACATGGAGTAAACAAGTGATACTGGTATTGATGTATATTGATTGGTATCACTAAGGGAAAGGACAATGGTGCTTAAACGTTTATCTAACGAAAGAGTAAAAGCATATACTAAGGGGGAGTAACATATCATATGATACTTGTAGTTATATGGACTACAAAGGAATAACAAAGACGTGCGGATTGAAAATCCACCTATCTCACCTTTAAGGGGAGTTGTTGATGGTGGATTTTCGTTTAAGGTTAAATTTGTAAAAACCATAAAAATCATGCGCCGACATCTTGTAAAAGATAAAGCCATTTATAAGTGTTGGATACTCCCTCACTTAATTCACCAAGAATAGAGCATGCAAAGAACAATCCCATTCTCGTGAATACATGAAATTCCTCCAGGTTGGAGCATGTGGCAACAATCCCTTCCTGTGAATTTCATATCAGCCTTTGTATTTCCAAACTCATTATCAGTGTGGCATGACGACCGAGTGTTACTCTTCTTGCAGAATAACACGAACCTCCAAGCACTATAATGAAATCATGTACGAAATACCCGTACAGTGCCGATTCTCTGTGTTATACTAGCCCGAGCCCTCTCGGTGTGTTATACTAGCCCGATTGAGCCCCTCTCGGTGTGTTATACTAGCCCGATTGAGCATCCGGACTGACCGTATCAGCCCTGATATGATCTGATCGCAGTCATCCAACTCCATAAGCATGATTGGATGACCCCGGATCAATTCCATCACCCCCAAGGTATGGAATACCCACGGCCGACCCCGCATGGTCGGTCATTGGCCTAGCCTGCCAAGAAACCGTTCATACCAAGCATTATGGACGGAAAACCCCAAATTAGGGTTTGCGGCATATTACATGTGTCGCAAAACAGTCTCAACCATCCATCTTCGCAGGTATAGATGGAGGGTGTAGATGTAGACTTAAAGGGCCAAGAGTATATCAACACGATCACCGTGGGACCGCCTACACACTTGACCAATCGGTCAAGACCAACAATGTTTGGCCGTGACAAAATCATCACCCAAACAAGGAGTGGCGCACGGCTTTTGAAAGCCAAAATTAGGGTTTCAAATCATCACGTGCGTCCATCTTCTCCAGCACGAATGGAGGGTCACAGATTAGATTAAGCAAGGGCCGGTCATACCAGCATGACCACCGTGGGCTCATCTACCTCCTCATGCGATCGGCCAAGGCATCCCATGCCCGGCTAATCCAAAACGCCCGCCCAAACATGCGTGGTTACACTTCCAAATTGCAAACTGATCTCGACCACTCAACTTCACCAGATGATTTGAATGGCTTAGATCATGTTTTCATGGGATAGTCAGGTATAGGCATGATCACCAGCCTGCCATCTTCCCGTCAAACCCATCGACCAAGACCGACCAAGACGTGTCGTCTTGAAACGCGTGCCCGAACTAGGGATCTCGCGCCGGTTTCCAACTCCTTTGCGGCAACGGATTTCTGCCGCAAACCGATCTCAACCACTCAACTTTACCGGTTAAATTGAGTGGCCTAGATCGCACCTTCATAGGACGGTAAGACATGGACGTATACACCAGCATGCCATCTACATACACGTCCGGTCGGTCCTCTCCAAAATTCTTCCATTACTTGGTTTCGACCAAGCTGAAGAGTCATGCTTGCGCTCCTCTTCAAAAAACCTAATATTCATTAACGGTCGCAGATGAGTGTCTCAAAGATCATCTCATCCGTCCAACTTCACCAGCTTGGTTATACAACCCCGTTCGTAAGTTATTTGGTTAGTGAGGCGTCATTACCCATCACTTTACCACACCATAATGCAAAGACTCGCATAAAATACACATGATACTTCACAAGTATCGACTTTCTCAATAACACAGTTATTCAATTCAAAGATTACATGCTATCTTTCGTGGATCCACGATCCACACATTCCGTGACATCAATCATGTCACAAACCGGGGGATACATACCGGGGTATTGGTCCGGCGGTTTACAACGTGCAACGTGCAACGCGCCATCACAAGAACGTGTTAGGAAGTCATGGACGGTTAGAGATGAACAGGAGAAGTGGGCAAGACCGGTCGACGCACAACTCCACTACTCCATCACTCCACTTCCTCCACTTCCCACGAGAGACGTGAATGAGGCTCAATGACTTGTATAAATAGGTTCTCCGCCCTATTTCAAAACAACAAGACAGGTTCGTACGAGACAGAAAAGCTAAGTGTTAATACAAATCGTATTCAAACACCCAGAGCCTGCTTGCATCAACCGCAAGCTTGCTCATCTTTCTTATAAGTCATAAGCAAGCCAACACCTTCACAATCTCAACACCTTCTTCGCTTCCCTCCCTAAGATCAACCCCATCTCCTTCACTTTGTGACCGAAACAAGTCCTGGAACGGCCATTTCTTGGTTTAGGCCGGACTTGCATAGATTGATCTCTCGAATCTACAAGCACTCACCGCGCAGCTGATGCATTTGTTTAAGGTTTAAATTCATTCCTCATCCACACCCCAAAATTACCAAATTCTACGGAGTAGTTTTCACCCATAAACAATTGGCGACCACAAAGGGGAGATTAATCTCTCGGTTGTAAAGTCAATTTCTTCAAAGATCGATTCAATTTCAACAATTTCGAAAGGTAGATCTTAGAACCAATTCAATCAGCAATTCATTTTCAAGATGGTGGAACTAAGGTCCGGATCAAGAATCAATTTGGACTGAGCTAGCATGGATAACACTCCCTGTTGACGTACTCGCTGGTGGAGCTACCGTAGCCAACACATCTCGAGGAGCCGTTACCTCTGTCACCAACACTAGCGGAGCCGGAGACATCCCGTAGGTGTGACGCCTCCCATCACCAGAGCCGGAGCAGCCCGCAAATCCCGGCATCTCTTCGAGCGTAATGCCTCCAAAGGCTTACCGTGAGCAACAACTCTCACTCCTTCATCGTGACGAGGGAGCCGGAGGCACAAGAGGGGGACCACCGTCTAGTACCATTGCAGACTTGATGGAGAAGCAGAAATTCTTGCTAAAACTCAAACAGATATGGCCGCAACTCGAAAGAGGTACTCACTTTCCTTAAAACTTTGATCTGAACGATTGCCGCAAGATTCACGGCAACCCTGGAGTCTACGAGAGATACATTCAATACACCCGGAGCGTGCGTTTCCACTCATACCCACATGAATGAAGAAACTCGTGTTGCTCCGAGCGCCAAAGGGAGAGAGACCAGCCTTCCAACTTCATTACGCGTGAGGATCTAGAGAGACTTCTCCAAAATCGAGGAAAAGGGGACCGAACGGACGTACACCAACATCACCCACCGTACCCTCAAGATGTGCAACGGATTCCTCTACCAAGAGGTTACACCTCTCCCCAGCTCTCCTCTACGACGGACGGTAATGCTCGTGAACACATTTCGATTCTTGAAGCCTTGGGGGAACACGAATACAATCATGTTTTACGCCTAAAAGAATTCTCAAAATCACTCACGGGAGGGCATACACCGGGTACAACAACATTGCGCCTAACAAGATATCCAATTGGAGCGAGATGGTCAGTGCTTTCTACAGAAGTATTTCTTCGTGTCAACAAATCACGTTTTCGCACTGGAAGAATTCTCCACGGAACAACGAACATCCCAACGACTTCGTTAAAAGATTCATAACCCAAGCGCTGGATTGTCACGATCCGAATGTCACCGAACGGCAATTGGTGGAATCATGCATCAATGGGATGATACCCATATACCGCGCTCGTTGGAGAATCTGGCTTTCAAACATTCTCTCAACTCCACGAAGCCGCAAAACGTTCAAAGAACAACTCGCACCAAAGACTACTAAAAAGAACCAGAGTTGTTCGAAGTGAAGATTTACGTGAAAGTCGAGGAAGCAAGGCGTCTCACGAACAAACAACACAACACCGGTCCTTCAGGAGTGTGGTAAGCGGAGGAGAAAAGAGGAAAGCTTCGGAACAACAAACCAAGCGAGCATCCCCAGCACACAAGACTTCGTCTCGAAAAGGAACAGACAAAACTCATGTACAAAACACTAAAGAAACAGGTTTTCCTTTTCCCATGAATGAAGTGATAGAACTCTTGGAAGCGTGGATCCAAGACGACGCCGTAAAGCTGCCCCCTATCAGACGTCCTCCAACCGAGGAAGAAATGGCGGATCCCAGATATTGTTGCTACCACAGGTTCGTCCATCATCCAACCAAAGACTGCAACAGGTTGAAACAAATATTCAGAGAAAAGGTAGAGACAGGGGAACTTCAGCTTGGAAACGAGGGTGTTCATAGAGACCCTTTACCTATCAGGAACTGCATGATTTCTGGGGATTCGGTTCGCAAGACCGTACAATCTATGATGGAGCACATACGTGAAATCTTGTACTTCTCCAAAGGACAGCGTCAAGACATATTTGCGGCCCTCAACCACATTGTGTCAGGAAGGCGTTTGCATCCAGTAGCAGTCCGGGAACCCCAGTCTTTCCTGAAAGACATGAGCAATGGAAACTGGGGACTCCTAACCGTCACTCGTTTGAGAAACGTTGAATTCGATAGCTTGTTGATTGATACGGCTTCGAATTTAACATCATTACTGTCAAGACCCTGAGAGCGGCAAAGATTTCGAAGCAGGAAGCTACTCGTCACCCGATTGTGGTTAAAGATTCAGCAGGAGAGCCCAGAGATGCATACGGATATATTGATCTGGAAGTCAAATTGGGTGATGCCTCGACACGAGCAAAGTTCTACATAGTCAAAGATCATCCCAACTACAACATGATCCTGGGACGCCCTTGGATGCATGACAACAAAGCAATACTAGGAGTCTGTCCTCTACCGGTTTCGATACCTGAAAGAATCTCCAACATGCCTTCTGGACCTCCCCGATGACTCGTCCTGCCGCACCAAAGAATTTACCAATGTGACACAACTTCCTGGAGAGAGCCTCGTCAAAGATACATTGAAAAGTTCCGATCTCAAGTAAGTCTCGTCACGCAACCTTCCTTATAACCTACCGCCCTTCATTCTGACAAGTCCTGGGGACTGAATCCAACCAACGGACCAACCTTGACTAAGAGATGTGAATGGGAAGCCGGCCCTTTCAAACGTTTTATCAAGAGTGTAGAGGCTGTCTTGGTCAAAGGCGATGAGAAGAATGTCCAAGTATCTGCACGTCCAAACCCGTTTGGAATTGGAGACCTGGTGACAAAGATGACTGCGTTCAATGTTGGGAGCATGACGGTGAAGATGACCACTCCACCCGACTCACCCACCGAGAGAGAAGATGAACCATACCGGTAGCGTATGTTATCCTAGGCGGCTACCGCAAGCTCATCAACGCCGATAAACTAGAGGGCATAACAATTCACTCACAATGGCTCGAACCCTACCGAACTTAAGATGTCAGTGCTATCACCTTCCAAATGCGTTCTCCACCCTTTAACGCTCGTGCTATTTTTTCCAACGTATTTCCTTTTACAATTCCATATCATATTTGTAATTCCTCCGGAAAATGATTGCAATACTTGCATTCATAGTTAGGGTTTCAATTTTCAATTTTCAATTGAAGCATTATTTTCATCTGAGAGCCTCTTTACTCCTAAAAAACACAAGTTCCTAAGTCAGCCGTAAACCAACCACCGGAGCAAGAAAGGGAACCCTAAGCAAATATCTCACAGAAGAAGGAAATAGAACGTGTGCACAAAATGAAAATGATTTGAGACATCTGCCCCAGCAAATCCAAGAAGATCTTACATCAAAAGCACAGTCCGTGGATATTCCATTATAATATTGTTTCTTTTATCATTAAGAACTATATGCGAATGCGCACCCTTGCACTCGAGAAGGATTGGTTGCGCCTCTGACAAAAGATTATAAAAGAAAACTTTATTCAAACAATCAAATGGAAGAAAGGCCTTGAACTCACCTGCCACCGAGTACAAGGAAGATGTTCGAGCACGGAATATACTTGGAAAGAAGAAAAACAAAAGAGATTTCAGTCGTCAAGAGGGCCGGTCTCGCCTACATCACCGTCACCTCCATCACCTGTTGATGCTCCCTCTCTGGATCTCCCTCGCCGCATCGTGACGTCTCCAGCAGCAGCAGACACTCCATCCCAATATCACCAGCGGGAGCATTAAAAAGCGCATCAACATTAGGAGCCGTACCAATTGCTTTCAGGTTTTCAGGTTCCTCTGTGTCGGAGTCAAGAATTATCACGCCGTCCTGAATCGGTAATCACACTTGCCTTCATTCGGAGGCCGTTCATGCTCAACTCTCCGTCTCTTCAACCGCGCTGCAAATCTCTCTGCCTTTGCGCTTACTAGTGTCTGCAGCGTTTCCTCACGCCTCCGCCGCTCCTCCATGTCAATTGCAGCTGAAAGTGCACAGATACGTCCTCTGACAATACGAAGGTGGGAGATAGACATCCCCTGTATAGCACGGCCGACTTCGCGAAGTGGAAGATCAATCCTAGCCATTACTTCTTCGTGCGCATGGTTTTCGGGCTTGTCGACTTCAAAACTTCTTTCCGGGAAGCAACGAATGAGCGTCCACCGCTTCCATGATAAACCGCAAAGGAGAGGGAGTTATGAGCACACACAAAAAAAAAAAAAAAAAGAGAGGAGATCATCAAATCCATCGATCGCTTAATCGTAAAATCGAAGCAAGACTCGAGATATAGAATAAACGACCACGTGAGACGATTCTTTATAATCTCACAAGTCGACGTAATCCCGTAAGGAAAAGGAGTCTTTACTTACCACCTATGAAGGTCGCTAATTCGGATAACAATCGACGAGGCTTATCAGATATACCTGAGGAGAGCCGTGTATGGTGAAGGAAGTACACCTAAGAAGTGGTCGAGCTCAAATATGCACAAGAGGAACCAGAGCGACTCACCAGACCAAGTCCTGTTTCCTTCGCATCCTTAATCAGAACCAACTAGTTTCAGGGCAACGCCTGACTATCCGGTAAATACGTACTTACTTCAGCTTGGTCATTTCAAGATATATGTATGTCACCATCTCATGCCTACCACACAATAGTGTAACCATTATGTGCTAGGCATGGGACTTAATGTTGATGGTGGATTTTCGTTTAAGGTTAAATTTGTAAAAAACCATAAAAATCATGCGCTGACATCTTATAAAAGATAAAGCCATTTATAAGTGTTGATACTCCCTCACTTAATTCACCAAGAATGGAGCATGTAGCAACAATCCCATTCTCGTGAATACATGAAATTCCTCCAGTGTTGGAGCATGTGGCAACAATCCCTTCCCGTGAATTTCATATCAGCCTTGTATTTCCAAAGAGACTCATTATCAAGTGTGGCATGACGACCGAGTGTTACTCTTTACGCAATAACACGAACCTCCAAGCACTATAATGAAATCATGTACGAAATACCCGCATGTGCTGATTCTCGGTGTGTTATACTAGCCCGAGCCCTCTCGGTGTGTTATACTAGCCCGATTGAGCCCCTCTCTGTGTGTTATACTAGCCAGATTGAGCATCCTGGACCGACCGTATCAGCCGGGATATGATTCGATCGCAGTCATCCAACTCCATAAGCATGATTGATGACCCCAGCATCAATTACATCACCCCCAAGCAGTATGGAATACCCACGGCCGACCCCGCATGGTCGGTCATCGCCTAGCCTGCCAAGAAACCGTTCATACCAAGCATTATGGACGGAAAACCCTAAATTAGGGTTTGCGGCATATTACATGTGTCGCAAAACAGTCTCAACCATCCATCTTCGCAGGTATAGATGGAGGGTGTAGATGTAGACTTAAAGGGCCCAGAACATATCAACACGATCACCGTGGGACCGCCTACACACTTGACCAATCGGTCAAGACCAACAATGTTTGGCCGTGACAAAATCATCACCCAAACAAGGAGTGGCGCACGTCTTTTGAAAGCCAAAATTAGGGTTTCAAATCATCACGTGCGTCCATCTTCTCTGGCACGAATGGAGGGTCACAGATTAGATTAAGAAGGGCCGGTCATACCAGCATGACCACCGTGGGCTCATCTACCTCCTCATGCGATCGGCCAAGGCATCCCATGCCCGTCTAATCCAAAACGCCCGCCCAAACATGCGTGGTTACACTTCCAAATTACACCAGCCTGCCATCTTCCCGTCAAACCCATCGACCAAGACCAACCAAGATGTGTCGTCTTGAAACGCGTGCCCGAACTAGGGATCTCGCGCCGGTTTCCAACTCCTTTGCGGCAACGGATTTCTGCCGCAAACCGATCTCAACCACTCAACTTTACCGGTTAAATTGAGTGGCCTAGATCGCACCTTCATGGGACGGTAAGACATGGACGTGTACACCAGCATGCCATCTACATACACGTCCAAATTCGGTCCTCTCCAAAATTCTTCCATTACTTGGTTTCGACCAAGTCAAGAGTCATGCTTGCGCTCCTCTTCAAAAAACCTAATATTCATTAACGGTCGCAGATGAGTGTCTCAAAGATCATCTCATCCGTCCAACTTCACCAGCTTGGTTATACAACCCCGGTCGAAGTTATTTGGTTAGTGAGGCGTCATTACCCATCACTTTACCACACCATAATGCAAGCACTGCATAAAATACACATGATACTTCACAAGTATCGACTTTCGAATAACACAGTTATTCAATTCGAAGATTACATGCTATCTTTCGTGGATCCACGATCCACACATTCCGGACATCGGTCATGTCACAAACTGGGGGATACATACTGGGGTATTGGTCTGGCGGTTTACAACGTGCAGCGTGCAACGCGCCATCACAAGAACGTGTTAGGAAGTCATGGACGGTTAGAGATGAACAGGAGAAGTGGGCAAGACTGGTCGACGCACAACTCCACTACTCCATCACTCCACTTCCTCCACTTCCCACGAGAGACGTGAATGAGGCTCAATGACTTGTATAAATAGGTTCTCCGCCCTATTTCAAAACAACAAGACAGGTTCAGACGAGACAGAAAAGCCAAGTGTTAATACAAATCGTATTCAAACACCCGTAGCCTCGCTTGCATCAACCGCAAGCCTGCTCATCTTTCTGTTACAAGTCATAAGCAAGCCAACACCTTCACAATCTCAACACCTTCTTCGCTTCCCTCCCTAAGATCAACCCCATCTCCTTCACTTTGTGACCGAAACAAGTCTGGAACGGCCATTCTTGGTTTAGGCCGGACTTGCACAGATTGATCTCTCGAATCTACAAGCACTCACCGCGCAGTGCATTTGTTTAAGATTTAAATTCATTCCTCATCCACACCCCAAAATTACCAAATTCTACAGGAGTAGTTTTCACCCATAAACAGGAGTATTAGCTTTGTTATTATAATGTCAACAACGGCATTTATGGATTGAATGTATACAGGTTATTGTGTTGTTGAAATCAGGAATCTAGTGTATGTGTAATGAATTCTTGTAATTTGTTTATCCATATGATGTAAGATTTTTGTCATTAAAATTGACAAAGGGGGAGATTGTTAGAGCATAGCTCGGTTGAACCCATCAAGCGTTGGTATGTCAAGTTTAGTTATCATATTTTAGTGAGCCAAAACTCATTTTAAGAGTCGCTTGATTATGTACTAGAGTCAACTTCGTATAGTTTAGCTTGAAAGTATTAGGATATGAGACATTACAAGTATTGCGAAGACTTGAAGAAGTGAAGAAGTAAGGAGCTACAACGACAACATCATTCTTCCACTTGAGGTTAATGATATTTGACTTGAACTGTTTCATTCCCTAACGCATCTTTCAAGTCGTGCATATTGAAAACAAAATTGCGAAGCATGAATGCTTATACTCTAATTAGACATAGTATTAAGGAATACAATACGAGGTTTATTGCTTAACCATTTGTTGATGGTGGATTTTCGTTTAAGGTTAAATTTGTAAAAACCGGAAAAATTATGCGCCGACATCTTGTAAAAAATAAAGCCACTAATAAGTGTTGGATACTCCTCACTTAATTCACCAAGAATGGAGCATGTGGCAACAATCCCATTCTCCGTGAATACATGAAATTCCTCCAGTGTTGGAGCATGTGGCAACAATCCCATCTTGTGAATTTCTAATCAGCCTTGTATTTCCAGTACTCATTATCATTGTGGCATGACGACTGAGTGTTACTCTTACAGAGTAGCACGAACCTCCAAGCACTATAATGAAACCATGTACGAAATACCCGTACAGGCTGACTCTCGGTGTGTTATACTAGCCCGATTGAGCATCCGGATTGACCGTGTCAGTCCGGATATGATCGCAGTCATCCAATTCCATAAGCATGATTGGATGACCCCGCATCAATTCCATCACCCCCAAGCAGGTATGGAATATCCACTCGCCGAACCAATGCGGAACCCGATTTGGTCGGCCATTGGCCTAGCTTGCCAAAAACGTTCATACCAAGCATTATGGACTAAAACCCTAAATTAGGGTTTGCAAGATATTACATGTGTCGCAAAACAGCCTCAACCATCCATCTTCGCAGTATAGATGGAGGGTGTAGATGTAGATTCAAAGGGCCCGAGCATGTCAACACGATCACCGTGGCCCGCCACACACTTGACCAATCGTTCAAGACCAACCATGTTTGGTCGTGACAAAATCGTCGCCCAAACAAGAGAAGATGCACGGCTTTGAAACCCAAAATTAGGGTTTTGAGCATCACGAGCGTCCATCTTCTCCGGCATGAATGGAGGGTCCAAGATTAGATTAAGCAGGTCCGGTCATACCAGCATGACCACCGTGGACCCATCTATTCCCTAACCCAATCGGCCAAGGCATATCATGCCTGGCTAATCCAAAACGCACGCTCAAACTAGCGTGGTCACACCTCCTAAACCGCAAACTGATCTCGACCACTCAACTTCGCCGGACGATTTGGATGGCTCAGATCACGTTTTCATGGGATATTCAGGTATAGGCGTGGACATCAGCCTACCACCTTCACACCAGGCCAACCGGCCAAGAACGACCAAGATTGGTCGTCTTGGAACGTGCGCCTGAAGAGGGCGTGACGTGCGGCCCTTGCGGCACTAGTTTTTTGTCACAAATCGATCTCGACCACTCGATTTCACCGGATGAATTGAGTGACCCAGATCATACTTTCATGAGGTAATGGGGTATAGGCGCCTACACCATCATGCCATCTACACGCATATATGGTCGGTTAGGCCAAAGTTGTATCCCATGCTTGGTTTCGACCAAGCTGAAGAGTGATGCCCACGCACCTCTTCAAAACCCTAACTTCATCAACGGTCGCAGATGGGTGTCTCAAAGATCATCTCATCCGTCCAACTTCACCAGCTTGGTTATACAGCCCTGGTCAGGAGTTAATTGGTGAGTAAGGTGTCATTACTCATCACTTTACCACACCATGATGCAGTACCTGCATAAAATACACACGATACTTCACAAGTATCGACTTCCTGATAACACAGTTATTCAATTCAAAGATTTCATGCTACCTATCATGGATCCACGATCCACACATTCCAGACATCAATCATGTCACAAACCTGGGGATACATACTGGGGGTATTGGTCTGGCGGTTTACAGCGTGCAGCGTGCAACGCGCCATCACAAGAACGTGTTCGGAAGTCATGGACGGTTAGAGATGAACAGAGAAGTGGGCAAGGCTGGTGGTGTATCACCAACGCACAACTCCATTACTCCATCACTCCACTTCCTCCACTTCCCACGAGAGACGTGAATAAGACTCAATGACTTGTATAAATAGGTTCTCCGCCCTATTTCCAAACAACGGAGAAAAAATAACAAGAAAACACCCGAGCCCGCTTACACCAACCGTAAGCTTATTCATTTTCCCGTTGCAAGTCATAAGCAAGTCTACACCTTCACAATCTCAACACCTTCGCTTCCTCCCTAAGATCAACCCAATTTCCTTCACTTTGTGACCGAAACAAGTCCTGAACGGCCATTTCTTGGTTTAGGCCGGACTTGCATAGATTGATCTCTCGAATCTACAAGCACTCACCGCGCAGGTGCATTTGTTTAAGGTTTAAATTCATTCCCCATCCACACCCCAAATTACCAAATTCTGCAGGAGTAGTTTTCACCCATAAACACCATTAAACCTTGTAGATAAGACATCGACATAATCGTTTGAATGCTATTCGATTATGTATGGGTATAAGGCGAAGATTTCATCCTAGGAAACAATGTTTTACATTTGTTTAAGGAAGTAAATTCATGAACTTGTTTTGTGAATCGAAAGAGAAATCGCCGGGCATTGTTAGTATTGTTATTCATTGCATATTTTTGAACTACCAATACGTGTGATTAGTATAACCGCTCATGACTTGTTTATGTTCTTGGTAAAACTATTCACAAAGGCCTGACTTTTGTATTGGTATGACTTTTATTAGTGAAACCGATCTTAAGTAATCACCTGAGATGGTATGATCTATTTTGTGTTATTGGTATTACCGACTCTGGGTAAAGGGGAACAGATCCTAGTAAGAGGTGCAACCTATCACAAATGGGAATCGATCCTTGTATGAGGTGCATCAAGTTTTTAGAAGAAAGGGGAACCGATCCTATGGACATGTGCAACACGTTTTTAGGCAAAGGAGAACCGATCCTCTGGACATGTGCAGCAAGTACAAGTTAGATACCATATATATGTGGGGAACCGATCCTAGTACCTAGTCAACCGAATTTTGGTAACTAGCGTGACTATGCAAAGTACTCACATGGAGGTAAAACGAAACTTGTTTTGGTAGAACCGTGAAACCCATGATTTGTGATTGGGTGTTCTTGATCAATCACATAGTTCTTGAAAGTCTGATAAACCAATTTTAAACTTGTTTGGAAGTGTGGCAAATCGGTTTCAAGATTGTAAGTATGAAAGAGGACTTACAAAGTAAGGATGTCGACATACTTTGAACATGTGGAGTAACGCTAATCTTTAATTTTTCAAAGTTATTCCTTAATAGCTAAAGAAAGAAAATCCTTGATCGAATAAAATAAATGGAGAATCTTTTAAGGTTTTTAATTTTATTTTTGGAAAATGAAAATTAGTAATGCGCATTTACTAGTTGGAGATTTTCTAAGAGATTTTCGGTCATTATTTGGACAAAGTATTTCCAGGAATTATGGAAACCGAATCTGGAATGTATTGTATATCTTGAGAATATTTTCGGTTTTGGAAATTCCTTGGTGTCCAAACTTCCTTGGTCTATAAATATTAAACTTTGCATTTCGAGCAAACTAATCCTCGTACAACAAACTATCTCGGTTGTGTCACTCTTTGTGAAGCCTCCTATTCGGAGAGGAGAGTAACCTAATTAGGCGAAATCTCTTACGGCCGCTCGCCTTAAAGACTTCTTTGGGATTGAGAAGCTCTATTAGTACCGTTGGTGGGAAAGTAGATAATTGCGGTTTATCTTTTGTTTTCGATTGATTTGATTGACTAACGGTGGTTGAACTTTGATTGCACCTAGTTTGTTTATGCTTGAGAATCTTCTCTTCTGATATAAGATTCACTCAAACTAGATCGAAGTTTCGACGGGGATCTTTAGACTGTTTGTAGTTCTAAAGACGTCTTGTGATAATACATTGTTAACAGACTCTGTTCTGTGCGTTATTGATCACAAGAGATTCAAGTTGATTGTGTGCATGTGTTTATTGAAGATCTAAGAAGATTTGAAGACAAAGAAGACTTTAAAGATTTCTGATTTGGGTTCATAATCTTTGGTGTGCACAATACTTGTTTCAGTAAAAGAGGATCCAACTCTAATCGGTTTATCCTTGTGGTAGATTAGATTGATTAGTTGTGTAGATCGGCATAAATACAATTCTTTGTGATTAAAACTATTGATTGCAAAATCTTAACAATTACTTTGGTAGTTGATTATAAGATAGATCTAAGAACCCGAGTTTATTGAGATAAACAGAAGAGCCTTTGTCGAACTCATATCACTTGGTTGAAAAGAGTTGCTACCAAACAGATTTGTTGTTCCTTTACTGTTTGGAATACGAACCAAAGTAATTGTTCCAAGTACGTGACTTATTCATAAGTTGGAGGCGTAGGAATACAGACGGAACTAGGTGAACTATAGGTTCAGTTGCTTAATCTCAACTATACGAAGTTGGTTTGATTTTGTATAGCGGCTTAATCCTGAGAGTATTCAATTCTGGACAAGGTCCCGGGGTTTTTCTGCATTTGCGATTTCTTCGTTAACAAAATCTTATTGTGTCATTTACTTTTATTTTCCGCAATTATAATTGTTATTATTATAATTTAAAGTAAATTACACAAACGTTAATTCCTATTTACTTGATAAGTAATCTTAGTGTGTTTGGTTAAGTGTGAACCTTTTATCAAGTAAACATACTCGTCGTTGTATTGTTTCGATCTCGTATCCATAGACGATCACACAAAGTGTGAACCGATTTGTTGTATTGTCTCGACTCAGTCCATAGACAATCACTTTCGGATAAAGGACTTATAGGTGGAAAAGTTTTAGTTTGAGGTATATTTGGGTACCCTCGTCTTTTCAAGAAAACTCGTCGAGCTCCAATGCAAGAGGATCCACAAAAAGGTAACATTAAAACTCATACTTCGTATGTTACTAGCCTTTGTGCTACTGTGGTAATAAAGGGCATGTGGAATGGGGATGCAAAATTCGTAAGATAGAAGATACACTTTCTTTTGTATCAAACGAATTGGCTAAGATTGCTACCCAATGGAACTCGGATCGATATTGTCCAAAGTTTAGGAAAAAGAATTATTATAATGATAGTTCAAATTTTACCTATCGCTCGACAAGGTCATCTTATAAAGACCCGAATATAGAAATAGAGATGACTTTGTAAATGCTAAGACAAGATCTGATGTTCCAAATTGGAGAAAAGTTGTTTCGCAAAGTATTCAAAAGGACAATCGTCCTAATGGTATGAAGGGGAAAGCTGCTCCTGCGAAACTCAACTTTAAATGGGTCCCGAAGTCCTCCATAGCCAAGAAGGGACCAAAAGTTAGTCACAAGAATGACTCTCAGCTGTTAATTGTTGGTGACAATAATTATAAGAGTTTTTTTTCTTGAAAGACTATAGAAAGACATCATGTCTGAAATCTCTTGTACTAGTAAATGGTGTGATATTGACACTCTTCATCACAAGTCAAAGAATAAAAACAAGATATGGAACAAGAGAAAACAAACCAAGCAAGAGGTCAAGAATGATGATTCTGTCTTAGTCACTCGTGACGAACAAGACAAGGATCAACTCAACACAACCTAGTTGTGTTGGAACGTGCATACTCACCTTTGTGATCAATCTTATGAAGGGTGAGGAAGCACGTAAAACTGAGCACATGATATCTCGGTTATTATATGACTAATTAACATCTTTTGGGAGATTTCTTTTCTTCTATACTCATACTTTATCTATCTATATTTGATCTTTTGATAGAAACGATAATTTTGAGTTTATGATGTTGATATCTACTGATCATATATGTGTAGCTCTAATTTTTACGGTTAAAACGAGCCAAAAATCATTGAATTCGGACATCGTATGCAAAAGTTATGTCAAAAACAGGTTTAGTGTTGTGATCCGTCACAAGTAACTTTGGTAACCGATCCTAGTGATAGGTCCATACGAAGGAGAGTAAAACTATTTTTCCCATAACTTCTTCGTATGAACTCGGAATGACCTCATTCTTTTTGCGTCGGTTTCGCAATTCAATTCCCTACAAGATAGAGGATTAATTTCTAGCCCATGTTGGTAGGATTTATCAAATGATCATAAGGGGTTCCAATTGAAACTGATGTGTGAAAAAGTCACAATACGTTGAATCATTTTGGTTTAGCATAAAAGCATATGTGTTTCGGGTTTCCAACTTTTGCTTTTTGCATTGGTTAAAACCGATTCAACCTTTCTCTTGTAAAGGTTGTTGTTGTTGTTGTTGTTCTTTTGTCTTGCAAGAGGATGACAACATGATGATATTCTCCCCGGAAAGATATAAAGAAAAGGAAAAGAGGATGCGGAACTTGATCTAACGAATTTGTTAGTTAATCGTTTTCCTGTTTAAGAAAATCCTAATTTTATTGCATATATTTATTGCTTTTGCTTAACAAAATTTCGGTACAATTGATGTTTTATTCGATTATTTGTGTATGTATGTGTGTGTGATTCAATTGTTTCCGGTTAAGAAAAACTATTGTTATCTTGCTTTATTGTTTGGTATCAATTGTTTAGGCTTACAAAATTACGTTGCAATTGCGGTACTTTAATGTCTATGTTGTTTCAATTGCTTTCGGTTGAGGTAAATAATTATTCAAGTTGATTTATTTGGTTTGTATGAATTGTTTAGAACGCGCAATTAGGGGATATCAAAACTAATTGGGGGATATGAATTACTTCCCCCAACCAAAGGTGTCTGCTAAGGGGTGTTTTTTGGGGCGAAAATACTAAAACACCCTTAGATTAATTAAAAAACATTATGAAAAGACTGTTATACCCTTTCAACTAAAACATAAAATCAAAAACCAAATCAAATATCCCCCATTTTGAGTTCCTAGATTCTCGATTAGGTTTTCGTTTTTTTTTCCTTCATCTTCTTCATCGTTCACACCATCGTTCTTCATCGACGATTAATCGTTAAATCAAAAATTTCTTCGTCGATTAACCTACCCGAATCAAAACCATGCCTCCACGGAAGAAAACAACTTCCCAATCGATCCCAAGTCAATCGAATCCAAGTCAATCGAACCCAAGAACGATTGTTCAACAGAAATTGAAAAAAAGACTTGGTTTGATTGTTCAAGAGGAAGAAGTCAAAGAAGCAGAGTTATCGGACGATGAACTATTAGCAACAAAGATGGCTTCTGTGAGAAGGTTAGTCATTTTGAACTATTTAATTAGTGTTTCACTTGATTTGTAGCTATGGGTTTAGGTCAAAATCGCGAAACCCTAACTGCAAATTTTGAGGTTCTGTAATTCCGGCATTCAATTTAGTATGAATACCGCACCGGTATTGAAACCGGCATGCGATATAGGATGAATACCACGCCATAAATAGATACCGGCACTCAATCTAGGTTGAAGACCACGCCGGTACACATAAAACAATTGGATTTAAGTGGCTATACCGGCGTAAACTGTATGTTAGAATGAATGCCGGAACTCTAATTTTAGTATCCAGGAACTTTAGTATTGGTTCCGGCATCTTCGACATTTTATTTTTCATGCTGGTACTTTAATCCGGCATTAAATGTTGTTATGCGGATATGCCGGTAGTCGTGTTAAGTTTCCAGGAATTTCCCAGGTTGTACCGGCATCCTCTATATTTATTTATGTAAGCCGGTACTGTATTCCGGCATGGATGTTCATTATACTTAAAAGCCGGTAGTGGTGTTTACTTATCCAGAAACATTCATATACTATACCTAAGCATCTTCGATATTTATTTTTGTATTCCTACACATTAACCCGCATGGAAGATTATTATACTTGTATGGTCTGCTCTTTGTTATTGTATCTTTTGGTATTAGAAGTGAAAGTTAGTGCTTCTTTTGAATTAGATCCAAAGCAAAGGAAGCCAAAGCAAAGGAGGCTAACAAAGGAAAAGCTAAAGCTGCCGCGCCTAGGAAAAAAGGAAGGATGGTCTTGATACTCCTCAGTCTCTGCCTTCTCGAGGGAATAACAAAAAGCGTTTGGGTTTTGAGACAAGAGGGGATATTTGGGATAGTGGTCGTGATCGTAGTATTCTTGCAATCCGTGAACCGACTGCAGCTGTTGAGGTGGAAGATGAGCAAGATGAGCAAGATGAAGAGGAAAGTGAGAAGGAAGACAATGAGATTGATCAAACTCAATTAGCAAACCAAAGCCAAGGAGTAGTTGAAGAAGGTGGTCCAAGTCAACAACTCACACAAGCCAAGGCGAAAGACAAAGGCAAAGTAAAAGTTAAAGGTTCGCACCTTCCTCATGTTGATGACATGATACCCGACCTCGAACGTGGTAAAATTTGGGGCGCAGCTTCTTTAGATGATCGGGTTCTATTTGGCTACAAGCACTCATGGGCTCGTACTATATATCAGACCTATGTAAGAATTTCTATCTCGTGCATATGTACTGTACTTATGCAAAATCTCTTAAGATCTCTTAATCGTATTATCTCTTAATTCTAGGATCATAAGAAGGTCATGCGTGTTTGCGTCGAAACCAAGCCGCGGCTGATTGGGATTTGTCTCTAGAGCATGATGATGTACAAACAATAGTAAAGGAATCTGGTCTATATCCTTTGGTTGAAAATTATATGAAGCCAGATATTGTCACAGTCAATTGCTTCGTCGAAAGGTATCATGGTGAAACGGATACCATGCACTTCCCGTTTGGAGAGATGACCTTGATCCCGGGATGATGCTCGAACATTCTAGGCTTGGATATTACCGAAATCAATTGCGAACGAGGTGACCTTGAGCTAGAATGGACGAAGTTGCACGAGCTTACTCACAAGTTGTTTGGTTGGGACTACAAAGAGTCTGTGGAAAGCTTTTATGTATCTAAGGTTAGTAGGACAAATATATTCAAACTGACCCTGCTTAAGAAGAAGTTTGAAAACACAAAGAAAAGAAGTGTGCAGGATGGATGGGACCCCGCCCAGATTCGTTATACAGCCGCCGCGTACCTGTTATACATCTTGGGCACTCGGGTATTCCCTGACACTAGTAGCAACAGGGTTAGTGCAAACTTCCTTCAGTACTTGGATCCGTTGGACGAGGTCTTTATAAAAGCATGCCGGTAACAGGAGCCAGCATTCTCGATATGTGAGTTTTCTAGCCGGTAACTACCGGCTTGACGGTAATTATAAAAGCATGCCGAGATCAACTACCGGCTTTCCCGATGTTTTATATACCACGCCGGTATTAGAGTACAAAAATCTTAAATTCCTGTATGCTTTTCTGGTAGTACCGGCATGGTAAGTTAGTATTGAACCATGCCGGTTTGAATATTCCATGGAATATTCGTTGGTAGGTAAAAAGCATAACTGAATACCGGCATGCTTAGTTGGTTTAATGACCATGCCGAAAAAGTTTTTAAAATGGGGGATATCTTATACCGGCATGGAAAAGAGTATGAATACCACGCCGGTAGCATTAGTTCCGGCGTGGTATTCATATAACGATCATGCCGGTACTAAGCTGCTTCAGAAAAAATGGCGGTTTCAAAAGAAAAAAATCAATTTTCGAACCCTTAGCAGCATTACCTGTGTGTTGGGGTTGCTTGTATATTGAACATGTTTACTTTCTTGGGTTGGTTCTTCATAAAACACTTCATGGTCACGAAAATCATGATCCAAGGGGGTTGGTTCATCATATAACTCCAATTGTGAGTTGTTATCATACACCAAAGATTGAAGATATGAATGTTGTTGTAGTTGAGCTAAAGATTCAGCTGCTGCAATTCTCTCATCACAATCATCTTCCATTTTCAAAAAAAAAAAAAATTCACTCAAATTTTTTTTTCTCTCCTTCTACTCCTCACTCACACAAATTAAAATAAAAACACACATTAATCTATCCCCCAAATACTTAAGATTTTCCTAATTATTATTAACCACTAAACCTGATTAGTGAGGGCTAGATTAGGAATTAAAAATATAATTACATAAGGGGTGACCCAGCTTTGCTATTTGGATCCCTATTTTGTCATGTACCTATATCCCCCAATTAGTTTTGATATCCCCCAATTGAGCGTTCATTGTTTATGGCTTAACAAAAGGTTTTCGGGATGAATTGTGTAGTCCAATTCGATTCCGGATAAGAGAAACTAAGTTAATTCTGATCTTAGTTAGACTTATCAAAGTGGAGGTTTCGGTTATTCAAGTCTAATCGAATGCATTAACAATAAATGTTACTAGTTAACTAACCTAGTACTTGTCTTGTTTAAAAGTGAAAGGTCTAAGTTATTGTTTGGATAATTAGAACCTGATGAGAAAAATAAAGTTAATTCTGATCTTTATTTTGGTCTTATTGAACAAGCGATTGTATTTGTGCAATCGGTTTAACAAAGGAATTAAGGGGCTTAGTCGATTTTTGGTTAGCTAAACTATTAGGGAAAATTGCTTCGGGCAATTGTTTCCTTGGTAACATATCAAAACAAAATTACTTTGTAGTTTCGGTTTTGATATTGGTTATCAAAAATGGTGTGTGGAACCCTCGTGCTTAACTATTATAGGTTGCAAGTCTTTTGAGATTTGTAAGATCTTTTCGGTTTGTATTTTATTTGCTCGTACCTTTGTCATTTTGTGACAAAAAGGGGGAGAAATATATGGAGTAAACAAGTGATTTGGTATCACTAAGGAAAGGACATTGGTGCTTAAACGTTATATCTAACGAAAGAGTAAAGCATAGACTAAGGGGGGAGAAGCATATCATATTGATACTTGTAGTTATATGGGCTACAAAGGGAATAACAAAGATGTGCGGATTGATATTATACCTATCTTACCTTTAGGGGGAGTATTAGCTTTGTTATTATAATGTCAACAACGGCATTTATGGATTGAATGCATACAGGTTATTGTGCTGTTGAATTTGGGAATCAAGCGTATGTGTAATGAATTCTTGTAATTTGTTTATCCATATGATGTAAGAGTTTTGTCTCTAAAATTGAAAGGGGAAGATTGTTAGAGCATAGATCGGTTGAACCCACCAAGAGTTTGTATGTCAAGTTTGGTTGTCATATTTTAGTGAACCAAAACTCATTTAAAGAGTCGCTTGATTATTTACTAGAGTCAACTTCGTATAGGTTAGCTTGAAAGTATTAGGAAATGAGACATTACAAGAATTACGTGAAGACTTGAAGAATGTGAAGAAGTAAGGAGATACAAGGACGACACCATCCTTCCACTTGAGGTTAGTAATATTTGACTTGAAATGTTTCATTCCCTAACGTATATTTCAAGTCGTGCATATTGAAAACATAACTGCGAAGCTGTGAATGATTATACTCTAGTTAGACATAGTATTAAGGAATTACAATACGAACCATAACGTCTATCTTTTGAACTTCGTATATAAGACATCGACATAATCGTATGAATGCTATTGTGATTATGTATGGGTATGGGTGAAGATTTCTTCCTAGGAAACAATGTATTACATTCGTTTAAAGGAAGTACAATTCATAAACTTGTTTTATGAATCGAAAGGGAAATCGCTAGGCTAATTGGTATTGTTATTCATTGCAAATCTTTGGATTACTAATATGTATGTTTAGTATTCACAAGGCCTGACTTTTGTATTGGTATGACTTTTATTATCTTTGGATTATCTTGGTAAAACTATCACAAGGCCTGACATTTGTATTGGTATGACTTTTATTAGTGAAACCGATCTTAAGTAATCACCTGAGATGGTATGATCGATTTGTTGTAATTGGTATGACCAACTCTAAACATTGGGGAACCGATCCTAGTAAGAGGTGCAACCGATCAAAAGCAAAGGGGAATCGATCCTTGTAAGAGGTACAACAAGTCTTAGATATTGGTAACCGATCCTATGAGTTGTACAACCGAATACAAGTTAGATACCATAAATATGTGGTAACCAATCCTAGTACCTAGTCAACCAAAATTTGGAAAGCTAGTGTGACTGATCCTAGTACCCAAATGGAGGTAGAACCAAAACTTGTCTTGGTAGAACCGTGAAACCCATGATTGGTGATTTGATAGGATAATCAATCACATAGTTCTTGGAAGTCAGATGAACGAATTCTAAACTTGTTAGGAAGTGTGTCAAATCGGTTCCAAGATTCTAAATATGAAAAAGGATTTACAAAGTAAAGATATCGACATACTTTTAACATGTGCAATAACGCTTATCTTTTATTGTTCAAAGATATTCCTTAATAGCTAAAGGAGAATCCCGGATCGAAATAAATTGAGAATCTTTTAATTATGGTTTTTAGTTCTATATGCTTTTAATTTCCAGCAATTAAAGTGCATATCTTTAGAAAATAAAAATTGGTAATGTGCATTTACTAATTGGAGATTTTCTACTAAGAATTCGGTCAATATTTGGACAAAACATTTCCAGGAATTATGGAAACCGAATTTGGAAATATATTGCATATCTTGAGAATATTTTCGGTTTTGGAAATTCCTTGGTGTCCAAACTTCCTTGGTCTATAAATATTGAAGTTTGCATTTCAAGCAAACTAATCCTCAGAGCCAGCAAAACTACCTTGTTGTGTTGTTACTGATGGAGTCGTCTATTCGGAGAGGAAAGTACCCATAATTTGGCTAAATCTCTTATGACCGCTCGTTTTAAAGACTTCTTTGGGATTGGGAAGCTCTACGAGTACGGTTGGTGGGAAACTAGATAATTGCAGTTTATTATTAGTTTTCGATTGATTTGATTGACTAACGGTTATTGAACTTTGATTGCACCTAGTTTGTTTATGCTTGAAAATCTTCACTTCTAATATAAGATTCACTCAATTAGATCGAAGTTTCGACGGGTATCTTTAGACTGTTTGTAGATCTAAAGACGTCTTGTGATAATACATTGTTAACAGACTCCGTTCTGTGTGTGATTAATTACAAGAGATTCAAGTTGATTGTGTGCAGGTGTTTATTGAAGATCTAAGAAGATTTGAAGACGAAGAAGATTTCTGATTTGGGTTCATAATCTTTGGTATGCACAAAACTTGATCGGCTGGGGATCCAACAATAATCGGTTTATCCTTATGATAGATTTGATTGATTAGTTGAGTATAGATCAACATCAATGCGATTCTTTGTGATTCGAAGTATTGATTGCATAATCTTAACAATTACTTTGGTAGTTGTTGAAAAGATAGATCTAAGGACCGGACAAAGGAGTTTATTGGGATAAACGGAATAGCCTTTTGTCAAACACATATCACTTGTTTGAAAAGAGTTGTTACCGAATGATTTTTGTTCCTTTACTTTGTTTGGAATACGAACCAAAGGAATTGTTCCAAGTGCATGACTTATTGCAAGTTGGAGGCGCATGGATACAGACGGAACTAGGTGAACTATAGGTTTAGTTTCTTGGTCTCAACTATATGAAGTTGGTTTCGATTTTGTATAGCGTCTTAATCTTGAGAGTATTCAATTATGTACAAGGTCCCGGGGTTTTTCTGCATTTGCGGTTTCCTCGTTAACAAAATCTTTTTCGGGCCCATGCTACTTGCAGGCCCCCTTTCCCATCGACCAATCAGGTCGCTCTAAATGCTCCACACGTACTTGGAATGTGGTCGGGCCCATGCTGCTTTTCGACCCCCTTTCCCATCGACAAATCAGGTCGTTTTAAACCCGCCACACACATTAAATAAATCCAAACTGCGCCAACACCTAGTGGCCGTCGCGTCAATGTGGCCGCCATGCCAATTATCTAATCAACCTGCCCAATCACGCTGGCATGCTAATTGGCAGGCCATACTATTCCGCGGAAGCAATATGCCAACGCGCCATAACAGCGCAGCCGCGTGCTATCTCATTTATTGTTCGTGGCCAACGCCATAAAAAACTCTAACCAGGGTATCCTGATCAGAATAAAACTCTTGTTTTAATGGAATTAGTCATGGCCTGACTATGCCACTTCGGGCCCACAACATGCCACAAGCCATGTGGGACCCAAAAGACCCCAAAGAATGGCGCCCGCGCTATATTATGGCTATCCATGATCGTCCCCACATTATGGCCTTGCCATAATTTCTTTATTCAACGTGGCCACGGTAGTATATGCCAAGATATAGTGGCCGCAGCTACACCAGGCAGGCGCCACTCCGCCACCACGCTACTAGCAGGCGCCAATTACGCCACTATGCCACTGGAAGGCGCCACTCCGCCACTATTCCACTGGTAGGCACCAATTACGCCGCTACGCCACTAGCAGGTGCCAATTATGCCACTATGCCGCTGGAAGGCGCCAACGAGATGTGGCCATAATCAACGCCCCTCCCTCCATAAATTACAATCTCGGCTGTCCAACTTCGCCAGTAAGAATTGACCTGCCTAGATTAAATCTTAGGCGACCAGCCAAGACTAACTTAATAGCGTCGCACGCTATTTCTTGTGGCAAGTCTCATGACTTAGCTCGAGACACATGATTACCCGCCGCCAGCTCGCGCGCCATTGGTCGGGAATAACTAGGTCTTGCACACAAGACCCCACTCGAAGAATCAGAGCATATTTTCCACGAAAATACTCGAGACATCAAACATGTCACTAACGGGGGATGCAACACAATGGTGGAGCATTCACCTAACGCACACAACGTGCTAGGTTCGAATCACACCGCACCCTCAAAACAAGTGTTATCAACACAAGTATCCGAGAAAAATACCAAGAACCGATAGCTTACATTACGCAAAGCCGGTTCCATATTCTCGATACAAGTCATAAAACAACCACACCTTCAAAAATTCAATATTTTGATCTCAACACCTTCTTTGCTTCCTCCCTAAGATCAACCCTTCTCCTTCACTTTGCGATCGAAGCAAGTCTGGAACAACCATTTGGCTTAGGCCAGAATTGTAAAGATTGATCTCTATAATCTAAAGTACTCCCGTGCAGTGCATTTGTTTAGGGTTTAGATTCGTTTCTCGGCGGCACACCCAAATTTATCATTTCTAGCAGAATCAGTTTTTACCCCAAAACAACAGGAATAGATAAATCTGTCTCCTACAGAAATACCTACGAGTTTTGTTCCGTCCTTTGATAAATCAAGGTGAACAAAAACCAATTGATATACCAGACTTATATTCCCTAAGAACAACCTAGAAATATCAATCACCTCACAATAATCTTAATCGACTAGTGAAACAAGATATTGTGGAATCACAAACGATGAGACGAAGATGTTTGACTACTTTTCTATCTTGCATATCGGAGAAATTAATCTCAAGCCAACCTTACGATTTCACTCAATCACGATAGAAACAACAAGATCATATCACGCAACTATAGAGAAAATAGTTGGGTCTGGCTTCACAATCCCAATGAATTATTCAAGTCGTTAACCTACGGGATCTCGGTAGAAACCTAAGGTTAAAGGAGAATCGACTCTAGCTTATTCAACTAGTATCACACAGGAGGTGTGGGGATTAAGTTTTCCAGTTGCTAGAGTTTTCCTTTATATAGTCTCCAAATAAGGGTTTGCAATCTAAATTACCTTGGTAACAAAGCATTCAATATTCACCGTTAGATGAAAACTTGATTAGATTCAAGCTAATATCTATCAACCGTTAGATCGAACTTAGCTTGTTATACACAAATAAAATGCACGTTCATTTAGGTTTGTGTAACCGTACCAAAACGTGTGCACCTAGTTGGACCAACAGTAGTTAACTAAATGGTTAGCCATATGAGCACTTTTATATCAACCTTATTCATCTTCACCATAACTAGTTCAAATGACTCAAAAGAACTAGTTAGAGAGTTGTTCAATTGCTTAGATATCATAGAAGTATATAAGACACAATCGAAGCAAAAACGATTTTGATTTACTCGAATCGATTCATCAACATTATAGCCACGGTTTGTAAATATGCATTCCTTAGTTTATATATGTCTTAGTTCACGAATAAACCGTTTTTAGAAAATAACCCACTCAAGTATGCATACCTGTACACATACTTAAGTACCCGGACTGAGCTTGTTTTCAGTTCACAAACTCCAGCAGAAATTCACGGGATGTGAACTTCCGACAGTACGCGTACAGGTGTTTATGGGTGAAAACTACTCCTGCATAATTTGGTAATTTGGGGTGTGGATGAGGAATGAATTTAAACCTTAAACAAATGCACTGCGCGGTGAGTGCTTGTAGATTCGAGAGATCAATCTGTGCAAGTCCGGCCTAAAACAAGAAATGGCCGTTCCAGGACTTGTTTTAAATCACAAAGTGAAGGAGATGGGGTTGATCTTAGGGAGGGAAGCGAAGAAGGTGTTGAGATTGTGAAGGTGTTGGCTTGCTTATGACTTGTAACAGAAAGGTGAGCAGGCTTGTGATTGATGCAAGCGGCTCGGGTGTTGGAATACGTTTTTGTATTAACACTTGGTTTTCTGTCTCGTGCGAACTTGTGTTGTTGTTTGAAATAGGGCGGAGAACCTATTTATACAAGTCATTGAGCCTTATTCACGTCTCTCGTGGAAGTGGAGTGATGGAGTAGTGGAGTTATGCGTCGGTGCCACACGACCAGTCTTGCCCACTTCTCTTGTTCATCTCTAACCGTCCATGACTTCCTGACACGTTCTTGTGATGGCGCGTTGCACGCTGCACGCTGTAAACCGCCAGACCAATACCCCAGATGTATCCCCGATTTGTGACATGATTGATGTCTAGAATGTGTGGATCGTGAATCCACGAAATATAGCATGTAATCTTGAATTGAATAATCACGTTATTCAGAAGTCGATACTTGTGAAGTATCGTGTGTATTTTATGCGTATCGTTTGCATTATGGTGTGGTAAAGTGATGAGTAATGACGCCTCACTAACTAAATAACTCCTGACCAGGGTTGTATAACCAAGTCATGAAGTTGGACGGACGAGATGATCTTTGAGACACTCATCTGCGGCCGTTAATGAATATTAGGGTTTTTGAAGAGGTGCGCAAGCATCACTCTTCGGCTTGGTCGAAACCAAACATGGAAAGGGATTTGGAGAGGACCGACCGGGTATGTGTGTAGACAGCATGCCGGTGTGCACGTCCATACCTCATCTGTCCCATGAAGGCGCGATCTAGGCCACTCAATTTGACCGGTAAAGTTGAGTGGTTGAGATCGGATTGCGGCAAATCCATTGCCGCAAAGGAGTTGGAAACCGCGTGACATCCCTAGTTCGGGCACGCGTTTCAAGACAACCCATCTTGGTCGGTCTTGGTCGATCATACCAGCGTGTAGGTGGTAGGCTGGTGTTCACACCTATACCTGATTATCCCATGAAAACATGATCCGAGCCATCCAAATCGTCCGGCGAAGTTGAGTGGTCGAGATCAGTTTGTGGTTTGGGAGGCGTGGCCATGCTAGTTTGGACGCACGTTTTGGATTAACCATGCATGATATGCCTTGGCCGAACACATGAGGAGGTAGATGGGCCCACGGTGGTCATGCTTTGTATGACCGGCCCTTGCTTAATCTAATCTGTGACCCTCCATTCGTGTCGGAGAAGATGGACGCGCGTGATGGCTTGAAACCCTAATTTTGGCTTTCAAAAGTCAAAATCTCTTGTTTGGGTGACAATTTTGTCACGACCAACCATGGTTGGTTTTGACCGATTGGTCAAATGTATAGGCGGGCCACGGTGATCGTGTTGACATGCTCTGGGCCTTTTGAGTCTACATCTACACCCTCCATATATACCTGCGAAGATGGTTGGTTGAGACTGTTTTGCGACACATGTAATATGCCGCAAACCCTAATTTAGGGTTTTCCGTCCATAATGCTTGGTATGAACGGTTTCTTGGCAAGCTAGGCCAATGATCGACCATGCGGGATCGGCCATGGGTATTCCATACACAGCTTGGGGTGATGGAATTGATCTCGGGGTCATCCAATCATGCTTATGGAGTTGGATGATCATGATCGGGATCATATCCTGACCGATACTGTCAGTCCGGATGCTCAATCGGGCTAGTATAACACACCGAGAGGGCTCAATCGGGCTAGTATAAAACACCGAGAGTCACTGTACGGGTATTTCGTACATGGTTTCATTATAGTGCTTGGAGGTTCGTGTTACTCTTGAAGAGTAACACTCGATCGTCATGCCACACCGATAATGAGTACTGAAATACAAGGCCGATATGAAATTCACGGAAGGGATTGTTGCTACATGCTCCAACCTGGAGGAATTTCATGTATTCACGAGAATGGGATTGTTGCCACATGCTCCATTCTTGGTGAATTAAGTGAGGGAGTATCCAACACTTATAAATGGCTTTATCTTTTACAAGATGTCATGCGCATGGTTTTTTCTGGTTTTTACAATTTTAACCTCAAATGAAAACCCACCATCAACATTAAGTCCTCGCCTAGCACACAATGGTTACACTATTGTGGGGTAGGCATAAGATGGTGACAGTTAAAGATAAAACTTTATGAGACAAAGTTAGATGTTACCGGGGAGAGACGGGTCATCCCGTCCTTGGAGTATGTCACGTTCAAAAGGCATCTAGGAGAGCATTCCCCTAGTATGATGTCGGTCTTGCTGCTTCGGCCGACCTTGCTATGTCTGCTTTGGTCGAGGGCCCACTCCGTGCTTGCTCCGTTTGAATGTCGGTCTTGCCGATCGACCTTGTTATGCCCGATTAGGTCGAGGGGCTATTGCGCCGCTTCGCTCGATCGTGGGGTTGTGCCTAATCGACGGATCAAGCAGCTGCTTCGTTTGTGGGGCTACTGCGCATGTTTGATCGAACGTGGGCTTGAATTTCGTGAACATGATTCCCATGACATAAGAGAACCGTGTTGTGCAAATAAATATGGTCCCGCCATATATGCTTGATTGAACGTGGGTCCCATATCGTGTATGCCTGACTGAATGTCACCTTTATACCAGCCTCGTTCCCTTGACCAACACCGGTCTTGAAACTTAAGCAATACCGGACTTGTGACTTGATCAATACTAGACTTGAAGTTTGAGCAATGCCGAACTTTGTGACTCGATCAATACCGGACTTGAAGCTTGAGCAATACCAGACTTGAAGCTTGAGCAATACCGGACTTGTGACTTGATCAATACCAGACTTGAAGCTTGAGTGATACCAGACTTGTGACTCGATCAACACCGGATTTGAAACTTGAGTGATACCTGTGACTTGATCAATACCGGTCTTGAGACTTGATCAACACCGGACTTGTGACTTGATCAACACCGGTGTTTGGACCCAATACCAGCCTTGTGTACTCCAAAGTGAATGTGTGTTCTGTCGTGTGTGACTACACATCTCACGCGTTTTTATACGAGTACTGCTCCTGTCTTTTATTGTAGAATGAAGAAAAGAACTCATGTTGAGATGTCTTCTGGGGATAATGCTGGTGCCAAGTCAGGAGGTGTTGAAAGCTTCAAAGATATGCCGAACATTGATGATGAGTTGTTCATCGCGCCCTTGAAAATATCCGTACCACAGGATAACCCTCCTCCTATCGACTTCAGGGTTTTTCATGCTCCGTTGGGTCCTCATGAAGGATGGATGAGACGTATGTTGAGCAATGAGTACATCAAAGATAACTTGACCAGAGCGCAGATTATTGATGCGGCTTGAGTGTTGAAACGGCTCGAGAGGATGTTAAAGTGGTATCTAGTGCGAACGTTGAGGTGAATCCTTGAGAGAGTGTTGAAGAAGGATTCTGAAGCGAACGTGGGTCCCGGAGAGAGCGTTGAGGTGGCTCTTGAATAGACCATTGAAGCGGCTTACGCTGAGGGAGCGTTGAAGTGTTTCCCTCTTGATTCGATTTACCCTTATGAATTCCATACTTCTTGGTGACCATCTCTCTCATGTTGAAGAATTCTTGATCGACGGTGAAGGAACTTCATGCGCTGAGCCTCGGTCCCCAAGCGTGGTTTACATGGTTTGTTCGTAGTGGTTGTTGTCGAGCCAGGTATGGAATATCTTGGACGTTGTTTCATCATTGTGTGAGTCGTGCATGTGGTACTGGAGTTGGAGTTGACGGATGCGCATGATGTTGTATCTCGGTGGTTTTCCTCTTGCTGCTTCAGGGAACTGCTTACAGAAGGCTGAAGGTTGTATCCTGTTGGTGAGATATATGCTCCGACAAACATTATGAGGCTCTTCATTACCGGCAGCTCAGTTCTTTCTATCGGGGCATATGTTGTTGTAGATGAGCGTTTAATAGCTCCAGAGGATGACCAAAAGCGCGGATTCTCCAACATAGCATGATCGACATGTACCACTTTGTCGATAAAGTGACTCGCCCGGATCTTGCTTGATATGACGCGTGGACATCTTTATCTTCTTAGGGCTGCTCCCTTGAGGTATCGGCTCCAGTGGAAGATTGCCGTCATAGAGCGTTGATACGTTGCACCGGCATTCTTTAAACCAAATGGCAGTATGGTATAATAAAAATTTCCGAGAGGAGTTCGAAAATATATCTTACCTGCATCATGCTCGTACATCCTTATCTGTTTGTAGTCGCTACATCCATCCATGGAAGAGAACATGTCGTGTCCGCTGGTTGCATCTACTAACATGTCGATGTTAGGTAGAGGAGGATCGTTTTGGAGCAGCACCTGTTCAAGTCTCTGAAGTCTATGCAACACCTGATCTATTCATTTTCCTCATGTATGAACTACAACTGTTTAACCGACTTGGATACAGGTATGACATGTAGATAATGGGTGACCAATTTTCATCTAAATCCGGCATTTCTTCATATCTCCAAGTGAATATGTCCTGGTACTCTTTGAGAAGTTCCACGAGCTTCGTGCATTTTATCCCTACTCAAGGTTGAGCTGATGGAGATAGGCCTAGGAGATTCCCCAACGATTTCAATCTCATCAGTTGTGGAGTTAGTGCCATCTTGCAACTGTTGTGGAGCATCTAGCACTTGTTCTTGTGGTTCGTTGCTGTTGTAGCATTCCATTGGGTGGAGAGACCGGGTATCGGTCTCACGCTAATTGATAATGGCAGTGTCGGTATACCGTTTTCCCTTTCTGATCACGACTCGCCACAAAAGTGCGTTCCCTCTTCGTGTGAACGTGGGTCGTGGCTTCACAGGATGGAGAAGAATGCTTCATCAGCAAAGATGCATCGTGGGTTTTAGCCCTCAATGATGCAAGCCAGTCTTCTTCCTGAATTGACGCCCACGTGGGGAGTGGGACGCAACGAACTTGTATGATTCTTTCCGTGGAGCTTCTCCCGTATGTGCTGGTTTGGTTTCCCTCGAAGTCCGTCATTGTGGTAGGCTTTCGTACGATCTTGCCTGGGAGAACCTTGGATGTCCTGAGAGTCTTGAGAGTAATCACATTCGAAGACGCTCCTGTGTCGATAAGTGCCGTCTTGAACTCTGAGCCTTTGATGTGAGCGGTAACATGTAGGGCCCGATTGTGACCTTCCTCTGCCATCATGTCGTCTTTTGTGAATGTAACATTATTTACAGATATTTCTGATGTAGTTAAGACTTCTGGACGAGAAGGAGTCAGGCATACGTCCAGAGCTACTTTATTAACTGCAGCAAACGTCTCTGCTCGTTGATTCTTCGAGAGGTGTGAAAGTTCGCATAAACTTTCCACTAGAGAAAACGCTTCCCGATCTACCGGCCTCTGGTTCATAGTGAAACTATTGACTTGAGGAGGATCGTTGTGAGGATCAGTCCCAAAGTGTAGGAGTCTCCATGACAGACCGCTCATATCCGATGTCGCTTCTTTGATCGAGTCCATGGAGGTCCGCGCCGCTGAAGTACCTTCTCCCTACGTTGAATGCGTTCCTTTTTGCTCCGAGGGGGCTGTCACGGCTCTTGTGGAAATCGATCGAGTTAATGTCTTAAGAAAAGTGAGTACCTCTTTTCCGAGTTGCGGCCATATCCGTTTGAGTCTTAGCAAGAACTTCCTGCTTCTCCATCAAGTCTGCAACGGTAATGGGGATGGTCCTCCTCTCGTCCCTCCGGCTCCTCGTCCCGATGAATGAGTGGAAGTTGTTGCTCGGTGACTACCAGAAGTGTTACACTTGATGAGATGCCAGGATTTGCGACTCGGGCTCTGTGATGGGAGGTGTTGTAATATCACTGCCGAGTGATCGAATTGAACGTTCCCATCCTCTCGTACTCACGTGTTCCTTGATTGATCTCTCCTTCCTCAAGCATTTCTTCACTTAGTTGAAAGGTCGATGCGGATTGAACAGGTCTTAGGGCTTCGACAAGGGTCTTGAGATATAAATCTTCCAGCAGGGATCCGTAAGCTGCAGGCTCCATTTCTTTATACGGTAGACGTTGTGGTACCCCGGACAAGTTTTTTCCTCTGTGGAGTTGCCTCGAGTCTTCGTTGTCGGCTGGACCATGTTGTTCGTCTCTCCTGAGTCCCCTGTGATTACGCGCTCTTTCTGCATCTCCACTGGTAAAGGTGTGACTCCTGACTAAGGATCCAGTGTTTCTTACACTGTTTGAGTAGATGCCTGCCGACCCTTCTTGTAATTGCGTTGTTATATCATTCAAAAGGCGGAATGTCTCGCTCGTCTTCTAGCGATACCGGCTTGATTTGCCAAGACATCCTCCAGCATTCTAGCTACACTTCCCATGATATCTGAACCACCTGTGGTCTCCGAGTGAGGATACATCGCGAGATGAAAACTGAAGAATTGAGAATTCAATTTTTGTAACCGAGAGATCAACCTCCCGCTGTGGTCGCCAATTGTTTATGGGTGAAAACTACTCCTGCAGAATTTGGTAATTTGGGGTTTGGATGAGGAATGAATTTAAACCTTAAACAAATGCACTTAAGCGGTGAGTGCTTGTAGATTCGAGAGATCAATCTGTGCAAGTCCGGCCTAAACCAAGAAATGGCCGTTCCCAGACTTGTTTTGGCCACAAAGTGAAGGAGATGGGGTTGATCTTAGGGAGGGAAGCGAAGAAGGTGTTGGCTTGATTATGACTTGTAACAGAAAGGTGAGCAGGCTTGTGATTGATGCAAAGCGGGCTCGGGTGTTAGAATACATTTTTTGTATTAACACTTGGTTTTCTCTCAAATCTCGTCCAACTTGTGTTGTTGTTTGAAATAGGGCGGAGAACCTATTTATACAAGTCATTGAGCCTTATTCACGTCTCTCGTGGGAAGTGGAGGAAGTGGAGTGATGGAGTAGTGGAGTTGTGCGTCGGTGCCACACGACCGGTCTTGCCCACTTCTCCTGTTCATCTCTAACCGTCCATGACTTCGACACGTTCTTGTGATGGCGCGTTGCACGCCGCACGATGTAAACCCCCGAGACCAATACCCCAGTATGTATCCCCAGTTTGTGACATGATTGATGTCTAGAATGTGTGGATCGTGAATCCACGAAAGATAGCATGTAATCTTTGAATTGAATAACTGCGTTATTCGAAGTCGATACTTGTGAAGTATCGTGTGGATTTTATCACGTGCGCATTATGGTGTGGTAAAGTGATGAGTAATGACGCCTCACTAACCAAATAACTCCTGACCCGGGGTTGTATAACCAAGTCGGTGAAGTTGGACGGACGAGATGATCTTTGAGACACTCATCTCATGACCGTTAATGAATATTAGGGTTTTTGAAGAGGTGCGCAAGCATCACTCTTCAGCTTGGTCGAAACCAAGCATGGAAAGGGATTTGGAGAGGACCGACCGGGTATGTGTGTAGACAGCATGCCGGTGTGCACGTCCATACCTCACTGTCCCATGAAGGCGCGATCTAGGCCACTCAATTTGACCGGTAAAGTTGAGTGGTTGAGATCGGATTGCGACAGAAATCCATTGCCGCAAAGGAGTTGAAAACCGCGTGACATCCCTAGTTCGGTCACGCATTTCAAGACAACCCATCTTGGTCGATCTTGGTCGATCATACCAGCGTGTAGGTGGTAGGCTGGTGTTCACACCTATACCTGATTATCCCATGAAAACATGATCCGAGACATCCAAATCGTCCGGCGAAGTTGAGTGGTCGAGATCAGTTTGTGGTTTGGGAGGCGTGGCCATGCTAGTTTGGACGCACATTTTGGATTAACCAGGCATGATATGCCTTGGCCGAACACATGAGGAGGTAGATGGGCCCACGGTGGTCATGCAGGTATGACCGGCCCTTGCTTAATCTAATCTGTGACCCTCCATTCGTGCCGGAGAAGATGGACACGCGTGATGGCTTGAAACCCTAATTTTGGCTTTCAAAAGCCGTGCGCCATCTCTTGTTTGGGTGACGATTTTGTCACGACCAACCATGGTTGGGTTTGACCGATTGGTCAAATGTATAGGCGGGCCCACGGTGATCGTGTTGACATGCTCTGGGCCCTTTGAGTCTACATCTACACCCTCCATCTATACCCGCGAAGATGGATGGTTGAGACTGTTTTGCGACACATGTAATATGCCGCAAACCCTAATTTAGGGTTTTCCGTCCATAATGCTTGGTATGAACGGTTTCTTGGCAAGCTAGGCCAATGACCGACCATGCGGGTCGGCCGTGGGTATTCCATACCTGCTTGGGGGTGATGGAATTAATCTGGGGTCATCCAATCATGCTTATGGAGTTGGATGACTGCGATCAGATCATATCCGGACTGATACGGTCAGTCCGGATGCTCAATCGGGTTAGTATAACACATCGATAGGGGCTCAATCGGGCTAGTATAACACACCGAGAGTCAGCCTGTACGGGTATTTCGTACATGGTTTCATTATAGTGCTTGGAGGTTCGTGTTACTCTGTAAGAGTAACACTCAGTCGTCATGCCACACCGATAATGAAAACTGGAAATACAAGGCGGATATGAAATTCACAGGAAGGGATTGTTGCTACATGCTCCAACCTGGACGAATTTCATGTATTCACAGAATGGGATTGTTGCCACATGCTCCATTCTTGGTGAATTAAGTGAGGGAGTATCCAACACTTATAAATGTCTTTATCTTTTACAAGATGTCAGCGCATGGTTTTTTCTGGTTTTTACAATTTTAACCTCAAATGAAAACCCACCATCAACAACAGTACACGGACTTTAGTTCCGATTATCATGAGCAGCAAAGTACGCATACTTTGGTTCAAGGATTTTGGACTTACACAAGTATGAGTTATCACACAATGTTTATATCCAACCATGGTTATATATTCTAAACTCTCATTTCAATCATTGAAACATTCTTAGAGGACGTTATATAGTTGTTGTTCACAAACTATTTTTCTACAAAGCGATTTTCAAGAAACATCATCATGACTTTCGTCACTAGGAAAGATGACCTTGGTTAAAGCGAAAGCTTACCAACACATATTTCGAGAAATAGATAGGTGAGATAAACTCGGCTCGAAATAGCACACGTGTATAATCGAAGTCTATATAGCAATACGACTTTTGTCTAAAGATAGGAGATATAGTAGATAGACTTTTGAGTGATAGATGAATTCAAGTCTCCACATACCTTTTGTTGATGAAGTTCCACAAGTTCCCTTGAGTAGTTCTTCGTCTTTACATGATGAACGTCGTGGAGTCTAGAGCTCAACTACACTTTCTATCCTAGTCCGAGACTTATCTATAAGTAGACAAGAAATCAAGACTTATAGTTTTGGCAACTAAACTTGACAATCAAGCTTGAGATATCAACGCTTGCAAGTTTGACCGAGCAGTGCTCTAACACTTATGCCTCTTGAACCACGTCGGATTCTGCACACTTGATTCCCTTAACTGATCTCACCCACAACTAAGAGTTTCTACGACCCAAAGTCGGAGACTTGATAAATAAACTTGTCTCACACAGAAAAGTTTATTGAAGAGATAAATCTGTCTCCCACAGATATACCGACGAGTTTTGTTCCGTCTTTTGATAAATCAAGGTGAACAGGAACCAATTGATAAACCGGACTTATATTCTCGAAGAACAACCTAGTATTATCAATCACCTCACAATAATCTTAATCGATTAACGAAACAAGATATTGAGGAATCACAAACGATGAGACGAAGATGTTTGTGACTACATTTCAATCTTGCCTATCAGAGATAAATCTCGAGCAAATCTTAAAGAAGATAGTACTCAATCACAATAGAAAACAGCAAGATCAGAACATGCAACTACAGAGAAAATATTTGGGTTTGGCTTCACAATCCCAATGAAGTCTTCAATTCGTTAACCTACACGGTTTTAGAAAAACCTAAGGTTAAAGGAGAGTCGACTCTAGTCGCAACTAGTATCACACAAGAGGTGTGGGGATTAGGTTTCCCAATTTCTAGAGTTCTCCTTTATATAGTCTTCAAATCGGGGTTTGAAATCAATGTTACCACAGGTAACAATGCATTCAATATTCACCGTTAGATGAAAACCTGATTAGATTCAAGCTAATATCTTTCAACCGTTAGATCGAACTTAGCTTGTTATACACAAATGAAATGTACCATCATTTAGATAAAGGTAACCGTACCTAAACGTTTATACTTAGTTGGTTCACCAATAGTTAACAAATGGTTAGCCATATGAGCACTTCATATCAACCTATATAGCAATATGTTGTGAAAGAACAACGGTTAAACAAGCAGATCGAAGAAATGAGGGGATAAATGGTGATGAACACCTTCTGAATCGAAGATTCAGACCAAGATCTGTGCAAATATGCGCAGCCAAATAGTAGTTGTTTTTATTAATTTTCAGATAATGCGAATTAGGGTTCTCTTACAGCATACATACCCAATTATTAACCCTACTCGGCCAACAATAGATGAACAACGTGTCTCAAATCCAACGGGCACATCTATACCAATAACTAACAACAGAAAAAGAATAAAGGCACCTAACTAAGTACTGAGAGTAGCCAAGTTACTTGTCACACTGTGACATTGCCTCTCCCAGAACATTATCCTTGTCCTCAAGGATAAACTTTGGGTAATGAGCCTTTATGTTAGACAGATCCTCCCATGTAGCGTTCTCAGGTGACGAATTAGTTCACTGTAATAGTATTTGTCTCACTAATCAGTGGCCTTGTAGAATGGTTCTGGTGCGAATAATTTTCTCAGGTAGCATCATAATTTGACCTTCATGATCGACCACTGGCAAGTCTGGGGATGGAGCGTGCTTGAGGCCAATGTGATTCTTCAACTGGGATACATGAAAAACTGGGTGGATGCGTGCATGGGAGGGAAGATGCAACTTGTAAGCCACATTACCAACTTTCTGTATAACAGTGAAGGGACCATAGAACTTAAAAGAGAGTTTGAATTTCTTCTTGAGAGATACAGATGCTTGGCTATAGGGTTGCAGCTTAAGGTATACCAAATCTCCCACCTCAAAGCTTTTATCTTTGCGTAACTTGTCAGCATAGAGCTTCATTCTCTCTTGAGATAAGTGAAGTGATTCTTTGAGAACATCAAGTAGAGAATCTCTTTCTTTTAAATAAGTCTCAACAACATCTACTAAAGTTGTAGCAGTGGTAGGGAATGCTAAGTGGGGAGGTATATATCCATAGAGTGCTTGGAATGGAGACATTTTCATACTAGTGTGAAAGCTTGTATTGTACCACCATTCTGCTAGAGCTAACCACTGGCTCCATTTGCTGGGTTTATGTCTAGTGAGACATCTCAAGTAGGTTTCCAAGCATGCATTGACTCTTTCAGTTTGGTCATCTGTTTGAGGATGATACGCAATGCTTAAGTTCAGAGTGGTACCCAAAGATTTAAAGAGTTCCTGCCAAAAGTTGTTGGTGAAGACCTTGTCTCTGTCTGACGCTATGGAGGAAGGCAAGCCATGCAGTTTGAACACTTGAGAAAGAAATGCATGAGCAACTGAGGCAGCTGTGTATGGATGAGACAGAGCTAAGAAATGAGCAAATTTAGTCACCCTGTCTACAATGACAATTATGACACTCTTCTTGTTGCTGATAGGTAAACCCTCTATGAAGTCCATGGTGATATGATGACATGGTTGATCATGTATAGGAAGAGGCTGGAAAAGACTTGCAGAATTTGTGGTATCACCTTTGTTTCTTTGACAAATATCACAGTGAGAGACAAACATTACTATGTCTTTGTGCATACCTTCCAGTAAAAATGACTTCTATCCCTCACAGAAGTTGCTTGAATGCCAGAATGGCCCCCAATGGCAGAAGCACGTAAAGAAGTTAAGAGTGTGTGTCTGGTATTGCGTCCAGTACCAATGTATAACTTGTGCTTGTATCTGAAGATACCATTGATAGACACATTTTTGTGACTAAAATTGTGTCGATTCTATATATTGATAGTTCTCATTTTTGGACTTATTATGGTGTTTTATGTGTGTGTGTATGTATTTTTGGCCAATAAACATTTTTGGAAAAATCGGCTCGAAAAGTTGTCTAAAGCACCCGGAGGAATTGTTATTTGGCATCCACAGTTTGGATAAGGGGTACCCCAGGACATCCCCCAAGGCAGCTGTTATTCGCACCCCCTCTCTTGATAGGTGGTGACCCTTTCTTCTTCACAACTTTGGGCGGGAAAACTGAATTCAAATTTCAGTTTTGCAGCGGAACTCCCAGGCGAGATTTTGGTCGAGTTTATGGCGGAATTAGTGTTAGCTATGGATTGGGATTACCCTGTTTCGGTCAAACAGGGAAGGCATGAGCTATAGAATCGAAAAAAAAAGGGATATGGATCGAGTTTACACAAAACAGAGGCGAAGAAATATTGCCGGAGTTTTGGAGGATTTGGAGAAGATTTTACGCCAGGATATGGATGTATCTGGTCTTGTTTGAGCCTTGATAGGAGTTTGGAAAGTTTGGGTAACTCAGGAGGACGCTTGAGAAGGTTAAGATAATAAGAAAAATCCCGTTTGGTGGAGGAAAACGAAGAATAATCGAAGATAAACTCGGATTTTTGGGGTATGCTGGATATATATAGGATGCTGAGAGGTCAAGGAGGAATCACGTACACTTTGGGGAGGTTTAGAAGAGAACAGGAAGCTGAAATCACGAGTTGAACATTTTTTTCTGCTGCTGCAACATCAAGAACACGAAGAACATAAGACGCACGAGCTTCTGTCGCAGAAAACTATCGTTATTCAACAACAGACTTATATATCGTTTATCAGCAGTGGTTTTTTAATTACTGTTCCCCTTTGTAACAGAGATTCTGTAATACACTCACACTGTTGCAAATAGGCTGTTTTATCACTTTTCATCCTTTTAATCATCTTTTGAGCCATAAACATGTATTTTGAGCAAGTGGTTAATATGAGGAGCTAAACCCCATTGCTGAGGCGATAGAGGAAGATATTTTTCCAACAAAAAGTGGTATATTCTTATTTATCTATTTATTGTAATTATTTTTATGATTATTTTGCCTTGATCGATAATTGTTTGAATGATTTTTGTTAAACAATTGTGATTTCTTTTGATAGAGCATACTTGGAACTAGGTTTTTGATGTTCTATGCTTCGGATTTACACTTGTTATTTTGAGAATCTAATTGTTGCAATAGTTTAGAATCAAATTGAACGAGAAAATTGCATGAATATAAATATTGGATTAAATCACTTTGAAATTGGAAAATAGTGGAATCTTAACCTCAGTGTTCATTTAATATTGATAACATCTTTGTTAGAGTTTGCTATAATTTTTAGCGAGTTTTCTATTTTTGTTTTAAATTTAAGTCTAAAAATCCTTCACAAGTTCGAGAGAATCGAATCACTTTTCTTACCACTTTACAAACAACTTCAAAACCACATCAATTTTTGGCGCCGCCGACGCGGACTTGTTTTTAGGGTTTTAGATTTATTTTTTTTATTTTTTTGTTCTTTTTTACGTTTTTGGGTATTTATCTTTTGTCTACAGGTTCTGGATCATAAAGAAAATTGAACCAAGGAGTTTGGTGATTTCGAAAAGAACGGAAAAGAAGACAATTTTATTTTAGTTATTTTGTTTTTAGGGTTTGTATATTTTTAGAAAAAAAAAAAGAAAAAAATTGTATTAGGGTTTATTATTTTTGTAATTTTTCTTTTCTTTTTGGACTTTGAACATTATTTTTATTTTTACCCTACGGAAGGGTACTTTTAAATATAAACTGTTTGCAGAGAAGGAGGACAATTAAGATATTGTCTCTGCACCTTGGGTTCGTACACTGACATAGGAGTCAGTGGCCCAAGTCGAATACAACTGGTTCATCCCCCCGTCTGGAACGGGAGGTAATACTCTAAACACTCGCGAATCTCCTGTCAGCGAGTTACTGGACTCCTTCGTATGCTTATATGTGGAGGACTGAATACAGACATTTATTTTCCTAGTAAAGGGCAAGGCCTGGCCATACAAGATAAGGGTTCGGATTTCATCACCGTTCTCTTCTTGCCCGCCTTAGGAACACGTAACCTACGCGAACCTAAGCCTTAAAATTTTGACTAGAACAAGACCGGTAGGGTAACGAGCTTAATAGGAAAGTCATTCGAAAAATATTGGTTACTCTTTTAAGCATACTTCGAAGTTCATGAAGGTTTCGTGAGTTGAATGCGTGACTCGCGCGCCTTGTAATTCCGGTGAGGCCTTGGGTATCAAAGCTCCACCGAGCTTCCCTCGCCTCTATTCAACTTACTTTGACTCGGATTGATTCCAGAGGGGTTTGCTTAAATTGTAACGAATTCCCTTTCGAAGGATTAGAAGCTGGTCTAGAAACAATCTACAACCACAATAGAATCTATGTGTACAGGTGGGTTTGAAAACCAAACAGTTGATGAGGCGATGACATATTTGCATGAAATCGCCGAAAAGACCCAACAATGGGAAAATAATAGGGAACCCCAGAAAAAAATTCTTCTAAGCAGAGGAAACGTTAATAGGGTAGAAGGAGGCTTTGAATCATATGCCAAAATTGCTGCAATAGCGAAAATGTTAGAATCTTTAGAAGTGGGTCACACTAGTGATAAATTGGAGCCTTTTTGGGAAGGCCAGAATAATGAAGAGCAAGCCAATGCTCTCTATAATAACACTAGATTTGATAACCGTCAAAAGTTTGACCCATATTCATAAACCTATAATCCTGGTTGGAGAAACCATCCGACTTTTCGTGGTCTAAGGGCCAAAGTCAAGGTCGGTTTAGTAATTCTAATGCTCCCCAGGTTTTGGTTACACTAAGAATTCTTCGAGGCCCCAGAAAATAAAACGACTAGCTTAGAGGAATCTATTAAGATGTTAGCAAAAACTCAGGATATGTTAGCACAGAACCAAATTAGTTTTCAACAGGAAACCAAGCAGAACTTTCAAACTAATGCTCAGAGCCTTGCTAAGTTAGAACTCCAAGTAGGCCAAATAGCTAAGACCTTAAGTGAAAGAGATAACAGAAGGTTTCCTAGTCAGACTAATCCCAATCCTAGAGGAGTTCATGATGTAAGTACAAAACCATAGAACCAATTAAATGCTATTAGAACCCTTAGGAGTGGTAGAGTAGTAGACAATCAGGTAACCATGCCCGATAGTGAACAGACTGTAGTTCACCCCTCAGGATCTCACCCCTCAGGACCACCACTAGCTGAGGAGACTGATAAAATTTCTGATGATGCCAATTCGGTTCCTGAGAGGTCTGATTATGTGCCTAGAGCCCCGTTTCCCCAACTATTAGTACCAACAAAGAAGGAATCGAACTTTAATGACATACTGGAGGTTTTTAAGCAAGTTACCATAAACCTTCCTTTATTAGATGCAATTAGGCAAATTCCTGCTTATGCCAAGTTCCTTAAGGATATGTGTACGCGAAAGCGAAAACTTAGCGTCCATAAGAAAGCCTTTTAGCTAGTCACGTAAGTTCAATCATTCAGAACACCACAATTCCAAAGTAAAAAGAACCAGGTTCTCCTACCATTGCTTGTACAATAGGTAAACACCGGGTATAAAAAGCTTTACTTGACTTAGGAGCCAGTATGAACTTACTACCGTACCATGTGTACTTACAGCTATGACTTGGTGAAATAAAACCTACTCAAATGACATTGCAGTTAGCTGATAGGTCTGTTAAAATTCCTCGAGGTGTCATCGAGGATGTTCTCATTGAGCTTGACAAGTTTATTTATCCCGTTGATTTTGTTGTCCTAGATACCCAACCTGTCCCCGACCCAGAGAACCAGATACCTGTGATTTTAGGTCGCCCATTTTTAGCTACGTCTAATGCGATCATTAACCGTCGAAATGGTGTGATGAATTTATCTTTTGGTAATATGACTATGGAGATGAACATTTTTAATGTCAGTAAGCTACCCTATGAGCTAGATGACACATGTGTTAAAGAGGTGAACATGATAGAAGCCTTAGTTCAGGAGTCATTACCAAACATCTTGTCTGAGGACCCATTAGAAAGTTGTCTATCCTATTTTGGTTTAGATTTTGACGACGATAGCACTATTGAACAAGTGAATGCTCTATTAGATTCTACCCCTGTGTTAGACACTGATAGATGGAAAGCTAGGTTTGAACCATTACCAGTTTCTGAGACTACCTTAATTCCTTCTTTAGAAGAGCCTCCTAAGTTGGACCTAAAACCACTACCCAACACTCTAAAGTATGTGTTTTTAGGCCCATCTGAGACTTTACCTGTGATTGTAGCTTCCTATTTGGATAGTGATCAGGAAAGTAGGCTAGTAAAAGTACTTCAAGACAATAAGGAAGCTTTAGGGTGGACAATAGCGGACATTAAGGGTATAAGTCCCTCTGTGTGTATGCATCGATTCATTTAGAGGAAGACTCCAAACCTTCTAGTGAGATGCAACGTCGACTGAACCTAACATGAAAGAGGTAGTTCGAAAAGAGGTGCTTAATTTGTTAGATGCGGGTATTATCTACCCAATTTCAGGACAGTAAGTGGGTCAGCCCGTTCGAGTTGTCCCCAAGAAATCGGGTATCACCGTGGTCCGAGAATGATAATAATGAGTTAATCCCAACCCGAGTGACCACGGGATGGCGTGTCTCGTATCGACTATAGGAAATTGAACAAGGTCACAAGGAAAGATCACTTTCCCCTTCCTTTTATCGACCAAATGCTAGAGAGATTAGCTGGACATAGTCATTATTGCTTCTTAGATGGCTACTCAGGTTATAATCAGATTGTTATTGCCTCAGAAGACCAAGAGAAAACCACTTTTACCTGTCCCTTTGGTACCTTTGTGTATAGACGCATGCCTTTTGGGCTATGTAATGCCCCTGCGACTTTTCAGCGTTGTATAATGAGCATATTTTCCGATATGGTAGAACGGTTTTTAGAGGTCTTTATGAATGATTTTTCAGTGTTTGGTTCATCTTTTGATGAGTGCTTGCATCATTTGACATTAGTGTTGACTAGGTGTAAGGAAAAGAATTTAGTGCTTAATTGGGAAAAATACCATTTTATGGTTAAATCAGGAATTGTGTTAGGGCACATCGTTTCTTCAAAGGTATAGAGGTAGATAAAGCCAAAGTTGACCTTATTAAGACTTTACAGTCCCAAAAACCGTAAAAGATATTAGGTAATTCCTAGGGCATGCAGGTTTTTACCGTCGATTCATTAAGGATTTTAGCTTGATTTCTAGACCTCTTTGCAATTTGCTTGCAAAAGATGTTAAGTTTATCTTTGATGATGCTTGTTTAGAGGCTTTTGAGAAGCTTAAGAATTTACTCACTCTTTGCCCGATAGTCCGGGCACCTAACTGGACCCTACCCTTTGAAATTATGTGTGATGCTTGATTATGCTATAGGGGTTGTGCTAGGTCAGCGAGAAAACAAATTACTTCATGTGATTTACTATGCTAGCAAAACTCGAATGATGCCCAAATGAACTATACAACTACCGAGAAGGAACCGTTAGCCATCGTGTTTGCCTTGGATAAGTTTAGATCCTACCTATTAGGTTCTAAGATCGTAATCTATAATGATCATCTTTGCTTTGAAATACCTTTTGTCTAAGAAGGATACCAAACCTAGATTGATTAGGTGGATCCTTTTGTTACAAGAATTCTGTCCAGGACATTAGAGACAAAAAGGGTGCCGAAAATGTAGTGCAGGACCACTTGTCTAGGCTAGTTGTTAGTTCCCCTAATGATTCCCTTCCCATAAGGGATAGCTTTCCGATGAACAATTGTTCTCTTTTTCCCAATCACCTTGGTATGCGAATATAGTGAATTATCTTGTTACTGGTCGAATGCCTCAACATTGGGGCAAGCAAGATCGTTCTAGGTTTTTAGACGAGGTTAAGCATTTCTTTTGGGACGATCCTTATCTGTTTAAGTATTGTCCAAACCAGATTATTAGGAGATGTGTGTCTGAGAGTGACCAGTCCTGTATTATCTCCTTTTGTCATGAACATGCATGTGGGGGTCATTTTAGTGCTAAGAAGACCGCTGCTAAGATTTTGCAGTGTGGTTTTTACTGGCCTTCGTTATTTAAAGACTCACATAGTCATTGTGTTTCTTGTGAGCGTTGCCAGAGGTTATGAACCATTTCCCGTAGAAATATGATGCCTTTGAACCCAATTTTAGTGATTGAGGTCTTTGATGTGTGGGGCATTGATTTTATGGTTCCATTTCCTAATTCTTTTGGTTATCTTTACATACTTGTCATTGTAGAATATGTGTCTAAGTGGGTTGAGGCGGTTCCGTGTAAAACAAATGACCACGGGGGTCGTAGTCCAGATTTTTGAAAGAGAACATACTTACACGTTTTGGTACACCGCGAGCTATAATTAGTAATGGAGGTTCACACTTTTGTAATAGACCATTTGCACTTTTAATGAAACAATATGATATTACCCATAAAGTAGCTACCCATATCACCCACAGACTAGTGGTTAGGTAGAGGTCTCCAATAGGGAAATTAAGCGTATTTTAGAGAAAACAGTTAATCCCAATAGGAAAGACTGGTAGTCGAGGCTTACTGATGCCTTATGGGCTTATCGTATTGCGTTTAAGACACCCATTGGAATGTCACCTTATCGTCTAGTATTTGGCAAGACATGTCACCTTCTGTCGAGTTAGAGCATAGAGCCTATTGGGCTATTAAGAACTTAAACTTTTCACTTGACAAGGCGGGAGCTCACGAGAAGCTCTAGCTCAATGAGTTGGACGAGATTCGTAGAGATGCTTACGATAGTGCTAAGGAGTATAAGAACAAAATGAAACTTGTGCATGATAAGAATATTTTACGAAAGTCATTTTCTCCAGGTCAAAAAGTTCTTACGTATGACACTCGTTTGCATCTATTTCCGGGAAGTTGCGCTCTCGGTGGACCGGTCCTTTTGTGGTCCATCTTTTTTTTCCTCATGGCGCTATTGAGATTGAGACATCAGATGGTAGTAATTCTTCAAAGGTTAACGGTCAGCGATTGAATCCCTTTTTAGAGCCTTTTCCTACAGGTGATGTTGAGGAGGTCCCTCTGGAGGACCCTGTTTACCTTGATTGACCATCAAGGCGGTTTGTATGTTGTATATTATTTTTGTAGGTTTTTGGTTACACTTCACACATGTACTATCTTTCCGACTTCTTTCTTTACTATTTCCTCCTGTTACTTATATTTTTGGTACTGTTCTTTAATTAGAAACATTGAGGACAATGTTAGATTTAAGTTTGGGGGTGGGGTAGAAACTTTTGTTACCTTTTTGTTACAATAAATAAACTCCAGAGCCTAGAAATTTATGCTAATTAAGGATGGCACTAACCAATCTAAGTGGATGGAAGCATTTTGGTTGTAGGAGTTGAGGAACCAATCGATTAGATAGCAACATCTAAAGAGTCTATTCATAAAAGTCTGAGAGCTCGGGTGTTAGAAATAACATGATAGTTTCACCATATCTCGTTGAGTCCTTTTCACTGCTTTTTATTTTATTTTGTTTTTAAACTATGTTTCTCTAAGTGATTAGGTGGGGCTCACGAATCAAGTTGTTGCCAATGCTAGGGTGAAATAGAGTGATTGAGATATATATATATATATATATATATATATATATATATATATATAAAAAAAAAAAATTGAGACCGAGACCATCGACCAACAGAAATAAATTCAATAAAGTCGACCACTTGGAACCCTTGTATATGCCGGTTGTGTTGACCTAGAGTTAGGATTATCGACCACTAGTTCCCTTGTATATGCCGGTGTGTTGATATTAATCCCAGGACCAATATCTCGATCCTTAGGATAGGTTCATTTTGAAGGAGGCCTTGAGACGAGATATGGGAAACACCGTTCACTTAGTAAACATCAAAACCATCTATGTTTTTCTCTATATCCATCTTCTTGATCTATCCATGTGATTAGTTTTGACCCCGAGTATTGATGTCCATAGTGAGACTATCTGAGTAGAACTCTGTGACTTATATATGAATTTTAGTATGCTTGAGTGCAAACTCGTGTACAACAATTGGAATTTCGCATCGGGGTACTTCCTCCATAGTCAATAAGTATGCCAACCAAGGAGATTCTTTAGTGCTTTCCAAGGTTAAGCGTAGATAGCTAGGGTGCAGGTATAAAGGTTTTGTGGGTACACCTCTAGTAAACCTTCCCAAGACTATAACTCGACCACTAGGGCCACCTAGGGGTTTAAAGGCTTATTGCATACGCTAAATGCAATCGACGATGCACTGCGAAGTGAGTTAGGATTTTATTTTTGTTTTATTTTTGCTCGAGGACTAGCAAATAATAGGTTTGGGGGTATTTGATAGACACATTTTTGTGTCTAAAATTGTCTCGATTCTATATATTGATAGTTCTCATTTTTGGACTTATTATGGTGTTTTATGTGTGTGTAGGTATTTTTGGCCAATAAACATTTTTGGAAAAAATCGGCTCGAAAAGTTATCTAAAGCACCCGGAGGAATTTTTATTTGGCATCCACAGTTTGGATAAGGGGTACCCCAGGACATCCCCCAAGGCAGCTGTTATTCGCACCCTCTCTCTTGATAGGGGGTGACCCTTTCTTCTTCACAACTTTTGGCGGGAAAACTGAATTCAAATTTCAGTTTTGCAGCGGAACTCCCAGGCGAGATTTTGGTCGAGTTTATGGCGGAATTAGTGTTAGCTATGGATTGGGATTACCCTGTTTCGGTCAAACAGGGAAGGCATGAGCTATAGAATCGAAAAAAAGGGATATGGATCGAGTTTACACAAAACAGAGGCGAAGAAATATTGCCGTAGTTTTGGAGGATTTGGAGAAGATTTTATGCCAGGATATGGATGTATCTGGTCTTGTTTGAGCCTTGATAGGAGTTTGGAAAGTTTGGGTAACTCAGGAGGACGCTTGAGAAGGTTAAGATAATAAGAAAAATCCCGTAACTTTTGGTGGAGGAAACCGAAGAATAATCGAAGATAAACTCGGATTTTTGGGGTATGCAGGCTATATATAGGATGCTGAGAGGTCAAGGAGGAATCACGTACACTTTGGGGAGGTTTAAAGAGAACGTGGAAGCTGAAATCACGAGTTGAACATTTTTTCTATTTGCCGCAACATCAAGAACACGAAGAACATAAGGCGCACGAGCTTACGTCGCGAGAAAACTATCGTTATTCAACAACGAGACTTATATATCGTTTATCGGCGGTGGTTTTTAATTCTTGTTCCCCTTTGTATGTAGTTCTCAGAACACACTCACACCGTTGCAAATCGGCATTTTTATCACTTTTCATCCTTTTAATCATCTTTTGAGCCATAAACATGTATTTTGAGCAAGTGGTTAATATGAGGAGCTAAACCCCATTGCTGAGGCGATAGAGGAATCTATTTTTCCAACAAAAAGTGGTATATTCTTATTTATCTATTTATTGCAATTATTTTTATGATTATTTTGCCTTGATCGATAATTGTTTGAATGATTTTTGTTAAACAATTGTGATTTCTTTTTGATAGAGCATACTTGGACCTAGGTTTTTGATGTTCTATGCTTGGATTTACACTTGTTATTTTGAGAATCTACTTGTTGCAATAGTTTAGAATCAAATTGAACGAGAAAATTGCATGAATATAAATATTGGATTAAATCACTTTGAAATTGGAAAATAGTGGAATCTTAGCCTCAGTGTTCTTTTAATATTGATAACATCTTTGTTAGAGTTTGCTATAATTTTTAGCGAGTTTTCTATTTTTATTTTAAATTTAAGTCTAAAAATCCTTCACAAGTTCAAGAGAATCGAATCACTTTTCTTACCACTTTACAAACAAATTCAAAACCACATCAACCATTCTCATAAGTATAATTAGGAATGCCGAGAGGGTTGAGGAGAAGAAACAGAGATAAGTTGGTTGGCATGAGGGTCATTGATGTACCTATCAGTAACATCTTGAACCCAGTTTGGTATAGACATTGACAAGGAATTGCAGTGCTTGATCTCCATTGGCCTTCTTGAGAGAGTATCAGCTACCATGTTCTCACTTCCTTTCTTGTACTGAATGTCATAGTTAAAACCCAATAATTTAATCAACTATTTTTGCTGGAATGATGTTGTAAGCTTTTTCTCTAGGAAGTATTTGAGGCTTTGATGGTCATTTATGATGGTGAATATTGGCCCTTGTAAGTAATGCCTCCATCTCTGAACAGCCATAACTATGGCCAGAAACTCCTTTTCATAAGTTGATAGAGTTGTTGCTCTTGGACCCAAGGGCTTACTATAATAAGCAATAGGCCTTCCTTCTTGAAGTAGAACTGCACCAATACAAGATTCACTAGCATCACTTTCAACTACAAAGGTTTTGTAAAGTCATGGAGAGCCATGGCCAGGGAGTGTTGCACATACTGATCTTGAGATGTTCAAAAGCAGCGTGTTGGCCGAGCTCCAATAGAATGCATTCTTCTTAAGCAATGCAGTGAGAGATCTGCTGATTGAGCTGTAACCCTGAACAAACTTTTGATAATAGCCTGTGAGGCCAAGGAATCCTCTAGGTTCCTTGATATTCTTAGGCAGTGGCCAATTTTTCATGCATTCAATCTTGGCAGGATTAACACTAACTGTTAGAGCACTGCTCGGTCGAACTTGCATGCGTTGTTATCTCAAGCATGTTTGTCAATGTTAGTGATCAAAACTATAAGTCTTGATTTCCAGTCTACTATAGCTAAGTCTCAGACTAGGATAGAAAGTGTAGTTGAGCTCAAGAACTCCATGGCGATCATCATACAAGACGAAGAACTACTCAAGGAACGGGTGGAACTTCATCTACTAAAGGTATGTGGAGACTTGAACTTATCTATCACTCAAAAGTCTATCTACTCTATCTCCTATCTTGGGACAAAAGTCGTTTGCTATATAGACTTTGATTATACACATTTGCTATTTCGAGCCAAGTTTATCTCGCTTATCTATTTCTCGAAATATGTGTTGGTAAGCTTTCGCTTTGGACAAGTTCATCTTTACCTAGTGAAGAAAGTCATGTTATGTTTCAATTACTTGGAAATAGCCTTGACGAAAAATAGTTTGTGAATTACAACTATATAACGTCCTCTAAGAATGTTTCAATGATTGAAATGAGAGTTTAGATTATATAACCATTGTTGGAAATAATCATTGTGTGGAAACACATACATGTATAAGTCCTTATTCTTTGAACCAAAGTTTGTGTACTTTCTTTGCTGGAAACCGGAACAGAGTCCGCGAACCCAGTCCATGTACTGTCGGAGGTTCTCTTCCCGAGAAAATCTCACGGAGTTTGTGAATCATTTACAAACTTATTCCGGGTAATTAAGTCCGCGTACTTAGGTTGGTTATTTCCTAAAAACGATTATTCCGAATTTATACTTATATTAACTAAGGAATGCAAGTTTGCAAAACGTGTCTATAAAGTTCATGAATCGATTCAAGTGAATCAAATCGTTTTTTCTTTGATTGTGTCTTGTATACTTCTATAAGATCTAAGCAATTGAACAACTCTCTTGCTAGTTCATTTGATTCATTTGAACTAGTTATGATGAAGAAGAATATGGTTAATATGGAAGTACTCATATATCTAACCATTTGGTTAACTAATGTTGAACCAACGAATATACATGTTTGGGTACGGTTACACAAACCTACAACGTGCATTTCATTTGTGTGTAACAAGCTAAGTTTTCGATATAACGGTTGAAAGATATTAGCTTGAATCTAATCAGGTTTTCATCTAACGTTGAATATTGAATGCTTTGTTACTAATCTAACATTGATTGCAAACCCTGATTTGAAAGACTATATAAAGGAGAACTCTAGCAACTGGGAAACCTAATCCCCACACCTCCTGTGTGATACTAGTTGTATAAGCTAGAGTCGATTCTCCTTTAACCTTAGGTTTCTACCGAGACCACGCTAGGTTAACGACTTGTAGACTTCATCGGGATTGTGAAGCCAAACCGATACTACTTTCTTGTAGTTGTGTGATCTGATCTTGCTGTTTCTATCGTATTGAGTACAATCGTAACGATTGGATTGAGATTGATATCTCCGATAGGCAAGATATAAAAGTAATCACAAAAATATTCGTCTCATCGTTTGTGATTCCACAATATCTTCTTTCGCCACGTCGATTAAGATTATTGTGAGGTGTTGATAATACTAGGCTGTTCTTCGGGAATATAAGTCCGGGTTATCAATTGGTTCTTGTTCACCTTGATTTATCAAAAGACGGAACAAAACTCATAGGTATTTCTGTGGAGATAGATTTATCTATTACCGTAGACTTTTCTGTGTGATATAAATTTGTTTATTATAGTCTTCGACTTTGGGTCGTAGCAACTCTTAGTTGTGGGTGAGATCGTTAAGGGAATCAAGTGTGTAGTATCCTGCTTTTGGGATCGAGGCGTAAGAGGCGCAAGCGTACCTTGGATCGGTGTGAGATTGATTGGGGTTCAACTACAGTCCGGACCAGAAGTTAGTTTGTAGTAGGCTAGTGTCATGAGAGGCTTAATACGGTGTGTGTTCAATCTGGACTAGGTCCAGGGTTTTTCTGTATTTGCGGTTTCCTCATTAACAAAAATTATGTTGTCTGTGTTATTTCTTTTCCGCATTATATTTTTTTATATAGTCGAAATATCACAGGTTATGCGTTTGAATCAATCAATTTGGAAATCCGACTTTTGGTTGTTGATTGAAATTGATTGATCCCTGAACATTGGTCTTTGGTACCGTTCAAGTGATTTCTCTTGTATTCAATTAGACTTCATGATTTCTATTTGCTTGAGTAAGTGAATCGATAAAGAGAGATATAACTCCTTGATATACTTTATTAAGATTGAGTCTAGTTGATTCTCTTGAAAGTATATTAGAGTTATTCCATACAGATTGTTAATCGAAATGTTGGGTGTGGTTGTTGTACCCCCGCTTTTTCAATTGGTATCAAAGCAGGCAAACACGTTTAAAGACCTTACAAGTCTGTGTTTGTAGCGATCTGACTCTATGGACTGGAATTCTATCATGATAAACGTACCACCAATCTTCGATGGCTCAAACTACTTATGGTGGAAAATTGCTATGCGTGCTTTTCTTCAAGCTCGTGATTTTCAAACATGGGTACGAGTTGTTAATGGCTATGATCCTCCGGTTAATACATAAGCCAATGTATCTATACCGAAGGATATTGGTAGATATAGTCCAGAAGAAATTCTTGCTGCAAAGCATAATTCTGACAGCTTAAATGCCATCATTCATGCCATTACCCCAGATCTTCACCATCATGTGACTATGGGCACTAAGTATAAAGCAGCCTGGGATATCTTAGAAACTTTATTTGAAGGGGATACCAGTGAGAAAGAAGCTAGGCTTCAAAACCTAAATTCTGATTGGGAAAACCTTTGTATGGTAGATGAAGAACATTTGATGAGTTTAATCACAAAGTGTCTGAAATTGTTAATGCATCTTTTGCATGGGGTAAGACCATTCCTGAAAAGGATATTGTGATGAAAATTCCCAGATCGTTGCCATTTAGATACGATTCTAAGAAACATGCCATCTTGAGGGAAATAACCTTGATACACTTTCCAGAAATTCCCTAGCTGGTAAGTTGAAATTTTTCGATCTTGAACTTGAAGAAAGAGAGAAGCGTCATCTGTTTAGCAACCATGTTGCTGCATCTGATCATAAGTCTCGATGAGTCGACGTCCCAAATTGACTGGATGAACTGACACGGAAGAAGAGATATAACTGGAATTGCAGGAATGGTTGCAGCTATATGTGTATGGAGATTAGAAGAACTGAGATACTAGCTGTGTGTGTTGGTACTTGGCTCTCATCTAAGACTTGTGGGATTGTGGATGAAATTGTAGCTACTGATGCTGATGTTATAGGCTCTGGTGGTGACTTGAACTGAGACTGAATGGCTACAGCTGACCTGGTGCAGGATAAATGGCTTGTTCGAATTGCAGGTGACAGAGAATAGGGTGCAGTTCTGGTGAATGATGTTGTGTTGGTGTTTGAGCTGTAATGAAGCATAGATGAATGTTTAGGACATAATTTGAGAAGAAGTGAAGGTGCAAAGATGGGAAGAGATGTAGCAGCTAAAAATGGTGGTTAAGCTACATATGGATGCAGATGGTCCTAATGGAGTGTTGATGCAGTGAACCCAAGAACAAGGAGGATTTGTGGTTAATCACAATACTGATGCAGTGGGGTTGTTTCTGTGGTTGAAGTTATGAGATTCAGATGGTGATGATCAGTTTTTTTGTGGATGTTTGAGATTACAGAAGAGCTTGTGGTGTTGTTGTTAGTGGTACTAGAATGGATTGAGCTGTTGCTATTGGTTCTGTGTGAGAAAAGGAGGTTGTATAACTACAGAGAAGAAGACGTTGGAACTGGTGGTTATGTTGTGCAGTGGTGACTATGAGCTGAGAAGAACTGATATGGTGGATTAGTTGGTTGCAGCTAAGTGAAAGGAGTTGCATTCTTTCGCCACGATCGGGGATGCGAAGGATTGCGATCGGGAGCCGAAGGCATTGGTCATACTAGCAAGAGAAAGAATGTAGCTGGAGGGAAATGTCTGTGAAAGAACTGCAGGTTGAGCTGGTGTTAGAATCACAGAGAAGGCATTGGCAGTATTGACTGGTTGCAGCTTTGTGGATGGTTATGGCCTGGTGCTTGGATGATAGGAAGTGATTCTTGGATAAAGCGCCATCCAGGTGCTAATTTGACTATGGCCTGTGCAAAATGAGTCGTGCATTGGCTTTGGCATAGACCAACTCAGTTTGAGTTAACCGACTCGGATCGACCGGTCGGTGACATCAGAGTTGGCTCGATGGATCGTCCTGACTTGGTCTAGCATTGGCTGAGTTGACTTCTTTGACCGACGTCCGGGTGAAATTTGCCGGTCACCTGAGATACTTCTCCGACCATTCTTCGGCCAATTTCCGGCCATAATACCAGTTTCCCGACAACTACTTTTGGGACATATTTTCACTTAGGTTTTTCTCACATATGGGCTTGGTGGACCACTTGGACTTTGGGCTTTGAAGACCTAGTTTTGGAAAGAGGGAAGGCTACAAAAAGGAAAAGCTTTTTCTTTTGGATTATCACACATTTTTCTACTTGGATCTTTGGAGGAGAGCGGCGATTCCACTAGGGTTTTCTTTCATTTTTATGTTTCATCTTCTTCATTTTTATAATTGATTACGATGAACTCAAAAGCTATGAGTAACTAAACAACTATTATTGGTTATGGGATAAAGTTGATTTCTCAACATGTTATTTGAATCTATGAATTAGTTTTGTCTCAATAAGTTATTGTTTATGATTCATGTTTTATATTTTCAAATGATTTGATTGTTTGTTTGGATGAGTCCGGAATCAATCCGATTTGCATTCATTTCTAAAGCTATATTAGGGTTTTCTATATGAAAAAGTTGTTTATCCCTGATTCTAAGTAGCATAATTGTGGGTAGTGCTTGTAGTGATATATCCTACTAGTCACAAGTGAATCATAACCTTTGTTAAAACGGATTAGTTCTTTTACATGTTCGTTTGCATTGATTAGTATTCCATAGAACTTAGTGCTTTTAGGGAGTTAAACTTAATTGTGCTTTTACACTTTAGGTTGCTTTCTAGGAAGAATTCACATATACATCTTTTAATGTGGTTGTGATGAAATCAGGGAATTAGCGGGATATACTTGCGATCAAGGTATCCTAGGACTTTTAGTAAATGAGAAATTAAATTATCAATTCTAGTCATTGATGAAAGTACATATTTGTTAATGATACTATCCTGTGACCAATACCTTCTTCTTATTGATTATTTTCATATTTTATTGCTTTCAATTTATTTTTATTGCATTGATAAACAAAAATCCCCCCTTTGGTTACTAAGAGACAAATTTTATAACAACAAAAGCCTCTTCCAAGGGAACGAATTCTTTCTTACCACATACTTCATTTAAATTTAGTTGAGTGAGAAAGTGAAATTATTTTTGACGCATACGACAGCGATCAAATTTTGGCGCCGCTGCCGGGGATGCATACGGCTTGTTATTTTCTTTTTATAATTTTTGCTTTTATATTTGGTTTTTGTTTACTTGTCTTGTTTCTCAGTTGTTTGCTTTTTGTTTTCAGGTACCTAATCCATGGCTTCTAAAGATTGGAACTATCCAAGGTGCGGGATATCTACTCGAAGAGGCACAATACTCCAACCAAGTCAAGACACAATGGAAGAACAAGAGTTAGAAGTGGAAGAAGAGTTGCAACTAGAAAAAGTTATAAAACAAGAGGTTCCAATTGTAGAAGAACCAACTTTTAAAGAAGAAGAAACAATGGGTGATCATACACTCAAGGACTTGGCTTCTCATAGGCTTGATACACAACGATGGTGTATCCAAAAAAACTCAACCTTCGAGATCAATCCGGGGTTGATTAAAGAGTTACCGAAGTTTCATGGTATGGCGAATGAAGATCCAAACAAGCATCTCATGGATTTCCACAACGTTATCATGGCTATGCTTCCTGAAAATATTAATGCAGATGGAGCGATGCTGAAAGCCTTTCCGTTCTCTTTGGTGGATAATGCTAATGAATTGTTATATTACTTGCCTTCCGGAAGTGTCACTACATGGAACGGGTTAAAGAAACTCTTTTGAGAGGTATTTTCGCAAAGAGATATGTGGGATTGTTGATGGTGGATTTTCGTTTAAGGTTAAATTTGTAAAAAACCAGAAAATCATGCGCTGACATCTTATAAAAAATAAAGCCGTTTATAAGTGACGGATACTCCTCACTTAATTCACCAAGAATGGAGCATGTAGCAACAATCCCATTCTGTGAATACATGAAATTCCTCCAGGATGGAGCATGCAGCAACAATCCCTTCTGTGAATTTCATATCGGCCTTGTATTTCTGTACCCATTATCGGTGTGGCATGGCGGTAGTGTTACTCTTACGAGTAACACGAACCTCAAGCACTATAATGAATCCATGTACGAAATACCCGTGCGGTGATTCTCGGTGTGTTATACTAGCAGAGCCCTCTCGGTGTGTTATACTAGCCCGATTGAGCCCCTCTCGGTGTGTTATACTAGCCCGATTGAGCATCCGGACTTGGCTATATCGGTCTCCGGATATGATCTCGATCGCGGTCATCCAACTCCACAAGCATGATTGGATGACCACGGATCAATTCCATCACCCCCAGCGGTATGGAATACACACGGCCTTAGCTTGCCGGATATGATCACGATCGCAGTCATCCAACTCCACAAGCATGATTGGATGACCACGGATCAATTCCATCACCCCCAAGCGGTATGGAATACACACGGCCTTAGCTTGCCGGATATGATCGATCGCGGTCATCCAACTCCACAAGCATGATTGGATGACCACGGATCAATTCCATCACCCCAAGCGGTATGGAATACACACGGCCTTAGCTTGCGGATATGATCGATCGCGATCATCCAACTCCACAAGCATGATTGGATGACCACGAGATCAATTCCATCACCCCAGCGGTATGGAATACACACGGCCGACCCCGCATGGTGCGACCATTGGCCTTCGCTTGCCAAGAAACCGTCCATACCAAGCATTATGGACGGAAAACCCCAAATTAGGGTTTGCGGCATATTACATGTGCCGCAAAACGGTCTCAACCATCCATCTTCGCGGTATAGATGGAGGGTGTAGATGTAGACTCAAAGGGCCGGAGCATGTCGACACAATCACCATGTGACCGCCTACACACTTGACCAATCGGTCAAAACCAACCATGGTTGGTTACAACAAATTCGTCCACCCAAAAAGCATGGTCGCGCGGCTTTGAAAGCCAAAATTAGGGTTCAAGCCATCACGCGCGTCCATCTTCTCCGGCGACGCGAATGGAGGGTCAGATTAGATTGAGCAAGGGTCGGTCACACCGGCATGACCACCGTGGGCCCATCTACCTCTTCTTGCGGTCGGCCAAGGCATATCATGCCGGCCAATCCAAAACGCCCGCTCAAACTCACGCGGTTACATCTCCCAAATCCTAATCGATCTCGACCACTCAACTTCACCGGATGATTTGAGTGGCTTAGATCACGTTTTCATGAGACGGTAAGACATAGGCGTGAACATCGCCTACCACCTACACGCCAAACCAATCCAGGCCAAGGCCCAGGCCAAGCTGGGTCGTCTTGGAAAACGCGGAAAAGGGTGTGACGCGCGTTTACTTCTTTGCGGTATCAAACTCTTATCGCAAAATCAATCTCGACCACTCCTCTTTGACGGTCAAATTGAGTGGCCCCGGATCGCATTTCATGAGGGAACGGAATACATGGGCACCTACACCATCATGCCGTCCAACACGCATGTATGGTCGGTCCTCTCAAAATCCTTCCCATGCTTGGTTTCGACCAAGCTAAAGAGTGATGCTTGCGCACCTCTTTAAAAACCCTAATTTCATCAACGATTCGCGGATGAGTGTCTCAAACATCATCTCGTCCGTCCGACCTCACCAGACTTGGTTATACAACCACAGTCGGGAGTTATTTGGTTAGTGAGGAGTCATTACCCATCACTTTACCACACCGTAATGCGGTACACATAAAATACACACGATACTTCACAAGTATCGACTTTACGAATAACGCGATTATTCAATTCAGCATTACATGCTATCTTTCGTGGATCCACGATCCACATTCCAGTTTATCAATCATGTCACAAACTGGGGATACATCTTGGGGTTTGGTGCGGCGGTTTACGGCGTGCGGCGTGCAACGCGCCATCACAAGAACGTGTTAGGAAGTCATGGACGGTTAGAGATGAACAGGGAAAAGTGGGCAAGGCTGGTCGTGTGTTACCGACACACAACTCCACTACTCCATCATTCCACTACCTCCACTTCCCACGAGAAACGTGAATGAGGCTCAATGACTTGTATAAATAGGGTCTCCACCTATTTCCAACAACAAGGGGATAACGGAGAACAACACAAGTTCGGACAGCGAAAACCAAGTGTTAATACAAACCGTATTCAAACACTCGAGCACTCTTGCATCAACCGTAAGCTTGCTCATCTTTACTGTTACAAGTCATAAGCAAGCCAACACCTTCACAATCTCAACACCTTCTTCGCTTCCCTCCCTAAGATCAACCCCATCTCCTTCACTTTGTGGCCAAAAAACAAATCAGGAACGGCCATTTCTTGGTTTAGGCCGGACTTGCAGATTGATCTCTCGAATCTACAAGCACTCACCGCGCGATGCATTTGTTGAAGGTTTAAATTCATTCCTCATCCACACCCCAAATTACCAAATTCCCGGGAGTAGTTTTCACCCATCAACAATTGGCGACCACGGTGGGAGATTAATCTCTCGGTCGTAAAATCAATTTCTTTGAAATCCGATTCAATTTCATCAATTTCAAAAAGGGTAGATCTTAGAACCAATTCAATCGACAATTCATTCCAAGATGGTGGGCGAGGTCGGATCGGCAATCAACTACGATGGAGCCGGCATGGATGACACTTCGGTGTTGATATACCCGTCGGTGGAGCTACGGCGGTCAATACATCTCGTGGAGCTGTCACTTCTACCACCAACACTAGCGGAGCGGAGACATCCCAGTAGGTGTAACACCTCCCATCACGAGCAGAAGCAGCGCAAATCCACAGCATCTCTTCGGCGTAACGCCTCCGGTGGTTACAGAGCAACAACTTTCACTCCTCCATCGGGACGAGGAGCCGGAGACACAAGAGGAAGGCCGCCGTCTAGTACCATTGTAGACTTGATGGAGAAACGGAAATTCTTGCTAAAACTCAAACGAGATATGGCCGCAACTCGAAAGAGGTACTCACTTTCCTTAAAACTTTGGTGAACGATTGCCGCAAGATTCACGGCAACCCTTGGAGTCGGCGAGAGATGCATTCAATACACCCGGAGCGGTGTTTCCACTCGGACTCACATGAATGAAGAAACTCGTGTTGCTCCACGAGCGCCAAGGGGAGAGAGGCCGGTCTTCCAACTTCATTACGCATGAAGATCTAGGCGACTTCTCCAAAATCGAGGAAAAGGGGACCGAACGGACGTACACCAACATCAGCCGCCGTACCCTCAAGATGTGCAACGGATTCCTCTACCAAGAGGTTACACCTCTCCCGGTTCTCCCTCTACGACCAGTGCGGTAATGCTCGTGAACACATTTCTCGATTCTTGGAAGCCTTAGGGGAACATGAATACAATCATGTTTTACGCCTAAAAGAATTCTCAAAATCACTCACGGGAGGGCATACACAGTACAACAACATTGCGCCTAACGGCATATCCAATTGGAGCGAGATGGTCGGTGCTTTCTACGGGAAGTATTTCTTCGTATGCAGAACAAATCACGTTTTCGGACACAGGAAGAATTCTCCGGTAGGAACAATGAACATCCCAACGACTTCGTTAAAAGATTGAACCCAAGCCTTTGGACTGTCACGACCGAATGTTCTGCCGAACGGCAATTGGTGGAATCATGCATCAATGGGATGATACCCATATACGCGCTCTGTTAGAGAATGCGGGCTTTCAAACATTCTACGAACTCCACGAAGGGCGCAAAACGTTCGGCAACAAGCTGCACCGCACTTACTAGAAAGAACCGAGTTGTTCGAAGTGAAGATTTGCGTGAAAGTCGAGGAAGCGGGCGTCTCACAAACAAACAATACAACAGGCCCTTACGTGAGTGTGGTAGCGGAGGAGAAAGAGGAAAGCTTCGATAACGGAACAACAAACCAAGCGAACATCCTCGGCACACAAGACTTCGTCTCGAAAAGGAGCAGACAAAACTCCTGCACAAAACGACAAAGACACGGGTTTTCCTTTTCCCATGAATGAAGTGATAGAGCTCTTGGAAGCGTGGATCCAAGATGATGCCGTAAAACTACCCCCTATCGGGCGTCCTCCGTAGAGGAAGAAATAGCGGATCCCGAGATATTGTTGCTACCACGAGGTTCGTCCATCATCCAACCAAAGATTGCAACGAGGTTGAAACAAATATTCGGGGAAAAGGTAGAGACAGGGGAACTCCAGCTTGGAAACGAAGGTGTTCATAGAGATCCTCTACCTATCGGGAACCTGCATGATTTACGGGGACTGCGTTCGCAAGACCGTGCAATCTATGATGGAGCACATGTGTGAAATCTTATATTTCTCAAGGGACAGCGTCAAGACATATTTGCGGCCCTCAACCACGTTGTGTCGGGTAGACGTTTGCATCCGATGGCGGTCAAGAACCTCGGTCTTTCTGAAAGATGCGAGCAAAGGAGGCTGGGGACTCTAACCGTCACTCGTTTGAGAAACGTTGAGTTCGATAACGCGTTGATCGATACGGCTTGAGTTTAACATCATTACGGTCAAGGCCTTGAGAGCGGCAAAGATCTCGAAGCAAGAAGCTACTCGTCATCCAAGCTGCGGTCGAGGATTCGGCGGGAGAGCTTAGAGATGCATATGGATACATTGATCTTGAAGTCAAATTGGGTGATGCCTCGACGCAAGCAAAGTTCTACATAGTCAAAGACCATCCCAACTACGACATGATCTAGGAAGCTCTTGGATGCGGGACAACAAAGCCATCTTGGAAGTCTGTCCTCTCTTAGGTGTCGATACACGAGAGAATCTCAACACGCCTTGGACCCCACGATGACTGTTGCTGCCGCATCGACAACTTTCCGACGTGACACAATTTTCCGGAGAGAGCACATTCGGCGGCCTATCTTGAAAGGTTCCGGTCTCAAGTAAGTCTCATCACACAACCCTCCTTGCAAACTACCGCCCCTCATTCGACAAGTCACTGGGGGCTGGCTCCAACCGACAAACCGACCCCGGCTAGGAGATGTGAATGGGAAGCCGGCCCTTTCAAACGTTTTATCGGGAGCATAGAAGGCTGTCTTGGTCAAAGACAACAAAGCCAAGGTCCAAGTGTGCACGCTCAAACCCATTCGGGATTGGAGACCTAGTGACGAAGGCGACTACATTCAATGTTGGAAACATGACGGTAAAGATGACCACTCTACGACTCACCCACCAAAAGAGAAGATGAACCGTGCACAGTAGCGGATGTTATCCTAGGTGGCTCATTGCAAGCTCATCAACGTGCCGATAACACGGAGGGCATAACAATTCACTCACGATGGCTCAAACCTTACCGAACTTAAGATCTTGTGCTCACGCTTTCCAACATACCGCTTTCCGGCATCCTACACACCTTAAAACGGCTGTGCTATATTTTTCAGCGTGTTTCCTTTTATAATTTCATGTCATATTTGTAATCCCTCCAGAAAATGATTGCAATACTTGCATTCATAGCTAGGGTTTCAATTTTCAATTTTCAATTGAAGCATTATTTTCATCGAGAACCTCTTTACTCCTAAAAACGCCAACCCCGAGTCGGCTTAAATCGGTCCCACTGAGCAAGAAAAGAAACCCTAAGCAAACATCTCACGGGATGAAGGAAATAGAACGTGTGCGGAAAATGATTTGAGCCATCTGCCCACAAAGCCGGGAAGATATTGCATCACGAGTCCATGGATATTCCATTACGGTATAACTTCTTTTATCACTAAGAATTATGTATGAAGCGCACCCTTGCGCTGAGAAGGAACCGATTCTGATCTTGGCAAAGGATTGTAAAGGAAAGCTTTATTCAAATAATCAAAAGAAAAAAACCTTGAACTCGGCCCATGAATACAAGGAAGATGTTCGAGCATGCGAGAATATACTTGGAAAGAAAAACAAAACAAAAGAAATTTCAATCATCAAGAGGGTCGGTCTCGCCCACATCACCATCGGCTCCGTCACTGTCGATGCACCTCCCTCCGGATCCTCCTCAACTTCGCATCGGGCATCCCCGCCGCGGCGGCAGCGACGCACTCCATCCCAACATCTTCGGCGGGAGCATCAAAGGGCATAGCAACACCGGGGGTCACGCAAATTGCCTTCGAATGTTCGGGTTCGTCCGTATCGAGAATCAAGGATTATCACGCCGTCTGAACCGGGTAATCACACTTGCCTTCATTCGGGGTCGTTCATGCTCAACTCTCCGCCTCTTCAACCGCGCCGCAAATCTCTCTCGCCCTTGCGCTTACTAGTGTCTGCGGCGTTTCCTCGCGCCTCCGCCGCTCCTCCATGTCAATTGCGGTGAAAGTGCACGAATCGTCCTCGACAATACGAAGGTGGGAGATAGACATCCCACATGTATAGCACGGCCGACTTCACGAAGAGGAAGATCGATCTTAGCCATCACTTCTCCATGCGCATGGTTTTCGGGCTTGTCAACTTCAAAACTTCTTTGGGGAAGCAACAGAATGAGCGTCTACCGCTTCCATGATAATCTGCAGAGAAGAAGAGGTTATGAGCACACACAAAAAAAAAAAAAAAAAAAAAAAGAGGATCATCAAAACTATCGATCAGCTAATCGAGAAAATCGACGTGCACGAGATACAGGATATAGAATAAACGACCACGTTGAGATGATTCTTTATAATCTCACAAGTCGAAAGAATCCCGAGAAGGGAGAGAAAGTCTCTACTTACCACCTATGAAGGCTACTAATTCGGGATAACAATCAACAAGGCTTATCAAATATACAGGAGGAAGGTCGTGTATAACTAAGGAAGTACACACGAAGGAGCGGCCGAGCTCATACATGTACAAGAGGAACCAAAGCGACTCACCGGATCAAGTCACTGCTTCCTTCGCATCCTTAATCAAGACCGACCAGTTCCGAGGAAACGCGACAATGTGAAACTATCCGGTAAATATGTATTCACTCTAGCTTGGTCATTTACGTATGTCACCATCTCATGCCTACCACACAATAGTGTAACCATTATATGCTAAGCAGGGGACTTAATGTTGATGGTGGATTTTCTTTTAAGGTTAAATTTGTAAAAAACCCTAAAAATCATGCGGCGACATCTTGTAAAAGATAAAGCCGTTTATAAGTGACGGATACTCCTCACTTAATTCACCAAGAATGGAGCATGTAGCAACAATCCCATTCTGTGAATACATGAAATTCCTCGAGGATGGAGCATGCGGCAACAATCCCTTCTGTGAATTTCATATCGGCCTTGTATTTCTGTACCCATTATCGGTGTGGCATGACGGTAGTGTTACTCTTCTGAGTAACACGAACCTCCAAGCACTATAATGAATCCATGTACGAAATACCCGTACATCTGCCGATTCTCGGTGTGTTATACTAGCCCGAGCCCTCTCGGTGTGTTATACTAGCCCGATTGAGCCCCTCTCGGTGTGTTATACTAGCCCGATTGAGCATCCCTTGGCTATCGGTCTCGGATATGATCTGATCGAGTCATCCAACTCCACAAGCATGATTGGATGACCACGGATCAATTCCATCACCCCCAAGCGGTATGGAATACACACGGCCTTAGCTTGCCGGATATGATCGATCGCGATCATCCAACTCCACAAGCATGATTGGATGACCACAATCAATTCCATCACCCCCAAGCGGTATGGAATACATACGGCCTTAGCTTGCCAGATATGATTCGCATCATCCAACTCCACAAGCATGATTGGATGACCACGATCAATTCCATCACCCCCAAGCGGTATGGAATACACTTAGCTTGCCGGATATGATCGATCGCGGTCATCCAACTCCACAAGCATGATTGGATGACCACGATCAATTCCATCACCCCCAGCGGTATGGAATACACACGGCCGACCCCGCATGGTCGACCATTGGCCTTCGCTTGCCAAGAAACCGTCCATACCAAGCATTATGGACGGAAAACCCTAAATTAGGGTTTGCGGCATATTACATGTGCCGCAAAACGGTCTCAACCATCCATCTTCGCAGGTATAGATGGAAGGTGTAGATGTAGACTCAAAGGGCCCGGAGCATGTCGACACAATCACCATGTGACCGCCTACACACTTGACCAATCGGTCAAAACCAACCATGATTGGTTACAACAAATTCGTCCACCAAAAAGCATGGTCGCGGGCTTTGAAAGCCAAAATTAGGGTTCAAGCCATCACGCGCGTCCATCTTCTCCGGCACGAATGGAGGGTCACAGATTAGATTAAGCCAAGTCGGTCATACCGGCATGACCACCGTGGGCCCATCTACCTCTTCTTGCGGTCGGCCAAGGCATATCATGCCCAGCCAATCCAAAAGCCCGCCCAAACTCACGCGGTTACATCTCCCAAATCCTAAAAGCGATCTCGACCGCTCAACTTCACCGGATGATTTGAGTGGCTTAGATCACGTTTTCATGGGATAATCATGACATAGGCGTGAACACCAGCCTACCACCTACACGCCAAATGATCGACCAAGACCGACCAAGATGGGTCGTCTTGGAAAGCACGCCCAAAAGGGTGTGATGCGCGGTTTCCAATTCCTTTGCGGTATCAAACTCTTATCGCAAAATCAATCTCAACCACTCCTCTTTGACGGTCAAATTGAGTGGCCTAGATCGCTTTCATGAGGGAACGGAACATGGGCGCCTACACCATCATGCCGTCAACACGCATGTATGGTCGGTCCTCTCAAAATCCTTCCCATGCTTGGTTTCGACCAAGCTAAAGAGTGATGCTTGCGCACCTCTTTAAAAACCCTAATTTCACCAACGGTCGCGGATGAGTGTCTCAAACATCATCTCGTCCGTCCGACCTCACCGACTTGGTTATACAACCACAGTCGGGAGTTATTTGGTTAGTGAGGAGTCATTACCCATCACTTTACCACACCGTGTGCGATACACACGCATAAAATACACACGATACTTCACAAGTATCGACTTTCGAATAACGCGATTATTCATTGACATTACATGCTATCTTTCGTGGATCCACGATCCACATTCCAGACATCAATCATGTCACAAACTAGGGGATACTTGCTTTGGGGTATTGGTGCAGGCGGTTTACGGCGTGCGGCGTGCAACGCGCCATCACAAGAACGTGTTAGGAAGTCATGGACGGTTAGAGATGAACAGGAAAAAGTGGGCAAGGCCGGTCGTGTGTTACCGACACACAACTCCACTACTCCATCATTCCACTACCTCCACTTCCCACGAGAAACGTGAATGAGGCTCAATGACTTGTATAAATAGGGTCTCCGCCCTATTTCCAGCAACAAGGGGAATAACGGAGAACAACACAAGTTCAGACAAGCCGAGAAACCAAGTGTTAATACAAACCGTATTCAAACACTGTTGATAAAGTCAACCGTAAGCTTGCTCATCTTTACGTTACAAGTCATAAGCAAGCCAACACCTTCACAATCTCAACACCTTCTTCGCTTCCCTCCCTAAGATCAACCCCATCTCCTTCACTTTGTGACCGAAACAAATCTCGGAACGGCCATTTCTTGGTTTAGGCCGGACTTGCCTGATTGATCTCTCGAATCTACAAGCACTCACCGCGCGATGCATTTGTTGAAGGTTTAAATTCATTCCTCATCCACACCCCAAATTACCAAATTCTGCAGGGAGTAGTTTTCACCCATCAACTTTTACGAAGGTTTCCAATCAAGTGATAAATATCTTTTTGATGCCGCCGGTGGTGGTGCACTAGTGAACAAGACGGTGGCCCAAGCTACCGAGTTGATTGAAAGCATGGCTGCAAACTTGCAACAATTCTACACAAGAGGTGAACCAATGGTTAGGCGAGTGCATGAAGTTACGGATTCATCATCACACCGTGATCAAAGGATGGATAATATGAAGCAAATGATGGAAAACATGGCTGCAGTTATTTTACCTTCATATGGTGAAGTGTTGGAGCAAGCTAGTGCGGTCTTTCCAAATCATCAAAGACAGTATGATCCCTACTCCAACACTTACAATCCAGGATGGAGAGATCATCCAAATTTTAGTTATGCCAACAAGCAAGGTGCAGTCCAACAACCTACTTTCAACCGTTCGGGTGGATTTCAAGCGCAACAACAACAACTTCAGCAACCACAAGCACAACAATCAATGCAAAATTAAGGTTCCGATATCGATTCAAAGCTTCAAACAATGATGCAAGGCATTTCCACCATGTTTAAAGAAAGTCAGCAGGAAACTAAGAGTGCTATCAAGGAGTTACAGACATAAATGGGCTCCATGGCGATTGATATAAACAAATTGAAGGCACAAAATAGTGGGAAACTCCCTTCTCAACCTATTAACCCAAAGAGGGTGTCAATGTTATTATGTTGAGAAGTGGTACACAACTTGTGCAACCCGGGTTCTTGATTCGGGCAAGGTGGAAACACCAAAGGAACTGTTTTGGAGGAGAAGAATGAGGATTCCCCCAAACTTCTGAGGTACCTATTCCTAACTCTAAAACTACGGTTTCTACTTATGTTCCTCCTTTACCTTTCCCTCGCAGATTTGCAAGTTCCAAGAAGGCGGAACTAGAAAAGGAGATTTTAGACGTTCTTAAAAAGATCCATGTGAACATACCACTCATTGATGCTATTAAGTAAGTTCCAAAGTATGCAAAGGTGTTGAAGGACTTGTGTACCAATAAGCAAAGGCTAAAAGGTAATGAAGTGCTAAGTGTGGGGGAGAATGCTTCAGAAATCTTACAACACAAACTCCCACTTAAGTGCAAGGATCACGGTAGTTTTGACATTCCCGTCACAATTGGTAACACAACATTTAACAAAGCTATGTTGGATTTAGGTGCATCCGTAAATGTTATGCCTGCATCAATGTATAATTCACTTGATCTTGTTCCTCTTAAAAAGTCTGGAATTGTATTGCAATTAGCCGATCGCTCTAATGTCTACCCAATGTGTATTCTTGAGGATGTTCTTGTGCAGGTTAATTAATTAGTCTTTCCAGATGACTTTTGTGTGTTAGAGATGAATGAAGGTTCACCGGACTCATCTATTCCATTGCTACTTGGGCGTCCCTTCATGAAAACGGAGAAAAACATTATTGATGTGGACAAGGGAACGCTAACTATGGAGTTTGATGGAGAAACAATACGTTTCAACATTTTCGAGACGATGAGATATCCTAGTGATGTCCACTCTTGTTTCTCCATTGATGTTATGGATACATTGGCACAACAAGTGTTTGAATTGAATGGTAATGATGCTTTAGAAACCGTTTTAACTACATCCATGGATAATGGTGTGGAGTGTGGTAATGAAGTCAAGGAAGCCCTTGGTGATCTTAACTCACTACAAGGATGCCCTAAACTCATAATATCTCTTTTATTTCTTTACCATGCGGTGATGAAAAACTTGTACCTTAATTGTTAAATCTCCAAAGTTAGAATTGAAACCTCTTCCCGATCACCTAAAGTACTTGTACTTAGGTGACATGGAAGATTTACCTGTGATTGTTTCTAACGAGCTTAGTGATTTACAGGAGCAAAAACTTCTAAGGGTATTAAGGAAGTACAAGACGGCCATAGGATGGAAAATTGCTGATATCAAGGGTATAATTCCTGCCGTTTGTATGCACAACATCCGTTTGGAGGACGATGAAAAGCCTACAAGGGAAGCGCAACGTCGTTTGAACCCTCCCATGATGGAAGTTACGAAAAATGAGATACTAAATCTTTTGGAAGTGGCTGTTATCTAAACCATATCCGATAGCAAGTGGGTGAGACCGGTACAAGTAGTGCCAAAGAAATCAGGTGTGACAGTGGTGGAGAATGATAAGAACGAACTTTTCCCAACTCGTGTGCAAACCGGTTGGAGGGGTTGTATTGATTACAGGAAATTGAATGCCACCACTAGGAAAGATTATTTTCCATTGCCTTTTATTGATCAAATGCTTGAACGTTTAGCTGGACACTCTTACTATTGCTTCCTTGATGGTTATTTAGGTCACAATCAAATTGTGATAGCGACGGAGGAACAAGAGAAAACCACTTTCACTTGCCCTTTCGGTACTTTTGCTTATAGAAGGATGCCGTTTGGCTTGTGCAATGCTCCAGCTACCTTTCAAAGGTGTATGGTAAGTATCTTTTCAGAATATGTTGAAAACATAATCAAAGTGTTCATGGACGATTTTAGTGTCTTTGGTGATTCATTTGACCTTTGCTTGAACAACTTGTCTCTAATCCTTGAACGGTGTTGAAACAAACCTTGTGCTGAATTGGGAGAAGTGCCATTTTATGGTAACTCATGGCATAGTTTTAGGCCATATAATATCTTCTAAAGGCTTAGAAGTCGATAAATCTAAAATAGACGTGCTTTAACCCCTCCCACTACGGTGAGGGAGATACGCTCTTTTCTTGGTCATGCAGGTTTTTATCGTAGATTTATCAAGGATTTTTCGAAGATAGCATCACCACTTTGTAACTTACTGCAAAAAGATGTGGTTTTTAACTTTGATGAAAAGTGTATGGCGACATTCAATTGTTTGAAAGAACTTTTGATTTCAGCCCCTATCATTAACCACCGGATTGGAGCAAGCCTTTTGAGCTCATGTGTGATGCAAGTGACTATGAGATTGGTGCGGTGCTTGGGCAATGTGTGGGGAAGATACCTCATGCTATTTATTATGCTTCTAGAACGTTAAATGAGGCCCAACAAAACTACACAACCATTGAAAAAGAGTTGTTATATATTGTTTTTGCTTTGGAAACATTTCGCTCTTATTTAATTGGTACAAAAGTTAGTTGTCTTTTCTGATCATGCAACACTTAGGTACTTTCTAATGAAGAAAGAAGCGAAACCAAGGCTCATACGATGGATTTTACTCTTACAAGAGTTTGATATTGAAATCAAGGACAAGAAAGGAATTGAGAACACCGTTGCGGATCACTTGAGCCGTCTTGTTGTGGACAAGGAAGCTATCCTATTGCGTGAAAGTTTCCCGGATGAACAACTATTCTCAATTGCCTTTGGAGAACCATGGTATGCTGACATTGTGAATTACTTGGTATCTAGACAAATCCCAAAGAACTTGTCTCATGCTGAGAGGGACAAACTTAAGAAGTTGGGGAACCAATACATATGGGATGATCCATACTTATGGAAACATTACAAAGACCAATTAATATGAAGGTGTTCCCGAATATGAATTTCATTCTATCTTGTCTTTTTGTCACTCCTATGCTTGTGGAGGACATTTTGAGAGTAAGAGAACCGCTCACAAGGTACTTGAAAGCGGTTTCTCTTGGCCAACCTTGTTTAAGGATGCATATATATTTTGTACAACTTGTGATAGGTGCCAAAGAACAAGCAATCTAGGAGCCCGAAATCAAATTCCACAAACTTTTATTCAATTTATTGAAGTTTTTGATGTTTGGGGTATTGATTTTATGGGTTCTTTTGTCAACTCCCATGGGAATTTTCATATCTTACTTGCGGTTGATTATGTCTCAAAATGGGTGGAAGCTAAGGCCACCCCAACTAATGATTCTAAAGTGGTTTCAGATTTTGTGCAAGCTAATATATTTGCAAGGTTTGGAATTCCAAGAGCCATAATTAGCGATGGGGGTTCTCACTTAAAAAACAGGATCTTACAAAGCTTGTTGAAGAAGTACAATGTGTCGCACAAGATTGCAACACCTTATCATCCCCAAACAAATGGACAAGCCGAGGTTTCTAACCGGGAGGTGAAATCCATTCTAGAGAAGACGGTGAATCCAACAAGGAAAGATTGGAGCATGCGACTTAATGATGCTTTGTGGGATTATAGAACCGCATACAAGACACCTATTGGGATGTCTCCCTTTAGGCTTGTGTATGGTAAACCTTGTCACCTACCTGTTGAGATTGAGCATAAGGCGTTTTGGGCTATTAAGCAATGCAATATGGAGATGGATGGGGCTGGAAAGCAAAGAAATTTACAACTCCAAGAGCTAGAGGAGCTTCGCAATGATGCATTTGAAAGCTCACGCATTTACAAGGAGAAAACGAAGGCCTTTCATGATACTATGATTTCTAGAAAACAATTTTGTGTTGGGCAGAAAGTGCTTTTGTTTAATTCTCGCTTGCAATTATTTCCGGGTAAATTAAGGTCACGTTGGATTGGACCTTTTATTGTTACTAATGTGTTTTCTCATGGTGCAGTGGAAATTCGTAGCATAGCTACATGCAAAGAACTTAAAGTTAGTGGGAACCGGTTGAAACCATATTATGAGAATTTCACTTCCGAAGTGGTGGAAGGAGCTAACTTTGTGGATGTACACCCTCTGGAGGAGTCATAGAAAGCAAGGAGATAGTCGGGCTGACGACTTTAAAATAAGATATAAATGGGAGGCAACCCATAGGATGAGTATTTCTTGTCTTGTTTTTATCTTTTTATTGTCTTGCATTTACTTTTTATGATTTCTTGTCATATTATCATGTAGGATTTCCCACCTTGACTTACTTTGGATGACTCAATTTACATTGAGGACAATGTAAAGTTTAAGTGTGGGGGAGTGGTTAAGCATTTGCATTGTAAAAAATTCAACTTTTGTGTAAATTAGTGAATAAAAACTCCAACTTGTGGTTAGTTTAGAGTCACATAGTATACATGTCGCTAAGATTACATCGAGATTCTCATAAGAGTGTCCGAACTTAGAGATGACAGGGGAACATGATCGGGTTTCTTACTTGTATGAGAGTTAAAGTTGGATTTAACCACACCCGGTGGCAAATAAGGTGCGGGCGAATTCGGTATTAGATTAGTGGTCCCTTATAGTGGAGACTACCCATGTTACATCATGAGAGGCACCGCCCTTCACTTCTTTGTACCTATCTAAATTTGTGTTTTTAGAGTGTGTGTCACCGTACGTAAACTCCGGGTAGAATGGTGAGCTACCCAACCTCCCACCAATAGAAGCATTATCTTGATATCTTGAGTGCTATTTTATCAATCATGATGGTGACATCGAATTGCTAACTTACATGCCACTTGTAATCTTGTTCGCAGTTAGCACCATCCACTTTATCTCTCTCTACACCAACAGGTCCATAGAAACACCATCATCATCAACAAGAGGAGCATCACAAATTTGAAGGAAAGTTGAAGACATTCAAGGTTTACAAGCAACGGTACAGAATTGAGCAGATTTCAGATTCAAGTATAACAACAAGACAATGAACAGAATTTTTACAAGTTACAAGAGTGAAGATTATCAAGATGAGTTTAAGAAGTTTATGATATCAAGACATACAAGTTGTGAAGAATCAAGCGGTAAAGTACTCACACCATGGCCTTTGTACTTGCATTTTTATTTTATCTTTATTTTGTATTTGTATTATTTTCTCTTGTCTCATTAAAAAAAAAGACGAGAAAAGTTTATTAGGTCCATCATTAGTTTTAATATTTTGTTTGTTTTTGTATTTACTTTATTTATTTTGCATCTTATAAAAAAAAAGGAAAAAAAAAAGAAAAAAAAAAGAAAAAAAAAAATTCATTACATCATATTTAGTTTGTTTAGTTCGTTTTTGGTTTTGTATTCATTCAATAAAGCCAATGGAAGAAGAAATATTCATAATGAAGTTTCAAGCAACAAGGAATTAGAGGAAAAAGTTACATTGTCAAGACTCTACGAGGTTCAAGATTTCATCATCAAGAGTTGAAGACCGAAGACGAAGATGAAGACAAGGATTAAAGACCGAAGACGATTCTATGGATGCTGTGAGAGTGGTGCTAACGCCGTCGAACGGGATAACGAGGTAAGTAAGCATATTCCAACCTTCGTTAAGTGGTTGATTTCCTTTCTTAGAGATCGTCAGAAAAATGGGTTTTTCAAAACAATAAAAGATGTGGGTTTTTAAAACAATTCGGAGGGTTTTGCCTTCCTACTATTCAACGTGTCGCAGGATTCACTTTTCATTCCTACCTGGACACATGTGTGACCCATAAAAAGCTATTTATTATTGAGAGCAACTTCATAAAACCATTTCTTGTGAGGCGTAGTCGAGACTTACGATCACTCCGAACCCGAATTTCTTTCGATAAGGGATGGTTATTTCTCTCTCAACTTTTAATGATGAGATTGTGTTCATTTATGTGTTTAACTTCTTATGACTAGTGTGCAAAATCTCCATGTCTTCTTAGCGCGTTGGATGCTATCATTTCGGAGAACTAGTAAGTTGGAAAAGTAGGTTTTGTGGGTATATCTCTAGTAAACCCTCACGAGACTAAAACTCGTCCACTAGGGACACCTAGGGGTTTAAAGGCTTGTTATACGTGCTAAGTGTGACCGTAGCCTCGACGACACGGAGTTGTATGTATGTTTTAGAATTGTTTTGTTTGATTTGCTCGAGGACTAGCAAATTCTATGTGTGGGGAAATTTGATAGGTGTCTAAAACACCGTGATTTTATATTTATGTTTATGCTTTCTTTGCTAGTTTTCTTGTAAAATATGTATCTTATGTTTGCTTTTGAGTGTTTACGTACTTTGGAGTCATTTAGAGGGAAAGAATAAGAAATTGTACAGTTGGAGCAAGAAGGGCGAAAGCATCATTTCTTGTGCGTGTGCTATTGGGAGCGCAATGGAGGATAAAGGGACATCCACCTTCCTACAACAACACTTTTGTTGGCCTATATTAATCTGCTGGGTGCCTATAACAATTTCTATCATTATCCAACCCTGAAAACAAGAAAAAATGTTTTCTCATTACATTCAACCTATATTTCAGAGCTGAGGAAGAAAAAAATGGCTGCAGCTGTTCTTCGAAATTGAGAGAAGATTTGGTTCTGCTGGTGATCAATTGAACCACACAGAGAAATTTGTTTTGTTTCCTAAATCAGAGAATATTAAGAAGGTGGGTACTTGTCAGTTGGTAGTGACAATAAACTCAGGGAAGAAAAAGGGGATTTGTGATGTTATGGAGTAGATTGAGTGTTTCTGAGCTCGAATTCAACAACCAGGATTAGATGGAGAAAATTGAGAAGCTACAGAAGTGGTGACAAATTAAAAAGGGGTTTGATGTTTGCTGCTTATAATGAGGAGATCTGAAGTCGATTTAGGGTTCTGCTAAACTCTGGTGATTGGAATGAGAAGATTAAAACGGTTTTGACGTTTGATCTATTAAGAATTACAAGATGGGTTTGTATTGATTCTGTGAAATTACATTGAGAAAATAGGTTTCTGTGATGAACAGAGATGGAATCTGACAAGGGGTTTTGAGGAAGGTGATGCTAGTATGAAGGCTGAAATGAGTCTGAATTATAGATGTTTGCCATGAATTGATGATGTTCTGTTGCTGCCATGAGTTGTAATCAGGTTGCTATTAAAGCTGCAGAATGGAGTTAGTGGTGAGTTTAGATGAATGCCTAGGTTCAGGTACCAAATGCAGTTACAGAATGCATGAAATTACAGTTTGTGATGAGTTATGATGCAATGGAAGTAGCTGGATGAACTGACATGGAAGAAGAGATATAACTAGAATTGTAGGAATGGTTGCAGTTGCACGTGTATGGAGATTAGAAGAACTGAGATACTAGCTATGTGTGTTGGTACTTGGCTCTCATCTAAGACTTGTTGGAATTGTGGATGAAATTGTAGCTGTTAATGCTGATGCTATAGGCTCTGGTGGTGACTTGAACTGAGACTGAATGGCTACAGCTGAACTGGTGCAGGATAAATGGCTTTTTTGAATTGCAGGTGACAGAGAATAGGGTGCAGTTCTGGTGAATGATGTTGTGTTGGTGTTTGAGCTGTAATGAAGCATAGATGAATGTTTATGACATAATTTGAGAAGAATTGCAGGTGCAAAGATGGGAAGAGATGTAGCAGCTAAAAATGGTGGTTAAGCTACATATGGATGCAGATGGTCCTAATGGAGTGTTGATGCAGTGAACCCAAGAACAAGGAGGATTTGTGGTTAATCTCAATACTGATGCAGTGGGGTTGTTTCTGTGGTTGAAGTTATGAGATTCAGATGGTGATGGTCAGTTTTGCTGTGGATGTTTGAGATTGAAGAAGAGCTTGTGGTGTTGTTGTTAGTGGTACTGGAATGGATTGAGCTGTTGCTATTGGTTTTGTGTGAGAGAAGGAAGTGGTATAACTACAGAGAAGAGACGTTGGAACTGGTGGTTATGTTGTGTAGTGGAGACTATGAGCTGAGAAGAACTGAGATGGTGGATAAGTTGGTTGCAGCTAAGTGAAAGGAGTTGCATTGCTGCTATCAGTCAGGGATGCAGAAGGATTGCAGTCAGGAGCTGAAGGCATTGGTCATACTAGCAAGAGAAAGAATGTAGATGGAGGAAAATGTTTGTGACAGAACTGAAGGTTGAGCTGGTGTTAGAATTACAGAGAAGGCATTGGCAGTGTTGGCTGGTTTCAGTTGTGTGGATGGCTATGGCCTGGTGCTTGGATGATAGGAAGTGATGCTTGGATGAAGCGCCATCCTGGTTCTAATTTGACTATGGCCTGTGCAAAATGAGCCGTGCATCGGGTCGTGGCCTAGACCAACTCAACTGAGTTAGCTTCTAACTCAGATCTGACTAGATTCGGCTGACATCACTGAGTTGGCTCGATGGCTCGTCCTGACTAGGTCTAGCATTGAATGAGTTGACTTCTTTGACCGGCGTCCGGGTGGACTTTGCCGGTCACCTGAGATACTTCTCCGACCATTCTCCGGCCAATTTCCGACCATAATTCCAGTTTTCCGGCAACTACTTTTGGGACATATTTTCACTTGGTTTTTTTCTCACATATGGGCTTGGTGGACCACTTGGACTTTGGTCTTTGAAGACCTAGTTTTGGAAAGAGGAAAGGCTACAAAAAGGAAAAGCTTTTTCTTTTGGATTATCACACATTTTTCTACTTGGAGCTTTGGAGGAGAGCGGCGATTCCACTAGGGTTTGCTTTCATTTTTATGTTTCATCTTCTTCATTTTTATTATTGATTACGATGAACTCAAAAGCTATGAGTAGCTAAACAACTATTATTGGTTATGGTATAAAGTTGATTTCTCAACATGTTATTTGAATCTATGAATTAGTTTTGTCTCAATAAGTTATTGTTTATGATTCATGGTTTATATTGTCATATGATTTGATTGTTTGTTTGGTTGAGTCCGGAATCAATCCGATTTGCATTCATTTCTAAAGCTATATTAAGTTTTTCAATACAAAAAAGTTGTTTATCTCTGATTCTAAATAGCATAATTATGGGTAGTGCTTGTAGTGATATATCCTACTAGTCACAAGTGAATCATAACCTTTGTTAAAATGGATTAGTGCTTTTACACGTTCGTTGCACTGATTAGTCTTATTCCATAAAACTTAGTGCTTTTAGGGAGTTAAACTTAATTGTGCTTTTACACTTTAGGTTGCTTTCTAGGAAGAATTCACATATACATCTTTTAATGTGGTTGTGATGAAATCAGGGAATTAGCGGGATATACTTGCTATCAAGGTATCCTAGGACTTTTAGTAAATGAGAGATTAAATTATCAATTCTATTCATTGATGAAAATACATATTTGTTAATGATACTATCCCGTGACCAATACCTTCTTCTTATTGATTATTTTCATATTTTATTGCTTTCAATTTATTTTTATTGCATTGATAAACAAAAATCCCCCTTTGGTTACTAAGAGACTGAAAATTTATAACAACAAAAGCCTCTCTGTGGGAACGAATTCTTTCTTACCACATACTTCATTTAAATTTAGTTGAGTGAGAAAGTGAAATTATTTTTGACGCATACGACAGCGATCAGGAGACGATGAACAGAAGCAAAAGAAAAATAAGAATAGAAAATACGAAAGAAAGAAGAAGAGAAAAGAAAAGAGAATGAATGAGCTTATCTGCTCGATTGGTTCTGATAAGGCCAAAGACAAATGATAAAGGCACCCACCCAACAGATATGGGCAGCCATTTCAATCTATCAGCGAAATGACTATTTTTCCCTTGAAAATTATATGATGATTACTTCTTCGTCTGGTATCCGATTGACACGTTCGAGCAGTCCATTTCGAGATCTATATAATGATACTAATTTCATATCTAGATCGTTGTTAGATTAATTTATATTAATTAACGTTCGTGTTAAACTAATCCAGTCATTAGCGGCTAAATCATATCTTGACAATCGCTAGGCCAGTCAAATAGCGTTGACGAGCTTGAAGGTATTTACAGAAATGGTCGCTGCTGGACAAAATGCACACGTCAGCAACAGTGGGTCCCAGATGAGGCTGCCCATAATATGTTGAGCGGGTGCCAGAAGCAAGGTGCTGTCAAAAAGGACACGTGTATGCAGATCAACGTACGAGAATATTTGGAATGTCAACATCGTACACCTGTATGATGTCAGGCGGCCAAAGGGAATTTTGGGAAGCTATAAATACCCCCTCAAGAGAGAGACTTAGATTCATTCATTTTCTTTCCATTTCTGATTTCTGTGTAAGCTATAGCAGTGTAATACTTTCTGGATCAAGGTTATTCTCTATCTATTTTGTGTAACTTAGAGGTTGACCCTCTTGAATTTATATCATATTTCCAGAAACCTAATAATCCAAAGTCTAAGACCGAAAACACCAAAATCAAGCATTGACTAAGCATTGAGAGATATAATTCCTCACTCATTAAAAGTACGAAGTACCCGTGACTCGAAAGCATCAGAGAAGGATGTTGGATGATTCCATGCCTTCGTGAATCACCTCTTGTCCATTGTTATACAAATAAATTACTGTCTCGAATACATCAATGGCCAATGGCCACCTTGAATTTATCCATTTAAGTTGATAGTAGTTTGTCCTTAATACCTGATTATATTGAATAGAGAACAACAAAGGAAAAACCCCATGAGATATAAACAAAATACGAACACCCAAAATTATCGCCTGATTAATACCTGAAACTAATATATTAAAGCAAAATGATTTGTTTGGTGTCCATGGTTGGTCTTTTTTCTGACCAAAAAACCCTTCCATGTTTTCTATTATTTTGTTTGGTGTCCCCGGCAGATTTTGGTAAATTTCGTGAAAAAGAAGGCAGTAAAAGACCCGGGACAATTACATCTCATCTAACTCGATCTTTTCTTGGTCCTCCTCCCCAGTTTCCCCCTTCAAACTTTTGTCACCGCCGAGACCCTCCACCACCACCATCAGCAACACCAACACCACAATTACCACTAATCACTAATTCATATATTCGCAAAAAAATCGATTTCTATTTCATATATTCGACCAATTTTTCACTTTTGATTTCAATTTTCCCAATACAGATTTCAACATCTCTTTTCGGTTTCTTCCTTCACTTTTTGTCACCGCCAAAAACCTCCACCACCACCACCACTACTACCACGAATTTCCATTATAGATTTTAATTTCCCCAATTTTAATTTCAATTCATATACCAAATTCGAATTTAAATTCATACTCACCACCACCACACTCCTCCCCCGTTGAATAATTGAAGAATGGATTTGATTAATGAATATTTAGAGTTCATGTATGATTTGGAAGGCTGGGTTTGTACCAAATTCGTATTTTGTATGGAAGGAATCGATTAGTGTAATATCCAAAGTGCAACCAATATCTAGAAATTGTAAGTATGCAAGTCGCACATCAGTTGTTCGACAAAAACGTTGAACCAATATCAAGTGAGACACCAAACTTTTGATATGAGTTTGAAAATGAATGTGTTTCGAGTTCCAATAAGGGTATTTTTTCCGTTTTTTTTTTTTTTTTTTTTTTTAACTTTTTCAAAACAAAGAAGATGGTTTCCTAATCATAGATTGTACTCATTTCAAAACAAATAGATTTGGATCATTTCCGTTTGGAAGCATTGATTGTATTCGAGAATTAATGTTCTGTGATCTAATAGTTTGGAAGCATCATGGTACGGTTTATCCACGAATAACATTTGCAAAAATATTCATCACAAACCGGTAACCTCGACACACCAATGAAGGAGATTTCCAGCACTGCTTCCGGCCTGTGCCATTATGGCACGGGCAATCCACTAGTCTATGCTTATAAAACAAAAGTGTTCGGTGTGTCACGGGACGGCTGAGATATATCCATTTTTCTAACTAGCGGCTAGGATCTTTGCTCTCTCTCCCATTACAATCTGGACTTCCACTAATCTAACGGTTACGAGTCATCCCCCTTCCAGTTTGATCTGCGCTATTTTCCTGCGACTGTTGGGTATCTTCCCCTTCTGATTAAGATGTTATTCAACTCAGTCTTTAATTCATTCATTTTCCCCTTCTTCCTCAGTAACGCTCCTCACCGCCTTAAAAAGATTAAGAAAACAAGAGAAAGAGCAGTGAGAAACCTACTACTAAAGAAAAAATTGTTCTGCAGCTCAATTGTTTTAATACTAGTGGATTGCCCGTGCCATAATGGCACGAGGCGGAAGCAGTGCAGGTGATCTTATGGTGTATCGGGATCGATATCCACCAGTTATGAATATCTTTGCCAAGGCGAGCTACCAAATTTTATAACAGGCAGTCAATAAGAAGAACTAATATAATTTGAAGTTGAGTTTATTTGTAAAAAGATTGGTATTCGTATTCTTTATGTTACTCAATCTATTTGTACATTTTTTTTTAATTAGTCTAAAATTGTGCGCCAATGTAATCTACGTATTAGTAAAGAAAAAAGTTAATAATTTTGTCAGTTCCAATTGTTGCATTCAACATCACAATTAACACAAATTAAACATCAAATAGCCAAGAATAGACATTGCTAATAAGAGCAATAAAATCAAATTTTGAAAACAAATTTATGACTCTAGATGCACAACATTTGTTGTTTCGTGACTATTACTGTTTTTTGGGAGTTACGCATGGATCCTCCCGGTTAAGTGGATTTGTTATAAGAAATTGTAATTCTAATATTTGTGGCGGTTGTGGTGACGGTGACAGTGCTGGTGAAATTGCATATACTATGCCCTTGCCGTCTATATTTGTGGTGGTGGTCGTGTTGGCAACGGTGGTGATGGTGTTGGTGAAACTGCATATATTATGCTCTTGGCATCTCAACCTCACAGTTTTAAACGAAAAATGTTCAAAAGATAATATAAAACATATGCTTGACATTTGTCATTAATAATATAAAAAATATTCAACCTTATACCCTGTCGGCTATATTTTAGTCGGCAAGGTCGACAAAAAAAACCTTGTCGACGTTCGACCCGTTTTGATTCTTCGTTTTTTTTTTTAATTTTTTTTTCTCATCATGTATAGTTAGAGTTTCATGTTTGATCTCATCATGGGTTTGAGTTTAGACATCACTTAGGGTCTTCTTTTCGCCGGTAGAATCAACCATTTTTTGGAAAATCAATGTTGAAGATTTTCGGTTGACGAAAGAAATGGAAGAAGACGAAGGGGAAGAGCAGAGAGATTAGAGAAGAGAGATTAGAGCTTCTCCAACGGTATGTGTGTGAGAAAAAAAGTCTTCGTACACGTAGGATACGCATCCAAAATTCCTAAAATCTTTCTCCAACCCTAACCTCTATGATCAACATGTAGATGACATGGCATAATTTTATGAAGACATCCTCTTGCTCAACCTCTTGTTCTAGAGGTTCATATAGAGGATGTCTACCCATCCTAGTCAGCATTTTTTTAAATAAATAATAATTTTGCCTATTTATAACAATTTTAATTACAAATTAAAACTACAGCTACAATTATTTTTGTTCTTCCATTTTTTTAACGAGATTTGTCTTCTCGTGAAAAGCCATCGAGTAGAAGGTTAGTTAATCAAAATCAAAATTATAGAATCATACAACTAATATAGATCAATCATGTTTTAATCAATAATAATATTAATTTTTCAACACTTTTGATGAAAATTTACCTGATGAAATCAATCCTGTAACTAACATTTTAGTGATATTTCATTACAGGATTCACGATTAGTATAGTACGCAACATATATTAATGGAGGCTTAGGACTTATCTGCAATTAATATGTATCTCCGTGATAATTCATAGCATTACAAAATACGAACTACAACCCAAATATAAATCTGCAAAATCAGGCTCTTGAACAATTGTAGTTTGTAGGATTTGCAATTAATTTCAGTAGGAATTATAATCGTAATCAAAAGTATGCTCAAGAGAAATATGATTAATAAATAACATATGATGCATAATCCCGACAAAGCACATAGTTTGGGTATAGTCATGGGAAAGAGGAGGAGGGTACTTAAAAAAATCTAATAAAAGCTTAATGTTAAGCCGGGAGGAGGGTACTTAAAAAGTAGTACCGTTGGAGATCAATTTTATTTCTGCCTAACTTTTTGGAGAATTGAACGCCAAATAGAAAGGAGGATGTCTAGTTTATGTTGCCACATGGGAAAGACACACAACCACCATTGGAGAAGCTCTTAGGGAAGATTAAGAGTTTTTAGTTATAAATTTTAGGGTTTAATTTTATGTTAATTATTTCAAAGGTATTGAAGTAAAATCACCCTATTTTATCTTATTGGGTATACCCCAAATAAGCCAGGTAAAACATATGCTTGACATTTGTCATTAATAATACAAAAAGAAATTTAACCTTACTTTAGCCAAATATGTGATTAGCTTCTTACATAAAACGAAACCACCCTAAAATTTGTCAGCCAACTTTATTTTCTTATTTCTTTTTCATGCCTGCCATCATTTTTACACATGCTAGGCTTTGGGTCTTTGGTTATTTACAGTACAGTACAGGATCGACAGTACAGACACTCCCGGTTCATAGACAATTTAGTTCCGGTGACACGTGTGCATTTGTCTGTGACACGTGGGAAAGAGTTGATTATAAAAATTTAGGGATTTGAAATTGAAAACCTATCTTCTTCGATCTGCAGCCCCACACTACCGCCATCTCTCGATCCCTTTCTGTGCATAGTCCTATCTTCGTCTCCTGCTCACCGCAGAGCAGCCTCATATTGTTTCTCTTGTACAATCTATTTGATTGGAATTAGAAATTGATTTTTGTGTATTTGATTAGTAGTTAATGGTGTATTCGATGGGATTGGATTAGCCAATTAACTTTGGTCTTACTTTTGAACTGAAGGAGGTGGAGAGGAGGGTGGTAGTGGAGACGATGGAAGGAATGTAACGAAAGTGATGGTGGTGATGGTGCTTTAATGGAATGTAATGGCGGAGGTGGTGGTGGTGGTGGAGCCGCTACTGGTAGTGTAGGTGCTGTTGGTAAAGGTGGTGGCTGAGCTGTGGGTGGTTGTGGATGTTGTGGCTGTGGAAGTGCTGTTGGTGTTGGTGGAGGTGGAGGTGGTAATGGGTGAAGAAATGTATTGGCGGTGGTAGTGGAGGCGGTGCTGGCAGTGGCGGAAATGATGGTTGTGCTGGCGGCAGAGGTGGTGGTGGTAATGTGTGAAGAGAAATGTGTTATGTATAATACATAGGTGGTGGTGGTGATGATGTCGGTGGTGGTAGGGGTAATTTATATTTGATTTGACGGGGATATTTCTGGAATTGGGGGAGGAGTTGGGGCCAGTAGAGCGGCAGTGATACTAATGGTGTTCTTTAATAATAGATGTGGTGGCGGAAGAGGCGGTCCTGGTGGATGTGGGGCAGGTGGTAGCTGCGGGTAGCCGTAATGGTGTTCGTTAATTTTGATGTTTTTTTTTTTTTTTTTTTTCTAAAGGAGATATAGAGGGATAACCTAGATTTAATGGGGACATTTTGGTCCAAAAAAGATTCCAGTCTCCTCCAAAACCTTCCATTTCCCTAATACTGCCACTGTCAGATTCCTAAGGTTTTAATGGCTGTGTCACTCTTTTACCTCCTCTAAGAGCAACTCCAGTGGCGCGACTATTACCAAAGATCAAAGACCAAAAAAAAAGACCAAATTTTAGTTTGGTCCGCAACAGACGCAGGTGGGTGCCGATTAAATTTGGTGGGGCGGAACATATAAGTTACGCTTGGTGTGGGCGAATATTTTATCCCCGCCCCGAAAAAAAAAAAAACAAAAAAAAGGGGCGAACATATAATGTCCGCCTGGTGTGGGGATCACATATAATGTTCGCCCCACACCAGGATCACATATAATGTTCGCTCAACAAAAAAATAAAATAAAATGGTGGGGCGAACATTTTACCCCCGCTTGTGTGGGGCGTAAACTATATCCCATGTCGGGTGTGGGCGTAAACTTTAAGTTCGCCCGGGTTTTGGGCGAACATTATATGCACGCTCGACTATATTTGGGTTTAGTCTTTGGTCCCCGACCAAATATAATCGCCCACTGTTCATTTAGTCTGGTATTTGGTCGATGGTCCGTCCCGCTACGCCTGGTTCTGAGACCAAAAAAATGGGTATAATCGCCCACTGCAGTTGCTCTAAGTAAGCTCCTTGCTTTCTCACTTTTTTTTCATTTTTATTTAACATCTCTAGTTTTATCAATATGAGTATAATTACATCTATATATGAGTGTTTTTTATTTGTCAAAGAATCTGTGGAGGTTTTTAATTTCTTAATATTCGGTTGGCAATTAACATCTATATATGAATTGAATTGTAATCTGCTGATTGTTCCAGTTTCAGATTGGAGATGTTGATATCACCATGGGGAATCAGTTTAGGTTTTTGTTTAATTTCTAATATGCTATTATACGGGGAATGTCTTTCTTTCTTTTCTTAATTACTAGTAAGGCCACATGTGCGATGCACATGCTTGAATTGGATTATTTTAACAACACCAAATTTGATAATAATGGAGAAAAAAAAATCTTAAAATAAAAATTTAATATCCTTGTTTGTACTCATTACATAGATAATTTAAAGAGCTTTCCAAATATATCAATTTTGCAAAAATCCGATGTGTATTTTTAAAGATATTTAAGTTTTAATTTTTTTGATCCATTTTTAAAACAATGGCATTCCTATAAATATACAAATATTAACTTAGTTAATAGGGGTATTATTATCATGTGAAAAAGCTTCATCAAAAGAAGGCTTCACCAAAAAGGGGTCTTTTCTTTATTATAGTAAGACTAGTAAGGACACATGTGCGATGCACATGCTTGAATTAGATTCTTTTAACAACACCAAATTTGATAATAATGGAAAAAAAAAATCTTAAAATAAAAATTTAATATCCTTTTTTGTACTTCATTACGTAGATAATTGAAAGAGCTTTCCAAATATATTAATTTTGCAAAAAATCCGATGTGTATTTTTAAAGATATCTAAGTTTTAATTTTTTTTAATCTATTTTAAAATAATGGCATTCCTGTAAATATACAAATATTAACTAAAAGCTTAGTTAATGGGGGTATTATTGTAATGTGAAAAGGCTTCACCAAAAATACCTCTTTTCTTTATATTAGTAAGATATGATAAGATGGTTTTTTTTTTTTTTTTTTTGATTCAGTTAACCCTGTCATCATCACGAAAATGTGTAAAAATGTGTACGACGAGTAATTGGTTTCATCCGATTTTAGCTCAGTTAGGTATGGACCGCACGGTGGTTTACGAAGTTGGAATTTTTCATTTTGTTTTCTGTGATTGTTTACGGGGGAGTTGGGTCGGTACTGTTTCATAAAATTTTATTTTGCTTATTTAGTTTTTTATTTAATTTATAGAAATTTCAGTTTGATTTTAATTTTTTTGTTTCGAAATGTCAGTTGTTTTTGCTTTAAGCTCTTTTTGTTTTTTTACTTTTGTAGAGATGAGGATGCACTGTTTGGTGTTTAACAGCCAATGCCTAAATAATTTGGAACTGAGATGGAAGACTGTAATCATATCAAACTGCTTCCCATGCAGCCCCTGAATCTTGATGCCGGTATATACTCAGGAACCATTTCAAAAAAAAAAAAATTGAAATCCTTGACGGTGGTCGAGGAACACCATAGGGTTCGTACATTAATGTTATATGCATATAGCTAAGCATAAATATTTTTTGTTCAATTCGAATAAGCAATTGCTGATTGTGGATGAGCCTCGTTTAAATTTGGTTGTTTCACTGTTCTACCTTTTGGATATGATTTCTGAGTTTAGTTTTTGTTTTCTTTTCTGTTGATGAAGAATGAAAGTTGCACCATGTCAATCTCATCTAAACCTCAAAAAGGCTTGATTCCTTTTATTTTTATTTTTGTTTTTGGCGACTGAAAGAGAGTTTTTGACCAGTTTTTATTTTTCTTTACAGAAGTGCAGATGTTGTATTTAGTTTGGTGTTTTACACCTCATTCATGGGGTTCTTTAACCTAAAACTGCAGCATGCTGACACCAAACAGCTAGAAGACAAGTCTCTACGGCAACTTCCGGCTTCCAAACAGGTCTTTGAGGATTCAACATATTGGTAAGTAATTTTTGAGAATCATGAAGTATGTCTGTTGTAGTTGAAATTGCATGCCACACAATCTAATCTTCAATTTGGTTCTTATCTTTGTGGTCAATAGAATTACCAGTGAACCTCTCCAAATCTGTCAGCGTCATTTCAATGGTTGTAGTATATGGAGTGTTGTCCCGCTTCCAAAAGCTGTCCCGTGCAATGACAACTTCAGTTATTATCGGTATGTCATAGTAACCAAACAGTCCCTCAAAAGTTGTTATGCTTTACAACTGTTTGTGTACGTGTCTTCTTATTATTTGTGTGTACAGATCATACTTCCAGTCTTGTCTGTAAAACCCAATTGGGTATAAAGTGTGTGGGGATTTCTCTTCTCTAGGTAAGGAAAATATCTTCTCTCTAATCAGAACCATTTTACTATGGTATCAGAGCAGTCTGATCCATAAACCCTTTTTTTTTTTTTCTCAAGTTCAATATCTCTATAATCAGATACAACAATGGAGAATCCAACTTCACACTCCATCTCTAATATCCCTCTTCAACACCTATCCAACTTTGTTCAACTTAAATTAACAGAAACTAATTTTATCACCTGGAAATCCTTAATGCTTCCTATTATTCGTAAATTCAAACTGATGAAATATTTGGATGGATCTCATCCCTGTCCAGTTCAATACACAAATATTCGAAATCAAACTAATGAAATCGAGAATCCTGCATATACTGATTGGATTGATGAAGATACAACAATCATTTTGTGGATACAATCAACAATTTCTCCTTCGGTAATTCCTTATTTTGCTAACTCAATTACTTCTTATCAATTGTGGTCAAGTATTAATCAAAGATTTGCTCGTTCTTCTTCAACACATACTATTCAATTGCGTACTAAGTTACTGTCAATTAAACAGGCTGATAAGTCTATTCCAATCTTACTTAATGAAATTAGATCCTTAACCGATCAATTAGGCTGGCTGTGGTGAGCTAATCTCGATAATGAACTGGTTGTTGTCACTTTATCTGCGTTAAACTCTGATTACTATTCATTTGCTACTTCTATGAGGACTAGAAATCCTCCAGTATCTAGTATTGAATTACATAACTTGCTACTTAGTGAGGAAACTGTTATTCAAGATCGAACTCAACACCTTCTTACCAATCCGGACCGAGCCTTCACTTGCTCGGATGAGTAATTTCCGATCTAACGGCAGAGGTGGAGGTAGGAATTTTAATCAATTTAGAGGTGGTGGTCGCTATGGTGGTCGTTTCACTACGGTAGAAGTTTCAATACCACCACTTATCCTTCTCACAGGCGGGGGGGATACTCGGTTATCCTCATTCTCGGTAGAAACTATACTTCCCAACAACATGGTAGAGGTTCTTCCTACCAATCACACTTTGGCGAGAGGTCTCATCTTAATTACGGCATTTTACCAACTCCTACATCCACTCGTGCACCATCTCACTTGTATTCCGATGATCGTCTACCATGTCGATTTGTGACAAAATTGGTCACTATGCGGATGAATGTTGGAATCGTATGAACTTTTCATATCAAGGCGAGAGAACCACCAAGAAACCTCCAAGCTATGCTTGCCTCAAATTAACATCTTTGGGGGAAAATCCTTGGTTCATGGATTCTCAGTGCAAATCAACATTTGACATCTAATGCTTCTCACTTTGATGCAAATGCCTCTACTTCTTATGATGGTCATGATCACATAGCCACAAAATGGGTGGAGAAGGTATGCCTATACTTAACCATGGTTCTTCCACTATATCTCATAACAATCACAAATTTTATCTCGCATCATATTCTTCATGTTCCTAAAGCTTCCCATAACTTAATCTCTGTCCATAAGTTTGCTAAGGACAATAACTGCTCTCTAACCTTTACTTCCACTCACTTTTGTGTCAAGGATCTCAAGTCAGGAAGGATCCTTTTCCAGGGACCCAGTGACAATGGTTTATATCCCTTCCCTAGCAACTCGGCTACAACCTTCTCTTCGACTTCAACTTGGCTCTTTCCCGTGTTAAAGCTTCCTCGAGAAGTGTGGCATAGAAGATTGGCACATCCTTCTTTTGACTCCTTTAGTAGAGTCTCGTAAATCTTTACAACTTGATAGTTCTCATCCCAAACCAGTTTTTTGCACATCTTGCCAGTTAGGCAAGAGCCACAAACTACCATTCAGTATGTCTAGTTCTATATCTACTTTTCCTTTACAACTTCTACATATGGATGTTTGGGGCCCTGCTCCCATTACTTCTGTAACTGGGTTTAAGTTTTATGTAAACATCATTGATGATTTCTCAAAGTTTTGTTGGGTTTTTCCTCTTACTGCTAAATCTGATTTCAAGTCCATTTTTATCCATTTTAAATCTTCTGTTGAAAATTTGTTGTCCTGCACTATCAAAACCACCAGGACTGATGGTGGTGGTGAATTTGTTAATAATGAATTAAAATCCTTCCTCTCTACTTTTGGCATTTCTCATGAAATTACTTGCCCACATACACCAGAACAGAATGGTGTTGCAGAATCCAAACATAGGCATCTTTTAGATGTTACTAGAACTCTTTTAATTCAGGCCTCTCTTCCTATCTCTTTTTGGTATGAAGCTTTAAGCACTGCTAACTACACCATAAACAGACTTCCCACTAAATCTATTTCCTTTTTATCTCCCCTTGAGAAACTCTTTCACAAGCCACCAAATTATTCTTTTCTTAAAAGTTTTGGTTGTCTGTGCTTTCCATGGTTGAGACCCTACACATCTACTAAACTGGATCCTAGAAGTGCTCCATGTATCTTCTTAGGCTACAGCTCCACTCAAAAGGGATACAGATGTTTCAATCCCTCCACTGGTAAAACCATTGTTTCCAGACATGTCATTTTCCATGAAGCTTCATTTCCCTATTCTACTTTAGTCAATTCCAGTGTGCCTGATTACACCTTTGATATGTCTGTCACTCTTCTAGATTCTTCTCCCCCCATTTCATCTGTACCCACTACTGTTTCATCTCCTGCTCTTCCTATTTCTTCCTCTTCTACATCTTCAGCTCCCACATCTTCTGCCACCTCACTCCCTAATACTACCACCATTAACTCTCACACAATGACCACTAGATCCAAAAATCACATTTACAGACCAAAAATCTTGTTTGCCACTAAACATGTCCTACCCACTACTTTACTTAGCACTCTTACTCCACCAATACCTACTTGTTATTCCCAAGCTGTTAAGATTCCAGTGTGGAAAACTGCCATGGATACAGAACACAAAGCAGTTATGGATGCTGACACATTCACCCTTGTGCCACCTGATTCTTCCCAGAATCTAGTAGGATGCAAGTGGGTTTTCAAAGTAAAATACAATGCTGATGGCACAATTCAGAGACACAAAGCTAGACTTGTAGCCAAGGGGTTCAATCAACTTGAAGGGCTTGATTACACTGACACTTTTAGTCCTGTTGTAAAACCTGTCACCATCAGACTTGTTCTATCCATTGCTGTTAACTTTGATTGGGCTATCAAACAACTTGATGTAAGCAATGCCTTCTTACATGGAGATCTCAAGGAGACTGTCTACATGACCCAACCTCCTGGCTATCAAGACAAATCAAAACCAAACTATGTTTGTAAACTCAATAAATCTCTTTATGGCCTCAAACAGGCCCCAAGAGCATGGTATGAGAAGCTGGTTGATGTTCTAGTTGCTTTGAACTTCAAACCCTCTGTTGCTGATACTTCCTTATTTGTCCAGAAGTTTGGTGCTACATTGACTATCATCCTAGTCTATGTTGATGATATTATCATCACAGGCAATAATCTTGCTCATTGTAATTCTATCATTGCTCACTTAAGCTCTAAATTTCCTGTCAAGGACTTGGGTAACTTATCATTCTTCTTGGGTTTGGAGGTGAAGAGAAATTCTGCAGGCCTGTTTCTTTCTCAAACCAAATATGTTCTTGACTTACTTCAGAGAACCAATCTTGTTGGATTAAAACCTTGCAGCTCACCTTGCCCTGCCAATTTCAAACTGTCAGCCACAGATGGTGAACCTCTTACAGATGTTACTGCTTATAGATCTCTTGTGGGTTCCTTACAGTACCTAACTTGGACCAGGCCAGAGATCAGCTTTGCTGTAAACCAGATATGTCAATTTATGCATGCTCCTACCACTGCCCATCTTATTGCAGCTAAGAGAGTTCTCAGATATGTTAAGGGAACTATCAGTCATGGCTTGTACTTCAACAAAGGCTTTACTGCAATCCAAGGTTTTACTGATGCAAATTGGGCAGGCTCCATTGATGATAGACGGTCCACCAGTGGGTTCTGTGTATTCTTTGGTGATACTCCTATTTCTTGGTCATCTAAGAAACAACCCACCGTATCTCGTTCAAGCACCGAAGCCGAATACACATCCCTTGCTTCTACTTCGGCAGCGAGGTGTTATGGATTTGTCAAGCGTTGAAGGATCTTCATGTGTTTCTCCCTGATCCCCCATCCATATCTTGTGACAACAAAAGTGCAATTGCATTAGCTTCTAATCCTGTTTTTCATAGCAGGATGAAGCACTTGGCTATTGACTATCACTTTGTTCGTGAATTGGTCCAGTCCAAGCATCTTCAGGTAATCTACATAGCTTCTCTTCATCAAGCTGCAGACCTCTTCACTAAAGGTCTTGCCACTCCTCGTTTTGAGTTCTTAAAACACAAGCTTCGAGTTCTCTCCCCTCTTCAGCTTGCGGGAGGGTAGTAACCAAACAGTCCCTCAAAAGTTGTTATGCTTTACAACTGTTTGTGTACGTGTCTTCTTATTATTTGTGTGTACAGATCATACTTCCAGTCTTGTCTGTAAAACCCAATTGGGTATAAAGTGTGTGGGGATTTCTCTTCTCTAGGTAAGGAAAATATCTTCTCTCTAATCAGAACCATTTTACTAATAACCATCGATCCGACAACTCTCCCTACTTTTGTCATAGGTTAAGTCTTATTCAAATTAGTGGAAAGAGCAACAACAGGTAAACTAAATTGAGCAACTTGACAACTATGCAGTTAAGTAACATTGCATCTTAACCAATAATCAACTTGAATTTGGATACACAGCAGAATTATATCTGTCCCAAAAACAAATGAGCCGCCCTAAAACTAACACCAACTAACACCGCTGCATGTCCAAATTCAAATTAATCCATCGGCAACCAACAAACAACCAACAAATTACAGGCTTCAAACCACCACTCAACAACCCCATAAAACTTGTCACCTGCTTAGACACAATGTGAGAAATTTCCACCGTAAAAATAACACGTGCACCGGAGAGTCAACATTTACACATGCAGAGAGCCTACTTATCAGAGCAACACAAATATTGGCAAACCCATCATCTTTAGACTAAATTCCCTCAGCAATATCAAATCCAGATTATTCACCTTATTTCCCGTGTTTGAATTCTTAACGAAGTCCGTAAATTAAACAAATATAAACATCAACAAAGATTAAGTGCACTTATCAGTGGATGCAAATCGAATACAAACACAACTTCAATTCACTATCAGAGATTTTGGTAGCACTACCATTCAAAATCAAAGAATCTCACAAAACCGAACCTTAAAGAAAAACGATTTGAATCATTTAAAAAAATTTGAGGCTGAATCCAATATACCTGCATTGTATATTCCATTAGGTATCATCAGTAAAACTTTTCAGTTGCTCATCCTTCATGCAAGGTCAAAAGAGAGCAATTTAACCAAGTAGAAAACAGGAATTTCTTCAAATTTAGGGTGGTATTCAAGAAGTTCAAGTATACTAACTAAAACACGTTAAGAAAATCTAAAAATGGGCCAAAGCTTGATGTTGATAGCAGTGGAAAGTATACATATACCGGAGAACTCTCTCCAGGTTGATGCATATACCTCCAACTTAGGTTTCATTCCCTAGCGTTAAAAAGAAAAAAAAGATTGCTACATTTGTTTTTTACGTTTCCTAGTCTTTCTGTTTCCCTGCAATGCTAGTTGTTTGTCAGGTTCTTAAAATTTGGACCTGCCCTATACATCCAACGGCCAATAAGTTGTTGTACAAAACCAGAGACTAAAGAAACAATGAGACGGCGACAATGTGCCTGCAATACAACTCTAGGAGGGATGGATTAGCACAACTTCACACGCCATCACACAACCTCATCGAGCAGATTCCATGGGAGCTTCGTGATCGCAAGAAAATGAGACCTCCCAGCTCTCGTAATCAGTTTGTATGCACCACTGGTTATAAAAAATGCGATGCATATTTAACACCGACCATAAAAAAAAACAATGACAATGCATAAATCAAACTTGATAGAAGAGATATTGGCATCGGAACAATAATATATTACCTTTAGATTTGGCATCGGAACAATAATATTATGGCATTTTTAATCATCAAATTAAGTTGTTAATATTCAAGGAAATTAAAGCTGTGAAAGGCCGGACACAGAAAGAACAACAGGCTGCTGTCTTGCAGGATATTGGTTAGTTAGTTCGTGTTCAGAACTTCAGGATATATATTCGTTGTGCTCGAGGGGTTACTTGTTTTAGCTTGTAAATTAATTAAGGTTCAGAGTTGAAACAATATATAGCATTAAAAAACAACGAAACATTTGTTGATAGTTCTACATTTAGTTTGACAATGTTGGATGCTGGGATTGAACTAATTTCCAGGGATGCCGATTGACGTCATTCAAGAGTTACAAGGGCCTAGTGAAAACAATCCTGGTTGAGGTTAGCTAGCTTTATTTCTTCTGCAGTTTGGTAGATCGATATTCATTTTGGGGTTCTTTTTTCTGGTTGTAAGGGTGAGACTTTCCAATCTTTGAAAGCTGAATCCACTGAACATGGTGATAGAATTGAGAAGGTACACATTTGTCGTTTAACATCTATAGCAAATACCTTTAACTATAAAAGCTCCAATTTTTGTTGCACGGCAGATTGTGCTAAATGCCTGAATCTATATCATTCAGTATAGGTACAGTAGGTCATTACAATTGCCTGAACCACAGTCTGATGCAGAAGCAATAGATAGGCCTCATCACCTACAGCAGTGGCCTCAAGTGGTAAGAAAGACGTCCCTTGTACCAAAAGAGTTGAAACCATTTCCACGAAGTGCAATTCCGCCACAAGAATCTGAAAGAGGAAACTCTTGCATCCAAAATTGCGAGGAACAAGAAGTTTCGAGTCCTAGGACTCAGTTAGTCTTTTCAAGCTGTATAAATGAGAAGAAAAATGAGTTTCAGTGTTCTTACACCCTGTTTACATTGTGTCGATGATAATTTGAGTTTGAGTGTTCTCACACTCTGTTTACACTGTGTCCGTGTGTGTTCTTACACTCCATTTACATTGTATCGCTGTTACATTATGTTTACACATGTTGCTTTGTCGGGTATATAACAAAAGCCCAACTTACATTATGTTTACACATGTTGCTTTGTTCGATCCAAGTAAGAAGAACCTGATCATAAACTAAATTACAACAAATCACAGCGTGGAATGATTGATCCTAATCATTCAAGGAGACTATAAAACTCTCAAACCTTAACCTATGAGATCATTTCTCTCTTTCTCTTCCGCTGCTTCTCTCAATGGCTGCGGAATTTGTTTCTTCTTCATTTCCTAATCAAGATGATAACTTAATGAGAGAGAGAGAAGTTGGTCGAAATGATGATCAAACGATTTAGAAATTATGAGGAAAACAACAAGGGGATTATACCCATTACTGGTTTCGAAAAACTAAGATTAGATCCAAGATTCGTGAGGCATGGTACCACATGTGTCACTACTATCAATAAAACCGACTTGTTATTCTCTGGTGATGGTCTAGTAAGAAATTTGAACCCAAACAACATAGCTGCTAATAATTATGTAGTGGATGAGGTGCATAAAAGTAAAAATTTACTGTAAAAATTTACTTACATCCGATAAAAGTAAATTAATTTACTTTACATCCGATAACATCCGATAAAAGTAAAAATTTACTTTACATCCGATTACATCCGATAAAAGTAAATTAATTTACTTTACATCCGATTAAATCCGATAAAAGTAAATTAATAATTATCCACATCGGGATCATCCTTGAATGTTAATCGGATGTAATCAACCAAACAGTACACAAATTTTAAATTGAAATGATATCAAACACCAAATTACAGCGAAGGAATCAAATTAAATAATCAATCGAAGACATATACGTAGGGACATTACCTCTCTTTCTATATCTGATACAATAGCCTGATAAACGAATTCAATCCAGTAACTACTCCTAGCAACTGAAATAAGTAAACGGTTTCCAATAAATGCCACTTTATGCACCTCCTCATCAACTACATAATTATTAACAAATATGTTGTTTGGGATCAGTTTTCTTACTACACCATCACCAGAGAATAACAAGCCGGTTTTGTTGATAGTAGTGACACATGTGGTACCATGCCTCACGTATCTTGGATCTGATCTTAGTTTTTCGAAACCAAAGAATGGGTATCATCCCCTTGTTGCTTTCCTCATAATTTCTAAATCTTTTGATCATCATTTCGACCAACTTCTCTCTCTCTCTCTAATTAAGTTATCATCTTGATTAAGAGATGAAGAAGAAGCAGATCCAGCAGCTATTGAGAGAAACAACTGAAGAGAAAGAGAGAAATGATCTCTTAGGTTAGGGTTTGAGAGTTTTATAGTCTCCTTGGATGGTTAGGGTCAATCATTCCACGGCTGTGATTTGTTTTAATTTAGTTTATGATCAGGTTCTTCTCACTTGGATCAAACCTTTAAGTTGGACTTTTGTTATACACCCGACAAAGCAACAGGTGTAAACAGAGTGTAATAGAGATACAATGTAAATGGAGTGTACGAACACACAGACACTGTAAACAAAGTGTGAGAACACTCAAATTATCACCGACACAGTCGCAAACACACATATCCCATAACACATTGCAATATATAAAACCATAAAGATTAATACTGCAAAAATCATCTTCCAAACCAAACTTTAGAATTTAAACAGATAAATCTAAAAACATGAAGATGAAAACGTTGGACATAGTTATGTGTACTCACAATAATGGCTATTCCAAACCCTAGTTATCCTTCTTAAACAAAAACAAGAATAAAATTCTTTTAAGAAGTTTCCTAGATAAAATAACTCCTATAAATCATTTCACTTACTTTGAATACTCTTCTCATATTCTCTGTATTCATCAAGCTCATCTTCGATCAGATCAATTCTAAATTCTAGATTATCCATCTTTTCTTTAAGTCTTTTGGAAGAGGCTTCAAGTTCACTTTTTAGGGCACGAACTTGTTCCAAGACGAGATTCATGGTTAAAGAGAGCTTATCAAAATGAGAAATGAGATGTTCCCAGTCCGGAGAAGAACCGTGTGAATGTCGGGGCTCATCATATTATCTCAAGAATCGAACCGTATCTTCTTAGATGGAAAAAGAACAGTCCAAACATCACTTTCTTTGCTTGAAAGACTTGAAGAGGACATGATAGAAGAGGCAAATGAAATGTTTATGCTAAGGAGAAAAACCTCATTTTAAAAGGGACTGAGGATAAGAGAATATCCAAAATGACCTTTGACCAAAACCCTAATAGAAATTGTTTATCCTCAAAAAAGGTCTTAAGTAGAAAAACGTTTGAAAACATAAACAGTTATATGCTAAAATAAATTGAAACACTTAACAGAAATATTTCATCACAACCCTCCTGAAGATTATGATTTTGTCTGCGAGGGATAGACAAAAATCATTGATACAGTATTACAAACTGTAGTTGTTCCAATCCTTTGCAGGACTGGGTATCTTCTTACGAGAGGATGAGGTATATGTTATACCTTGTTTCTGTCTTGATTTTAAGAAAGAAGAGTTATGTACATTATCCTTTCTTTCTTTTAGCACATAATTGAATATCTTGATTGTTAATTTTCACAAACTATGCATTCTTTTGGAAATCACTTTTACAAAGGACGAGGGTTTTGTATGAGATTTCTTTTTCTTCTTCTGCAAAGAATGTTTGGCAGTGGATAACCTTTTCTTAGTGCTACAGGTTCTAAGGTGATCCTGATGAACATATGAGGAAATCACAAGATTAGATGCCTCCTTGTGATTTTCTATATGATTCTTGTTGTCAAAGTGACTTATAGAATCATGAGGAGTTTGTTGACAGTTCATAGTCGAAGAGATTCGATATGTTTTGTAAGACTCACGATTGATCAACTCCAGTTTTAAATTAGACAGTTGACATTCCAGATTTTCAATCCTTTTAATTAAGAATTCCTTTTCTAGTTGAAATATTTCTGAGGAAGTAAGATTGTTTATCATGGAATGATCAGGGTTATTAGGAGGACAGGCGTGATTATCAGCAAAAAGGTTAAGAGAACCATCATAGACATCATCCTCAGGACAGTAGTCAAGAGTAGTCATTCATGACTTAGTTTTCTCACCCAACTCCGCATCAGGACATTTATTATGAACACTTTCTATAGCACTTGAGACTAGAATTGTTAACATAGTTTTTCTGAACCTTTTTATTGATTGACTAAGCTTTCTTTTGAAACTTTCTTTTATTCTGTCTAAGAGATTTCTTAAGCTGTTGTATAAACAATGACATAGTCGAATTAAAGCAATTCTCATCCCTTTTGTTAGTCAATTTAGGACGTCCAGATTTACGATCAGATGTTGCAACATGATTGCTAGACAGATGACGTTTCTCTCTTTGTTCAAGTTCAAGATCGAAAATTTTCAATTTTCCAGCTAGGGAGTTTCTGGATAGTGTATCAAGGTTATTTCCCTCAACGATGGCATGCTTCTTAGAGTCGTATCTAGATGGCAGCGATCTGAGAATTTTCATCACAATGTCCTTTTCAGGAATAGTCTTACCCAATGCAAAAGATGCATTAACAATTTCAGACACTTTGCGATTAAACTCATCAAATGAATCTTCATCTACCATACGAAGGTTTTCCCCATCGGAATTAAGGTTTTGAAGCCTAGCTTCCTTATCACTGGTATTACCTTCGAATATGGTTTCTAAGATATCCCACGTATCTTTAGACCTAGTGCAATTTGACACACGGTGCTGAAGATTTGGGGTAATGGCATGTATGATGGCATTCAAACCGTCAGAGTTTTTCTTTGCAGCAAGTATCTCAGCAGCATCGTATTCGCCAATATTCTTAGGAACGTTTACATTCCCTACTGCCACAACGGGAGCATCATAGCCATTAACAACATATACCCATGATTTAAAATCACGCGCTTGAAGAAAAGCTCGCATAGCAATTTTCCACCATAAGTAATTTGATTCATCGAAGACTGGTGGTACGTTAATCGACAAGTCTCACGACTTGACTCGCTGGGGTGCCCGATTGAAAAGAAAAGAGAACGTTTCCGATGATAAGATACTCATGCTAGATATTGATTGGCATTCTGGCAAGAACAACGTTCCTCGATACTCTAAAGATGAGAGGTGGTCTGTCTTTCCACTATTTTTGAGCGGACCTTACATTTCCGGTTCCAATATACTCCCCGCGAATCTCGCAAATTATCAGCCTGGTATTTAATTGGCCCGAAAAGGCAAAAGAGGTATACTTCTAATTTTTACTTATTTTACAATCTTCACTCCCTCTTATATCTAATCTTGCGATTTTTTTAGATCATCAAATTAAGAAAGAGCTACAAAAGAAATCCAAGAGCGAGTACTCACGCGATACTTCGTTCAATCACGGATGAAGTAAGAAATATTTTCCCTTATTATTTTTAACAATATTGTTGCCTCTGTTTCTTATCTTCATTCGTGTGCGAAGGTTTGCGTTGAAGAAATTGACATTCCTGAAAAGTGCGAAGGCTAAAGGAAAGAATAAAATCACTCTTCGCAAGGATAAATCTTCTGCTCCATCTTCTAAAAACGGAAAATCCATTCCACTTCTCACTCTAATTCCCAAACCAGCGAGAACTCTGATGAAGATAATAATGAGGTTGATGCTTCTTTTGCGAAGGAGAATCATTCAGTCGAATCTGCTATGACGCAATTGTCTAGTGTTTTCTCTGATTATATGCAAGTTTTAGGAGATGATCGTTTTTCTGCTACTTGCGAAGCTCTCGCAAATATTTGTGATGCCCCCCTGCTAGTGGATAATGACTCTTTTCGTGGAGTTTCTCGGACAATGACTCCCAGTTTCTTAAATGCACTTAGTGCCTTGGTATGTTCATATTTCTTTATTTCTTTGTGATTTCGATTATAAACCTTATCTTAACAATTTCTTTACTTTCCTTTATAGTCTGGGAGAGCTTCCTTTATTGTTGCCTCAGACCTCGAGAAAAGACGCAACAATCTTGAAAATAAAAATCTTCAACTTAAGGAGAAGAACAAAGAACTAGAAATTGAAGTTGCGACATCTCGCAAGAAGGATGAAAAAATTCAACAATTGGAAGTTGAGTCTTCTACCCAGAAGGACAAAATATCTACTCTTCAAAGTGCTAATCAGCAACTTTATGGTATAACACCCTTCTCTTTTCTTCATTTCTACTTTGTCATTTATTCTCTTTTCATGACTTATCATTTTCGCAGACATTTATAATCTTTCTGACGAAGCCATCCTTCTCCACTCATTCCCTGAACCTATGGATGATGATGCTCTTCTCGCTCATCTCAATGAATCTTTAAGTAGTTCTCCAAACAAGATTAATTCTCCCTCATTAAATGAACTTCGAACCAAATTTCATCTCTTAGAAATTGAACATAGATCTAGTTTAGGTTTAGCCAACCGATTTAAACGTTTATATCTTAGCTCCCAGGAGAATAATAATATTCTAAGGAAGAAAATTAGCAGCCTTATAGATGATAAGGATCGCATTGCTAATCAAGGTGCACAAGCATTAGCGAAGTTCCAAAAAACCCTTCTTGAAGTCCAAATCGAATGAGATGAATCTCTTCGCCAAAACGCCATACTTAATGAGCGAGAAAATCAAATTCGTTCACTCCTTGTCATAAATAATGATGATGAATTCGCTTGGGCTGCGAAAGTTCTAGATAATGCCAGAAATAACTTAGGTGTTAATGTCAGTCTTCATGCTGATCATACTGCCTTGGTTAAAGATATGATTTCTGACAGAGAAGGTTGTTAAATGTTCTTCTTTATTTTACCATTTATTTTTATGAAACTGCTATTAAGTTATTGACTCATTATCATTCATTCGCAGAAGCTGAGAAGAGATATCAAACAAGGATTGAAGAACTTGAATCTGAAAAAGAACAACTTGCAAAGAACCTTTCTCTTCACAACGACAAGTATTCCATGTTGAAGAAGCAATTACAAGCTACTGTAGCGAACTTCAACAATAATGATGTTCGTTTTCGTAATCAAACTATTAAGACAGTTTGCGATGACCACAGTATTCCTCATTCTTCATATCCTTGTCTTCTTGATGAAATTCCTGAAGATATACCTTCCTTTGATGTTTCTGATAGTGAAGCTAGCGAAGAGGAAGAATCTGATGACAAAGAAGAATGAACTGAGAGATAGCTCCATTTCCATTTTTTTCTCTTGTGATATATGTACATTTATCCTTTTAACCTTCCATCTTTGTAATTTTCACCGTAAATCTATCACATGGAAATAAATAACAAATTTTTACTATAATCATTCCCATACTTGCCTCTGTTATTTATTTGCATATGAGAGATTATATCGATAACCTTTAAGTAATATTACTTCCTATTTTCGCAACTGCGGTTGCTAACCTTTCACAAATTAATGAAGAAATATAACCGCATTCGCAAGCTTATTTGCTTACTCGACTTCTTGTGTTATCTTATCTTTGTTTATGTTGAAATTCATCATTGCGACAAGATCGCAGGACGTCTTTACATTTTCATGTAATGACCCATTGATCTTGCCTTAACATTGTTTTTGTGTGGTCTTATTTTGCCTTCCTAGTTAAAGGTCTTATTTTTCCACCCCTCATTTTGCGTCAATATGACAGGTCTAAATATTCTTACGAACATAAAGTCCCATGACATTGCCGTCTTGCGACAAAATCGCAGGACGTCATTACACTTTCATGTAACGACCCATTGATCTTGTCTTATCATTTCTTTAGTATTTTTGCCTCTGCAGGATGTTTTTGTTGCGACAATATGACAGGCCTAAATGTTCTTGCGAACTTGAAGCCTGGTAGGCTTGGAAAGATGCCTACGACTATGTCTACTGCAAGTGCACAGGCCTATTGGAGGCGTGGCAAGCACAGGTCGATCCCATAGAGACTTGTGGAGTGTTATGTTGATCTAAGGATTACTCTAACTAATTTCTAAGGGAGAGTGACACAATTTGTGGTTTGTTGTCGAAACGACTAAGAATTGTTTGTGACTGTGAACTAAGATAGCAACAGGTTGTAACAAGATTGAAGAGCACTAGGGTGATTGAATTCACCCTCTAATCTTATGCTAAGGCAATTTACCTCTGGTTATGCTCTTGAGCCTTCACTTGAAGGGCTCAGGTGGATATTCATTAACTAATTCACTATTTCCCTCCTAGTATAGAGTGTCTTCTTACAGTACACTCTATCACAAGTTCAAAAGCTCATAATTAACTCCTAATCCTGATCATATTATCGCACAGCATAAATACAACCAAAGACTAACTACTTGACATGAGATTAGGGGTTTCAACAACACCCTAGTTAATTAAATTAGAACATAATTAAAACAACAAAATGCAAATTACACTAAATTGGTGCTCTGGCTAGCCCCGGCATAACTTCAAACATCCTCACCTCAGTTCTATTTATACATGCCATTCCCAAACCCTAATTTACTTCAAAAATAGAAAAACAAGAGAATACCCTCTCACCCACGTCGCTGAATCGTGCTCTCCTCTGTCAATTCGTCTCAGAGCTCCATGCATGGGCTGTTGTACAAACCCTAGTTCCAACCATCTCCAACTGAGCTTCTAGGGTGAGGGAGAAGCTGAGAAAGAGATGGGTCGAGCTAGGGTGGCGGAGAAGGTGGCTATGGTTGTATTGGTGTCAGGGGAAAGGGATGGTGGTGTTGATAGCTCTGATTTTGTTAGGGAGAGGGAGGAGGTAGGGGAAGAAGATGGGTTCTGCAACTGTCGTGGGAGAGAGGAAGAAAGAGAAAGAAAAGAGAAATGGGTGTTTGGTTCGACGGGTTAGGTATAGGAGATTTTGGTGTTGAGCGGGCACAGCGAGAAGACGATGCGAAGGTTGGAGCGAGCGTCAGATGGAGGTGAGGCAAATCTAACGGCTCCGAGGAGACGGACTCGGATCCGGGTCATGGGCCGGGTCTTGGATAGCTCAAGCCCATGTCTTGTAAATGGGTTGCTCCTTGTTGGGTTGCAACTGTTGCGTGCGCGGGCTTTGGATTTCTGCTCCATAGACGCTTGTCTCCAATTCTCTGCTCTTTGGCTCCTTCGTTTCTCCGAGCTTTCTTTACTACCTAAAAACACAAAATTAATTAGTACAAATATTTATTCTTGAAAACAGAGAAAATACAGAATGCAGGATAATATCTGATTTCTGAGTACAAAAGATGAGTTAAATGCCAATAAATAGATGTAGAAATATGCAATATTTGACACTTATCAAAGCCCCATGACATTGCCGTCTTGCGACGAAATCGCAGGACGTCTTTACACTTGCATGTAAAGACCATTGATCTCGTCTTACCCTCGCGTTAGTATTATTGCCTTTTCAGGATCATTGCACAAATATGACAAGCCTAAATTTTCTTGCGAAAATAAAGCCTCATGACATTTGCATCTTTTGACACTTATCAGCTCCCTAATGGAGGGTGCCGCCCTTATCATCTCCCTGGTTGCCCCTTCAGGGAGGCGTACATCGGCCATACAAGACTAGCTCCTCCCATCCGGGTCTTAACAACAACCAGTTGTTTTCGCAGCCTCTTATACCTTATACCTATAGGGCTTATGGTTACGAGACGCACCCTAAGTGGAGTTTTCTTCGGGCGAGTGCGGCATGTGCCAGGACTTGCCAAGAATGGCCGAGACACTTCAAATGCCCAGGGCACTCTTGGCTCAACCGTGTACCTCGGCGCCTTGGTCATACACACGACTCCTTGGAAGAGACCCTCGGTCGCCCAACCAGGTATAACCTTATATATATAGTTGGGAATCCAAGGTATCTCCCCCGGATAGGCTTTCATGGGCCCAAAATCTTCATGACTCAGGTTCCAGGGGCGGTGTAACCTTTTCCCTGAGCCATGTTCAAGAGATACTCCCTTATATGACGCACTTTAGGTCTTACATTTGCCTCTTACGAAATATCATTCGCAAACTAGGGTGTACGCCATAAAGGTTTGTCCCATTCACTCACTCATTTCTGTCAATTCTTGTAATCATTCATTGCTTTTTGATTATTTCTTCTCATCTTCTTTGCGAAATTATCACATAATCTTACTTCATTTTCTGAGATCTCGCTGTAATTATTTAACCAAACTTTCATCACATTCATATTTCGCGATTTTTTCGCGCACTCCTTCTCCGATCATCATGACACACACATTTTTTATTTTATTTTTGACAAGACCCTGAAATCAATTATTTATTTCTTACACCTCTTACTCCTGTTGCTCTCTGTTTCCTCATTCATATTTCCAGATACTTCCATCCCTTTTGCGAGACCATCGCAATTTTCAATGTCTTCAAGCAATCGATTTCGCAACATATCTTCATCTCTCACTTCTATTGTGTCCACCATCAGTCTTTCTCTTCTTTGTTCTTCTTTGATATTCCTTTTCCAATTCTTCTGTTGAACAGCCCTTTTCTCGCAAGACTCCACATCGACTTCATAGCATTTTTGTCCCTCAGCCCAATCTCCTTTTATAACTCCAACACCACTGGGATGTGGAAATTTTATGCACTGATGGTAAGTTGATGCCACACCCAAGATCTCATGTAACCAGGGTCGCCCAATTAATGCATTATAAGGGGATTCCACATCGACTATGCAAAACAAGATTTCAGTTGATAATCCATTCAATGGTATTCGCATGCGAGCTTCTCCTTTAGGTTTATTAGCAGTACCGTTAAAACCATAGATCTTATACGTTGAAGGTATCAAATCTTCATCTTTGCCCCCCATAGTCTTGTAGGTGTGATAAAAAAGGATGTTTACAGAGCTTCCAGTATCAATTAAGATTTGATTTATTGCCCATGAATTTTCTGCACCATCATTTTCATCATTAACAGGTTTTGGATTAATTTCTAATCTTACCACTAATGGACTGTCATGCAACTCGCCACCTTCAGGTTCTTCTTCTGCGGTAAAAGAAATAATCTGCGCTTGCCATTCCTTCAGTGGCGATGACTTCGCGATATTCATTACTTCTCTATTGTCAACATCTCTTGCAAAAATCCTACTGAGAATACTATCATGAAAATCTTCAATTGTCTTGTACGAATGTACGATAGAGTTGAAGAACAAGTTTTTGGCCTTTGTTCCAACTTCTACTACAAATGTTTCTTTCCCTTTTGTTGTATTTACTCTGCGATTTTCTGGAGGTGTTGGTAATGGTTGAGCCTTCTCTTCACATTTTAAGAATTGGTTTAGCTTCCCTTGATCTATCATTCTGAGGATGATTCTTTTTATATTCCTGCAATCATTCGTTTGGTGTCCATGAAAGTGGTGGTAGGAACAGAATTCATGACTTCTATCACCTGGAAGTGGTTCATTCCCCATGTTCCATGGTGCAGGTATGTTTTCCATCAGGATTATAGCCTCCCATATCTTCTCCACACTAGCGTTTAGTGGTGGCATTTTGATTTCTTCCCATACGACTCTATGACTTCGTTGTCCTCTATGATAATTCGCCTCTTGGCCTCCATAAGTCTCTTGTGAATTATGCCTTTGACCTCCATAGGTTTCTTGCGGTTGATCAAGCCTTTGAATTTTATTATTTCCGCCACGGTTGTAGAAATTTCTTTCTCTTTCAAATTCTTCCTGATCGCGACTTCCCATAGCTACCAACTTTTGTTGACCATCATCTGGGTATCCTCACTCCTTGTTGACCTTGCGAGGTACTCGCCACGGTGTTTATCAATTTGGGTAACAAACTTGCATTCGCATCTCCCGAACTTGTATTCGCAACGTTATGATTCCATCTCATTTTGTTTTTCCTCTAGAGCAATATACTCCTCTCCTGCTCTCAACTCAGTCATTGTGATTGTATTTTTGACTCTAAAAATTTAAATATATAGCAGATTTGTCGCAAACATAGCATTAATGAATGATAAGATGAGATATCTCTCCTCCACTCGACCAGCCATTTCACTACACATTGTCTTCCATCTCACAGTTAGATGCTTCAAACTTTCACCAACCCTTTGTTTTAACCCAAATACATCTTCAATACCTGGTCGCGAGGAATTATTACTTATATATGCCCCTAAAAATATAGTCTGCAAGTGATTGAAAGATGTTATTGTATTCCTCGGTAGCCCTTCAAACCATTTCAAAGCTTCTCCTGTCAGACTTGATGCAAAATATTTGCATAATATAGCATCATTATCCTCCCATTGTAGCATACATCTCATATAAGCTTTGATATGCTTGTATTGCACAAGTTGTTCCATCGAAAATGCTGGTTAATGTCGGTAAATTGCACTTCGGTGGTATTCCTCTTAATTGTATCTCTTGTGTGAACGGAGTTTTCGCAGCTTCTTCTATTGCTTCATCTAACTGTCTCTTTCCTCCTCCCCTTTTATTGTTCATCATTCCTCTCATTTCTGCCAATTCTCTCAAAATTTGTTCATTTACATCAGAATTTGAATCCATTGGTCTTTTTAGTTCCGCTTCTCTTCGCCTGCGTTCATGTCTACTTTGACTTTCTTGTTCATCATTCTCTTCTCGTATTTCTCTGCGATCTTCCCCTTCATTTCTTTCGCGAATTCGCACACCATTATATCTATCAATTTCTCTTGTTTGGTGCCTATCAGCTCTCCTTTGTGCTCTTTCATATTCTTCATTAATATTATCATTGTTGCGATTTTGTTCTCGCCTTCTTTCTCGATTATCATGATTATTCTGGTGAATTGCCTCTTCTAACTCCTGTTATTCCATTTCTGCTCTCAATCTTTCTCTTTCGCGAGCTAGACGTGCTTGTTCGGCATAGTGTATTTCAATTTCATCTTCAATTTCTTTTTGCTTCCTTCGTGCTTCTCTCCCATGCAATATTTTTCTTCCTTCTTCTTGATTTTCTTCATCCATTGGTTGATTCTGCTCCTGACGTTGCCTATTTCCTTGGTTTCCACCATTCTGTTCATTTTGAAGAGTCTCGGGACGTGGGATATAACGATTTTCCATCATTTCTCTTCTCTCGCAATGTTCTGTGCCTCGATTTTGCGCTTCTTCTCGGTTTTCTTCATCAGCATTTTCTGTAGGTAAAATTCTCCTTCTTTCCTCTCTAACTGATCTTGAGCTTGACCTTGTAGTGCTTCTCGACCTTCTGTTTTGTAACCTCATGTTTTCCATCCTCAGCTCATGATTCTATCTTGTCAAGTTTGCACGTTCCTCTGCCTCTAATAGTCTCTCTTCATGTATTGTTTGCCTCAGCGCCTCTAATGCTGCGATCTCTTCATTTCCACGAATTATTTCTCCATTCCTTTCTCGATCTCTACCCTCTTGTCCATTATTTACCACTTGTTGTTCTTCTTCCCCTTCGTCCACAGAGTCTGATCTCCAAGTATGCACGCTTACTCTATCATAATCCACTATTCTATCCGCTATTGGTTGAATTGGTGATTGAATTTGATTTTCTTCATCATTCCTTAAGTTCCTTCTTGAGGATTCTCCCATTTCATTTATCTCTTCTCCGGCAAGTCTCCTACTCCTCCTAACAGTTGTTGGTTGCTCAAATGCATTTCTCCTTCTAGGCATTTCTTGATTTTGGTAAACTGTTGAAAATTATATGAAATTTCTTCCCTACTACTCCAAATTCCTTCAAATCACAATGTTGATCCTTACTCTGTCCCTGTTTCTAGCGCCAATATATAGTTGCAGGAAATCCTACACTACACCCCTCACAATAATCCACACAACTAAGACATTTGAAGATTAATAACAATGATTTTATTGATTAATTCCTTGAATGTTTATAAGATATAAGATAGAAAAGAGCTAAAGAAATTACAATCACCACAAACTTTCTCTCTCCTAATAACTTGTCTAGCACTCTGAAAATAATCCCCCCTACAACTGGCTCATTCGACTCTTTATATAGGGTAGTATACAATGGATGACAGCTAAGCTGTCCTTTATTTTCGGGAATGACTTGCGAAATATCGCAAGTGTACAAGTATTCATTCTCGCAACTCTCCTAAATTTCGCTAGATCTTCACACCTTTCTCATGTTTTGGATGTCGTCATTCATTGCGTCATTTATATTACTCTTTTGCGACGCCCTCGCAATGTTATTGTTTATTGATCCCGCGAAGTATTGATGTCGCGATATTCTGATCCTACAAAGGAAGTACAATCCTTGAATTCGATTACGGTGTTAGGGCTTCATTGAATCCTGAAGGCATATTTCGATAGACATGTTGTACTCGCCAAGTTAATTGGGAAAGGTCGAATTATTGTCTAAAAGAATCGAAAGAGCCTTGAAGTTAGGGGTACACCATTTTTATGTTTCTGTTTTCATCCTCTAGTTTTAACCCAATTTTCGAACAAGATAACCCATAAAATGTAGGACTAATCTCAACAGGGTAGACTTGATTGTGAGAAGAACACAACCGGATTGGTCGAGTTTTATGGTAAAATTCCAAATTAAGAGAGTTAATAAGCCTTGTTGTGGCATAGGGGGATTGAGTGTTTTTACAAGACCCTTTTGTCCTATCATTTCTATTACGTGTTTTGTTAGTTTGAATGGCTCATGACAGTCTGGGGTTTATGGATTATGGAAGTACGTCCAAATCCTCTAACGTCATGATACTCGATGTTGTATTGAGATGTTTTATGCTCTCAATTATCACATATCGGTAAGCAACTTTACTTTTATTTCTCAAACAGTCAGTTACGACGAGCTAAGACTACTTTTGTCCCACACCTCACAACTAATTTGGCGTACTGTCAGAAAGTAATTTTTTTCCCTTCAGGCACTCATCAGACTTCAAAGACGACTAAAAACGCGTCGTAATGTCCAGTTTACTATTACCCTTTTTTATTGGACCTTTTATTTTTGTCATTCTTTATTTTGAAGGCAATGGGAGGATCTTCGGGCATCTGACAAGGAAAGCTGAATGTGCGAAGTATGAGCTGAAGTTTGTGATAGCATATAATGTTGTAGAGTGTAAGGTGTTACTAGAGTGTAGGACTCATAATTTTTAAATGTGCAAGTCTCACGTTCTGTGAGTAATTGAGTTGAGAGAAGAGAGTCGACTTTTGTTGAGTATATAAACTCAGTCCCATCTCTGTAATCAGTATCTTTTCTATTAATCAAATCCTTGATTCAAATCGTCTCCAATACAATGTAGACATTCAATTCTATTGAATGTTAGCATGGTATCATACCTGAGAATCACAATTCTCATGGGTATCGATCCATTTTTCCGTTGTAGCAACCTTAATTTTCTTAAATTCAATTTCATCTGCTGCTGTTCTTCATGAAACTCTACTTGTTCTTCATCACAAATCTGCAGTCTTTCTTCATCTTACAAAGAATTAAAATCTCATATCTATATTTTCTTACATCAACGTCTTCCAAATTCATCTTCAACAGAAGTTTTTCATCATAATTAGGTTGTTTTCTGCAATCTAATTTTTAAGTCAAGGTTGCTGTTCTTGATTCCTGATGTCGAGAGAGTCTGAGCGTGTTCTAGCTCGCTACACCAAGGTCTAGTTAGGGCGAAAACTTAAAGCCTTTCCACTGATTGGATTCAGCAGAAGATTGAGAAGTTGTTGGTCTCAATTCTTATTTCAAGGCAGACATCAACAAGGTGTTGAAGAATCTTGTGTTTCTAATGATGTTTCTGAGTTGAATTTCGTGTTGGAGTTGTGATGATTCAAAAGGTTTAAGTTCTTTTATCTTGGTGCATAGAGTTTAATTTGAAGTTTTTCATGGAGCTTGTGGAATTGTAATTACTGATGGTTCATAGTGTGAGATTGAATTTGATCCCGATGCTGGTATTGCAACGTCGTCAAGAGGATTAAGCATGTATTTTGAAGCTAAAATTCTGTGTTAGGGTTTGAGCTCTTGGTATTTCAATTTCCGGTTGGGTGGTGTATGGATTGAAATCTCTTACCTCATCAACTAGCATCTGAGTATCTGCTGGTAATCTCCATTGCTATCTTTAGATTACTTTAGTTTTAACCTCATGTGTTCAGCTTCTACATCACTAGCTCAACAAAAGACAATTCCGTCTTCAAAATCTGTTTTCATCATAACTAGATTTGTTGCAACTAGTTTTTTAATCAAGTCCTATTTGTGCTGATACCTGGTGCTTTTAAGTCTGAGCATGCCTATCTCTGCTACACATTGTCTAGATTAGAGAGAAGCTTAAAGTTGTTCCACTTGAAAGTGAGGAAAATTTCCTCTTAAATCACATATGTGTATTGATGTGTGTATGGAATGAGAATTTGTTGCACTATATGTGCTTAATTTGCTTCTTATCAGTTCATCCCATTGGTACTGACTTTGGTACAGTCCTCTTTCATGGGTGAGTTGGCTTGCAAGTTTAATGATGAAACTGAAGATGATGTTATGGGATTGGAATTGGTGAGTTATATTAAGTTCAGGCTGATGTTCTCTTTGATGAATCTACATTCAATTCTGGTGTAGCCTGGTTTAGTCATATTTTCAGTTGTTTTCATTTCTTTTTAGTGCGTAATAATGGTACAGCTACCAAGTATTTTTCAGTACTCTCAATAATTTGATGGATATCAGTTCAAGGTCTTAATTCTATCATGTCATTGGTGTATGCAAGTTAGTTATGTTGTTAAGCAACTGAGGTGCAACTATTGTTTTTTTGTTTCTGTGGCTGCTTGGTGTTCTCTGATTCAACTACTTTTTCCATACTGGGTATCTATGTGATTGTGAATGGAAAGCTGGTACATTTTCTGTTGAAGTTGCAGTAGTTGAATACTTCAATGTAAGGGTATGTGCTTGTTGTTTATTTTGAGTTTCATATGATATGCCACAACAAAACCTCAGCACACAGTAAGTTGCAGATCATATTTTCTTTTTCAAAGTGGTCAAGTCCAGCTATTGTGCTATTCCTTCCTGCTACAAGTATATCTACAGCCATACTTCTACATCTCCAGGTGTTTCTATTTGGTTGGTTGTTCATATTTTTTTATCTCTATTACTACACCAACTGTGAGTACTTCACTTACTGCATCATTTGACCACCTACTGCAACAATTATATCATCAACTACTGCCATTGTGTCCAGCTGATTCAGTTGCGGTATTTCATTCTACTGACATGTCTCTTACTGCATCAATATTACCTACTCCACCTGCACATTCTACAACAAATGTATGTACTTGAGCATTGTAACCTGACTGACTAAAGGAGTAGGAATTCTGTGCTGGTCAGTTCTCAGTAGTGTGCATATTTTCTGCCACAATGATTCTTTATGTGCACCATCTCTAGTTCATGTCTTACTTTGCCACATATAGCATTGACTATCACTACGACACCAACACTTTCTGGCCAATCTTTACTACAGTTGCTTGTTTACACTTGCTATTTCTCACGATGTTGCTGAAACGCCAACTGCCTTGCTTGCTGACTATGTCTATATGTAGTCACTCACTTTCAAGTTGTTACTGCATTGCTATTTCACTTGCGCCATCTCAGCTTAATCATCTGCAACTGGTGTTTGCTATGTGTGCTCCTACAATTTATTCTTTCCTGTCACCTGGTTGTGTTCTTCATCAACTTTATCTACTACTGGGTGTGTGAGAGTTGTGTGTGTAAGGTGCAATCTCAAGCTGATTTCTTCAACCCACCTTGAGCTTGAGGGAGGGTGATAGCATATAATGATGTAGAGTGTAAGGCGTGTGAGAGTTGTGTGTGTAAGGTGTTACTATAGTGTAGGACTCATAATGTGTAAATGTGCAAGTCGCACGTTCTGTGAGTAATTGAGTTGAGAGAAGAGAGTCGACTTCTGTTGAGTATATAAACTTAGTCCCATCTCTGTAATCGGTATCTTTTCTATTAATCAAATCCTTGATTCAAATCATCTCCAATACAATGTAGACATTCAATTCTATTGAATGTTAGCAGTTTGAAGCAAAGAAAGATGTCTTTATATGGAGTAAGTTTTACTAGTTTAGATGACACTTTGCAAAGAATTTTCTAGTTAAATACAATTTACACTTTGGGTTTGCTATATTTCGTTGTACCCCGAGTAAGATCTTGTTGGTGTATCTTTGCTAATGGATGTAGTCTTGCCACCGTATAAGCCGACTTGCAGTAATTGCTTGTTCGGTCAATTGTGAAATTACAGATGCTAATGAGCTTAACTGGCTATGAGTATTAGTTTTTCTTTTTTTCTTCAGGACAATGACATGGAGATTTATACCAACTACATATTTTAGCAATTTTTGATTTCTCAATCTCATTTCGAGACAAGTAGGTTTTAGTTTCCGAAACTTGGCAATTTATATCCACTTTATCCAACAACGGGTTAATATAAAACAACAGTGTAAGAATAATAATTAAAGGGAAAGTGTAACCCAGCCATTGAATTTGGAGCCGTAGCTATGAGTCCACTTTATTTGAGCCAAAGTGGACAAGGGCATAATCCCTCTCTGGATAAAGAACGTTCCCAACTACAAGGATATGGTGTTATATGTTGGGTTTTGTTCCTATACCAAACTATATAGCTAAAATTGGACTTTAGGTGACAGTTTTTGAAGCAGAAACAATGATCTAATGCTGTCAAAACCGTGGCTAAAGGGCAATTTCGGGTTTGGAATGTCTACAAGGTTTACTTGGATTAGGAAACTTGTATGACGGTTTGGAGGAGTGTTTTCCAAGTTTAGGATTTCCTAATTAAGGTGTGAGACTATTCTTAGAAGTTCTCTAAGACTTAGGGAGCAAGGATGTAACTACTATATAAGAGGAGTTATATGGTGAGAAGAAATCATTCTCTTGTAGAATCCTCTCTTTAAGGAGAGTGATTGGGTCATAATCGTTGTGTCCTACAATGGTTGGTGACGGGGCAAAATCTATGTGAGACGAGTGACTTATAGAAAGAGCGGGTATGGGAGAAATCTAGGGTTTGTAGGGTTCGTATGGGAGAAGCTATAATTCATGATTTTCTTCGTGTTCTTGTCTAAAGTCGAAGCAACCATGGCGGTGTAAGTTTATGGAAGAAGAAGAACAAAGGAAGAGGTAAATTCTTCGTAATATGTCTTGTTGTTTCTAACGTTTAGCACTAGTGGGTTACGTAACTAGTTGATTGTATGAAGTGTGTCGATGTAATAACTTGTTACGATAATGAAGATTCTTGGGGTGGTTTTGGCCGTGGACGTAGCCTACAAAGGTGAACCAGGTAATCTTTGTGTCGTGTGTGATTGTCTATTATCGTATTGATTACATATTCGTGCTAGTATTATCCGATCATGCTAATCTAAAGATGTAAGTGGAGGATTCGAGCTAGTTATCTAAAGTAGGATGTTTCATGGACTTGACTTCTATGGAAGCATGCCGGTTCGAGATTAACGTAACCTCGGTTTCCCGACATTATATTGTGCCATAGTATTTATAAAGTCATGTTTGCCTTACTGGTTGTCATCGGGTTCATGAGCGTCTGTTGCAGCATATTGTTACCTGAAAACTTCTACTTTGTGCTCGGCAGCGTCACCAGAATTCTACAGCGGGGAACCTAGCCATTCTACCATTCTTTAAAACCTCGGAATTTAAATTAGAAAGGACCAAACTTATTGTCTTTATTGTATTATTTACAATCTGATTGATCTTTTGTAAATTCTCCACTTGTGAAGGGGAACTCTATGGAAATGAATAAATCTAGTCTTCGCTAGGCAGTTCAAAACCATGTCATTGAGGGAAACTCTATAGAACTTCCCTACATCCACTTTGTTTTGGTATATAAAAAACAAGCCCTGTTATAGGGCGGCATGGTTTATTAGAGGGGCGGAAGTGTGATAGTAATGTCCCTCTAGTTGGTTAGGGGATGTCCTATAGGGGGTGTAAATTGACTAGATTACCCTCCCCATTTTTTAACCTAAATCAAAGCTAAAATGAAAATTTGTTTTCTTTATTCTTCTCTCCTCCTCCTCCCATCAACCGTAACCTCCATTAAAACTCAAAATTTCATCGTCTTCGATAAATCAACGATTCGAAAATTAATCAAGCGTAGTGTAATGACTTATATGAGGTATGTTTTGAAAACCCAGTTTCGATTTGGTTTATTTTGTTCAATTTAAGTTTAATTTCTATCAAAAATTAGGGTTTTAGAAGAAAATTGAAATTGAAATTTCTGGGTTTATGTGAGTTACGGTTGATTTTAACTCAATTACGAACCGTAACTGGAGATTTTGATGTTGTTACGGTTGGTAATAGTTCAATTACCAACCGTATGTTCTTATATCTGAGAATTTTCTTCAGTTACGGTTGGTAACCATTTTAGTTTACGAACCGTAACTCAGTTACGGTTGGTATCGAGCATTTGGTTACCAACCGTAACTGAGTTACGGTTCGTATCGAGCATTTAGTTACCAACCTTAACTGGTTTTACGATTGGATTTTCTTCAAATTTAATCAGTTACGGTTGGTAGTTCATCTTTTACGAACCGTAACTTCGATTTACGGTTGGTTATGAGCAAAATTCAAACCGTAATTAGCTCTGAAAATGTAAAAAAATTGAATTTTTTACGTACTTTAGATAACTTTGAGCAACAAAAAGCTAGTTGGGACTAATTTAGAAGTATACCCGGTCATTTTCAGGTTCTGGTTCTTTATTTTGTTGGTTAATTTCTTCAATTGATCGAGATTGACATTCTCCTCTAATTTTTTTCTTAACTCTAAAAATCTGATTTTGGTTTTGATTTTGAGTTAATATAAGTGAAATTAATCATTAACACTAAACTTGATTATCATCACTAAAGTAGGTTATCAATTATGAGGGTTAATTTGTCATTTCCAGTTTTTTTGGATAAGGGACACTTATGTAATGACCCTTTTTGTCCTATTACAATGTCGCCCCTCTAATAAACCATGCCGCCACTATAACAGGTTTGATAAAAAAAGAATCATGTTTTGAGGCATACCTAATGGTGCAAAAATATGGTCACTAGGTAAAAAAAACATCATCCTTAATCTACCTTTTTTTGATAATGGCAATTATACCCTTGCATATTTAATGTTAACGATTATGATTAGATGTTAATTATTAATTAGCAATGTTAATGATCGATTAATATTAAGTTATTAGTGGTAAATTAGTAGAGAAATCAAGTTTGTCCGAGGGTGTTAGGGTTTTTGAGAGAAATAAGAAGAAGTGAAAAAAAAAACTTGTTTACGAGAATTTAGTTTTTTTTTTTTTTTTTTTTTTTTTTTTTGATAGAAATAAAAAGTCAGATACACTTAGAGAGTGAAAGTACCATCTTGAATCCAGGCAAGCGGATCACAGATTGGTCTCCCTCTCTTTGCCAAATAAGAAAGGTGTACATGTTTTTTGGATTGTCAATCCTTACACAAATTGTTACTAAAGCTATTAAAAAGATTCAAAACAGTGTCCATGAATCTATTGTTTCTATAGTTTGTAGTTCTTCTGGTTTGTTGCATTGATCTCCTGATGTTTGTGTTTTTTACCAAAAGATTGAAACTGCTGCACCGAAGTTGAGAAGCACATTCCAGTGTTTGAATGGCAGTTAAGCAGTCTCCTTCCTCTTTGCTATCAGCTCTGATAGTGTTGGTTCTTTTCCCGATGGTTGTCCCTGTTACATCATAAATAATAGAGCTGATTCCACTGAGTTCATATTTTTTTCATAGTGTGTGGTAAAAGCAAAGTTAGGCCGGCTGATGTTTAAGGTATGCCTAGAGGGGTTGTTGCTATTGGAGAAGGGATGATTTGATGAATGACATAAATTAGTGACAGAGTTCAGGTGGTCGATAATTTGAGTACCAGTAAGAAGAGGATTGGGAGTAGTGCCTTTGAACACCCAGTCACATCTGGCTTTCCAAATAAACCAGGTAATTGTTGCACAAAGTTCAGGCCAATTTCCAAGAATTACACCAGTTGGAGCAACTCTGGTTAGGGAAAGTAGTATTATCAAGATTTAGATTGCAACTAGTCCAAACAGCTCTAGTGATGGGTCAGTTCAGGAAAATATGTTCAGAAGTTTCAATAACATTATTACACAAAGTGCAGGTAGGATTGATATGGTGCATGAACTTGGCCAGATGGCCATTGAAAGGGAGGATATCAATGTAAAGTTTCCAAGCGAACATTTGTATTCTAGGAAGAGCGTTGAGTTTCCACATTTTTGAAGCAGTTTTGTCAACAAGATGAACATCAATTTTTTCAAGAACATTATACAGGGATTTAGTAGTGAAGATACCATCATTAGAGTGGTTCCATCTCAGAATGTCAAGGTGACTAGGATTGGGGTTTATGGTAAGGATACTCTGAACTTGAGAGGGAGATAAAAGGGGAAAAATGAGGGGGACATTCCAAGACTTACCAATTAGAAGATCCCTACAAGAAAAACTCCATGGATTTCAGCATCCAAAATAGAAGGATCAAATGGTTCTAGTTGATCAGGTAACCAGATATCCTTTCTAATTTTAATACTAAGACCATCACCAACTTCCCAGCAGCAATGATCTTTGAGGATCATAAGACCTTTGTGGACACCTTTCCAGGCCCAAGAGGAGCTAGAATTACAAGTAGAGTGAATGGGATTGGAGAAGGGAAAATACCTAGTTTTAATGTTCTTAGCCCACAGAGAATTAGGCTGAGAAAACAGCCTCCAACCATTTTTGGCAACTAGGGAAAGGTTCATTTTCCCCATTATTTAATGTCATTTCCACCTTTATCCTTTGCTTTACAGAGGCCTTTTCAGGTTTTTGGGTAGAAGCCTCTTTTTCTAGCTATCTTTCCCCCACCAGAAGTCTCGAACAATCCCTTCAGCTTTCTTTATGATGGTTTAGGGGAGGAGGAAAGAGGACACGGGGTAGACAAGAATTGACTCTAGAGTAGTTTTTGCTAGGACATTTCTACCAGCTGGTGACACATTTCTTCCAACCCAGCATTTAAGTCTAACTTCCATTTTCCCGACCATATTTTCAAAACAGCCCATCTTAGATTTTTTAATAAACAACGGAGTTCCTAGGTATTTGTCTTCTAAGGATTTTTTTTTTAACTTTTAAAATGTTAATGATTTTCTTTCTAAAGGCGTTTTTCACTTTTGGAGATAAAAAAATCCCAGATTTGAAAAAATTATTCATTTAACCTGACGTTTTGCCGTATGAATCCAAAGTTTCAAGCAAATCTTTGTTATGTTTGATGGTGGCTTTCCCAAAGATCAGGAAATCATCCGTAAAAAGAAGATGACTTATCGGAGTGCTTTTTGGAGAAATTTTGAAACCAGAAATAGTGCCCAAGGCTTCAACATTGGATAGAGTTCTAGAAAAAGATTTCATACAGAGTATAAAAAGTTAGGGGGGGGAAGGGATCCCCTTTGTGTATACCCCTAGTAAGTTTGAAAGATGTGTTAGGGATTCTATTGATGAGAATTATGGAGGTACTAGTGCTAATACATTGGAATATCATGTTACCCCAGGCATCCGAGAAACCCATACATTTTAAGATAGCCATTAGCTAGGAAAGGCCATTCAACCCTATCGAAAGCCTTAGCCATGTCAATCTTAAGCCCCGTGAAGCCTTTTCCCCCATATTCTTTCTCATGGAATGGATAATTTCATAAGCCACAAGGACATTATCCGAGATTTGTCTTTGCTGAACAACAACGCTTTGATATAGGGAGATTAAACTGTCTAAGTCGGGTTTAAGTCTATTGGCTATAACTTTGGAGATAATTTTGTAAACAATGTTGCAGAGACTTGTTTATGGGTGAAAACTACTCCTGCAGAATTTGGTAATTTGGGGTGTGGATGAGGAATGAATTTAAACCTTAAATAAATGCACTGCGCGGTGAGTGCTTGTAGATTCGAGAGATCAATCTGTGCAAGTCCGGCCTAAACCAAGAAATGGCCGTTCCAGACTTGTTTCGGTCACAAAGTGAAGGAGATGGCATTGATCTTAGGGAGGGAAGCGAAGAAGGTGTTGAGATTGTGAAGGTGTTGGCTTGCTTATGACTTGTAACAGAAAGGTGAGCAGGCTTGTGATTGATGCAAGCAAGCTCTGGGTGTTGGAATACGTTTTGTATTAACACTTGGTTTTCTGTCTCGTCTGGACTTGTGTTGTTTCTCCTTGTCTCCTATTTTTCTCCTGTCTTTGAAAATAAGGAGGAGAACCTATTTATACAAGTCATTGAGCCTCATTCACGTCTCTCGTGGGAAGTGGAGTGATGGAGTAGTGGAGTTGTGCGTCGGTGCCACACGACCAGTCTTGCCCACTTCTCCTGTTCATCTCTAACCGTCCATGACTTCCTGACACGTTCTTGTGATGGCGCGTTGCACGCCGCCACGCCGGTAAACCACCAGACCAATACCCCAAAGTATGTATCCCCCAAGTTTGTGACATGATTGATGTTCTGGAATGTGTGGATCGTGGATCCACGAAAGATAGCATGTAATGCTTTGAATTGAATAACCGTGTTATTCGGGAAGTCGATACTTGTGAAGTATCGTGTGTATTTTATGCGAGTCTTGCATTATGGTGTGGTAAAGTGATGGGTAATGACGCCTCACCGACCAAATAACTCCCGACCGGGGTTGTATAACCAAGCCGGGTGAAGTTGAACGGATGAGATGATCTTTGAGACACTCATCTGCGACCGTTAATGGATATTAGGGTTTTTTGAAGAGGTGCGCAAGCATCACTCTTTAGCTTGGTCGAAACCAAGCATGGAAAGGGATTTGGAGAGGGCCGACCGGGCATGTGTGTGACGGAATGCCGGTGTACACGCCTACACCTCACCGTCCCATGAAGGCGCGATCTAGGCCACTCAATTTAACCGTGCAAGTTGAGTGGTTGAGATCGGTTTGCGGCAGAAATTGATGCTTTGCAAAAGGGTTGGAAACCGCGTGACATCCCTAGTTCGGGCACGCGTTTCAAGACGACACATCTTGGTCGGTCTTGGTCGATCATACCAGCGTGTAGGTGGTAGGCTGGTGTTCACACCTATACCTGACCATCCCATGAAAACGTGATCTAAGCCACTCAAATCATCCGGTGAAGTTGAGCGGTCGAGATCGGTTCAGTGGTTTGGGAGGCGCGGCCATGCTAGTTTGGACGCACGTTTTGGATTGACCAGGCATGATATGCCTTGGCCGAACACATGAGGAGGTAGATGGGCCCACGGTGGTCATGCCGGTATGACCAGGCCATTGTTTAATCTAATCTGTGACCCTCCATTCGTGCTGGAGAAGATGGACGCGCGTGATGACTTGAAACCTAATTTTGGCTTTCAAGCCGTGCGTCATCTCTTGTTTGGGTGATGATTTTGTCACGGCCAAACATTATTGGTCTTGACCGATTGGTCAGTGTGTGTAGGCGGCCCACGGTGATCGTGTCGACATGCTCGGGGCCCTTTGAGTCTACATCTACACCCTCCATCTATTCCCGCGAAGATGGATGGTTGAGACTGTTTTGCGACACATGTAATATGCCGCAAACCCTAATTTAGGGTTTTCCATCCGTAATGCTTGGTATGAACGGTTTCTTGGCAAAGCTATGCCAATGACCGACCATGCGGGAGTCGGCCGTGGGTATTCCATACCGCTTGGGGGTGATGGAATTGATCTGGGGTCATCCAATCATGCTTATGGAGTTGGATGACTGCAATCAGATCATATCCGGACTGATACGGTCAGTCCGGATGCTCAATCGGGCTAGTATAACACACCGAGAGGGGCTCAATCGGGCTTGTATAACACACCGAGAGGGGCTCGGGCTAGTATAACACACCGAGAGTCATCCCGTCTGCGGGTATTTGTACATGGTTTCATTATAGTGCTTGGAGGTTCGTGTTACTCGTAAGAGTAACACTCGGTCGTCATGCCACACCGATAATGAGTAATCTGGAAATACAAGGCTAATTTGAAATTCACAGGAAGGGATTGTTGCCACATGCTCCAACCTGGAGGAATTTCATGTATTCACAGAATGGGATTGTTGGTACATGCTCCATTCTTGGTGAATTAAGTGAGGGAGTATCCAACACTTATAAATGGCTTTATCTTTTACAAGATGTCGGCCGCATGATTTTCCCCGGTTTTTTTACAAATTTAACCTTAAACGAAAATCCACCATCAACATTAAGTCCTCTCGCCTAGCACATAATGGTTACACTATTGTGTGGTAGGCATGAGATGGTGACATACATATGTGAGAAAGACATGATAAAAGGAGTTTACCCTAAGAGTGTTGGCCGACCGCTAGTTTCCCATGCTGTCACGCTTGTATGAAATCCCTTGGTGGGACCGGTTTCTTTCTTTGGGTATTTGAATCAAAAGAGGAAACCAAATAAGAGAGGAATCCTTCTTCTATTGGGATTCTTCTAATTTTTGTCTATAAAAGAGACCAAGCTCCCTTTCTTTTTCTCACGAAAATTTTCTCTTGTTGTTGAGCCTCCGTTCGGGTCTTCACTGCCGTCACCAACCGCCGCCACTCGCCGGAGCTCGCTGCCGTCACCGTTGCCGGAGTTGCCGCCGTCCAAGGTAAGTTTCGCATTTTTTTTTTTTTTGCTAGCTTGCTAGGTAAACACCTTTAGTAAGATGTGTATATGCTTAGTCTCTCCACCATTACATGCAAAACCTAGCTTTTAGGTTGTATCTTGAAAAGGAAAAACCTTGGCTTGAAATCTCGCATACACGATTCCCATGAATAAAGAAAATCGTGTTATGATGCGTGAGAATGAACGTGGGCCCGCCGTGTATGCCGGAACGTGGGTCTTACTCATATATGTATGACTGAAATTTACACCGAACTTGAAACTTGTACCGGACTTGAAACCAATACCAGACTGAAAGTTGTACCGGACTAAAACTTGTACCTGACTTGAAATCAATACCAGACTGAAACTTGTACCAGACTGAAACTTGCACCTGACTTGAAATCAATACCAGACTGAAACTTTGCACCTGACTTGAAATCAATACCAGACTGAAATTTGTACTGAAACTTTGCACCTGACTTGAAATCAATACCATACTGAAACTTGTACCGGACTTGAAACTAATACCAGACTGGAAGTTGTACCGGACTTGAAACTAATACCAGACTGGAAGTTGTACCGGACTTGAAACTTGTACAGACTTGATACCAATACCAGACTGAAATCAATACCAGACTAAAATTTGTACCGGAATTGAATGGTGTTTGGACCGTCCATCGTGTGCTCCGATGTGAGTTGTGTCTTGCCGTGTGTGACTACATCTCTCATGTGCTTTCATACAAGTTCTAACTCCTGTCTTTTATTTCATTGTGGAAGAAAAGAATCCCTGTTGAGATGTCTTCTGAAGATAATGTTGGTGCCAAGTCAGGAAGTTTTGACAGCTTCAAAGATATGCCAACATTGATGATGAGTTATTCACCTCGCCTTTCCCAAGCATTAGGAGACATCCTTCTCATAAGATAGTCTTGCTTTCCGATTCAGAAAATATGGGAACTGATCCATTCTCTTCTTCAGCACTTGTGGTGAGATTTTGTCTCCAGAGAAACGAATATCCGCCTTCTCCTATTGACTTCAAGACTTGCCATGCTCCACTGGGTTCTTATGAAGGATGGATGAGACGCATGTTGAGTAATAAGGGCATTAAGGAAAATTTGACCAAAGCGCAGATCCTCAATGCGGTCATGGCATCTGCTACTCTCGAAATTAGGAAAGACATCGCGGGTTTGATTACCTTCATTTCTCGGTGGCGTATTTCTACTCACACATCCATATCTAGATGGGGAGAGATGACTATTACTTTGGAGAGTGTGGCTGCATTGATGAACCTGCCTGTTGCTGGAAGTCTTTCTTACGAGCTCTCTGATACGGAGAAAAGTAACTATGGTGCTATACTTCAAAAAGTGGCAGAATTCGACAGTCTGGACAAAGAAGAGAAAAAAGATGCGAGATGCTTTTACACCTGGTGGGTGTCGGAGTGGTCTCCTGCGGACCCAGAGCCGGATCAAGAGTTGGAAAACGAGCTCAATGTGATTGCGTTCCTGTCTTTATGGCTATCCAGGGATATACTCGATGATGGTTCTGGAAAGAAGACCATTAGAAGTGACCTTGTTAAGATTGCTATAAGGCTGGCGAAGGGTGAAGTTCTTCCTCTGGGCTCATTGTTCCTTGGATCACTGTATTCTCATTTGGATGCTTTAGCAATGGACATGCATGCTTCTAACGGGTACAAGAAGGTGGAGTCGCACATTCACTTCGCTTTTCTTCAGCGCTCTTATGGGAACACTTCAAAAGTTACGCTCCCCGCTCCCGGAAATTCGCTCAATAACTTATATGGTGGCTCGAGAATACTCCGTTGGAATAAAAGGCGTCCCGCAGGTGGTGCGAAACTTGTGGACGTATTTGACAATGTGTCTTCTAGATTTCCGTCCATGGGGGCCGGTCCACCCCTTCCATTGTTCGATAAAGACCTTTGCTATCGCTTCCGACGGTCCCGATGCGTGTTGTGTACCGATGTCGAAACTATGAAATCTGAGAACTTATTTACCTGCGCAGGCTCCGCATTCCAGGATATGTCCTGTTTCTATTAACGGAGAATTTTACGTGACTCCGTACAATATTGACAGGGCTGCTCGCCAAATGGGATTTGATCAGGGTGTCCCATTTATTCGTTCACCAAGGGTTCCGAAAGAATCTCTCCCGAATATTCTTAACGCTAGCATGTTTGTAGAACGGGTGAGCCTTCCCTTCTGGCCTATTGGGAGAAACCCAGTGATAACCGATAAGTATAAGGAATTTTGGGGGAGACAACTGTTGGTTTTCCAGAAATTTCGGAGAGTGTTGTGACAGATTCCCGTAGTGAGCCATCTTCTGACGTCTTGACGAAGCATTTCGGTTGAAGCCACTTCACCAAACGGACCGGAGCCGAGGGTTGCGGTCCCCAAGTAGGAGAGAGACCTAAGAGGCAAGCATGCGGTCCGGTAATCCTTAATTCCTCCAATATGCAGTATTTAAATCTCCTCCCATCGGTTCTTTCATCTCTCCAAGTGTAAATTCTTCTAAAAACGATCCTTGCTTGAAATCGTGAATTTCGAAAGAGAATGTCTTCACCAGGTTGGCGCGCATTCAAAATGAGAAGGTCACAAAGACTGATCTTCATGCCGAGAAGTCCTGAGAAACCGATCTTCATGTTGAGAAGTCCGCGGCACCGATCTTCAGAGTCTGGTATCTGATCTTTACACCGAGAAGTCTGGGAAACCACTTCTTTTCCGCACCATGATGGGATGATGCAAGCTCGGTTGGACGAGGTGCTTCCCTTAGTGATCTTGTTGACGGGGTCGTGATGGAAATTAGCACCCGTAGCGAAATAGATGCCTAAGGAATGTAAGAGAGGCAATGCCTGCTATAGTTGAGGCGGCTCTATTGAGATCCATCCCGAACGTGTTCCACCAATATGGCTATTGTGGTGACTCCTTCCGAAAGGCCTCCCGCAATCGACAAGGCTCCCGCTGTTAGTGAATTACCTGGTGATGCAGCCTGGGGCTTTGTTCGATCCTCCTTTACCATCCCTTATCCAGGCCATGTGTTGGTCGGTGGATTCAAAGATGCGGTTCAGTTCAAAGAGTTGTACACAGCGATATGGGAGAAGCACCTTGCCACATTGCTACCACCACGAAACTCAAAAGTCGTCTTGCGTTGGTCAACCGCGTCCAAGAAGCTTTAGTTTCTATCCAGGGGATGAGCGTCACGACTGGTCGTGTAGGATCATAATATCGCAACGCACAGGGCTCGCGGGATCAATAAACGACGATGTCGCGAGGCAGTCGCAGATAGCTAAAATAAACGACGCAATGAATAACGACAAGTAAAACATAAAGAAGACGTGAAACCTGGCGAGGGTTGAGGAGTGTCGCGAGAATGAATGTTTGTGCATTTGCGACACTTCGCGGGACATTCCCGAAAATAAAGGATAGCATAGCTGTCATCCACTATGTATTACCCTATATAAAGGGCTAAATGAGTCTGTTGAAGGGAGAGATCTTTTTAGAATTGTTAAGCAAGTCAATAGGAGAGAGAAAGTTTAAGAGTGCTTTAATTTCTAAGTGTAATTCTATTTTCTCTCAATCAATAAATGTTCTTGATCTTACATCTTTCAATGGATTAATTAAGCAAAATTGAGTAAGGGGTGTAGTGTGGGATTTCCCGCAACTACATATGCGCTAGAAACAGGGATCGAGCAGAGATTGACGTAGAAATTGGAAAGAATTTGGATTAACAGAAAAAAGGTTTGGAGAAGATACTCAAAAATTCATTGAAAAAGAAAAATGGCTAGGAGAAGAAATGTACAAGGGCAACCAACGATTGTAAGAAGAAGTGGGAGACTTGCTGGAGAAAGGAGGAATGAAACAGGAGAATCGTCAAGGATGAATATGAGAAACGATGGAGAAGATCAAAACCAGCCACCGATCTCCCCGGTAGCAAACGCGGTCATGGATTATGATAGAGTAAGTGTACATACTTGGAGGTCTCGATTCGAAGACGAGAGGGAAGAGGAGAGCGGCGGTGGTGAACAATGGACAAGGAGAGCAAGGAACGAATGGAGAAATGAATCCGAGAAACGAAGAAATCGCAGCATTAGAAAGATTGAGACAAACAATACACGAAGAGAGACGGATAGAGGCGCAGAGAACGAGCAAACTTGACAAGACAGAATCATGAATTGAGGATGGAAAATATGAGGTTGCAAAATAGGAGATCAAGAAGTAGCGTGAGATCAAGTTCAAGATCGAATAGGGAAGAAAGAAGGAGAGTTTTACCAACAGAAAGTACCGAGGAAGAAACACAAAATCCAAGTACAGAGCATGGCGAGAGAAGAGGGGAAATGGAAGATCGTTATATTCCTCAGCCCGAAAATCTTCAAAATGAGCGGAATAGGGAAAATCAAGGAAACATGCAACTCCAAGGGCCGAATGACCCAGCTGCTGAAGGAAGAATAATCTTGCACGGGAGAGAAGAATTGAGAAGAAACCGAGAGATCGAGGATGACGTTGAGAGACACTACATTGAACAAGCGCAACTAGCTCGCGAGAGAGAAAGAATAAGAGCAGAAATGGAAAATCAAGAGATGGAAGAGGCAATCCGGCAGAATAACCATGACAACCGCGAAAGAAGAAGGGAACAAAATCGTACCAATAGAAATATTAATGAAGAATATGAGAGGGTGCAGATGAGAGCTGAGAGACAGCCAAGAAGAGAGAACAACCGATATAATGGCGTGCGAATGTGAAAGAAACGAAGAAGAGCGTCGCAGGGAAAGAAGAGGAGAAAATAACGAGCAGGAAGGTCAAAATAGGCACGAGCGAAGAAGGAGAGAAGCGGAGTTAAAAAGACCAGTAGAATCAAACTCTGAGGCAAATGAACAAATCTTAAGAGAACTGGCTGAAATGAGAGGATTACTGAATAGTAGAAGGGAAGGAGGAAGGAAACAATTGGACGAAGCCATCGCAGAAGCTGCGAAGAATCCCTTCACGCTAGAAGTACAGATGGGAGGAATACCTCCTAAGTGCAATCTACCTGCATTAACCAACATCTTTGATGGAACAACCTGTGCGGTACAACATATTAAGGCTTATATGAGATGTATGTTACAATGGGAGAATCATGATGCAATACTGTGCAAATATTTCGCATCAAGCTTAATAGGAGAAGCACTAAAATGGTTTGAAGGTCTGCCAAGGAACACAATCACATCATTTAACCATTTACAAGCCACATTCCTGGGAGCATACATAAGTAACAACTCTTCGCGACCAGGTATTGAAGATGTATTCGGGTTGAAACAAAGGGTTGGCGAGAGCTTAAGGCAGTTGACAATAAGATGGAGGACCATGTGTAGCGAAATGGCAGGACGGGTTGAGGAAAGATATCTCATACTCTCATTTGTGAATGCTCTCTTCGCGACCAACTTGTTATACATTCAAATTTTTAGAATCAAAAATACAATCACGATGGCAGAACTGCGAGAATTACAGGAAGAATATATTGCCTTAGAAGAAAGACAGAATGAAATGAATTCTTATCCAGTTGCGAACACAAGCTCTAATGCTGCGAACGCAAGCTTGTTGCCTCAATTCATAAATACAGTGGCGAGCACTTCGCAAGGACAGCAAGCAAGGAAAGCTGATGAGGGACAGCAGAAGATAGTAGCCATGGGAAGCCACGATCAAGAAGAGTTTGAGCGAGAAAGGAACTACTACAACCGTAACAGCAATAATAAGATTCAGAGGTTAGATCATGTGCAAGAAACTTATGGTGGACGAAGGAAAAAACAACCGTGGAGGGCAGAGAAGTCGCAGAATAGTATGGGAAGAGATTAAGATGCCACCACTGAACGCTAGTGTGGAAAAGATCTGGGAAGCTATACTTGTGATGGAAAATGTACCAGCACCTTGGAACGTGGGAATGGAACCACCGCCAGGCGATAGAAGTCATGAGTTTTGTTCTTACCATCGCTTCCATGGGCATCAAACAAACGATTGTAGAAACATAAAGAGAATTATTCTCGGGATGATTGATCGGGGAAAGGCGAATCACTTTCTAAAGGCAGAAGAAGCAGGCCAAACATTACCACCACCACCAGAGATGCATAGAACAGTGTCAGCGAAAGGAAAGGAAACATTTGTGATAGAAGTCGGGGCAAAAGCTAAAAATTTGAATTGCAACTCTATCGTCCACTCCTATCGCACAATCGAAGATTTTCATGACAACATGCTCGGTAGAGTCTTTGCGAGAGATGCTAATGATAAAGAAATAATGAGTCGGCGAGAATCGACGCAGTTAGAAAAGTGGCAGTTGAAGACTATTTCTTTCTCTGCAGATGAAGTGCCAAAAGGAAGAGAAACACATGATAGCCCGTTGGTTGTGAAACTAGAGATTAACCCAAAACCAGTTGATGGAGAAGATGATGAAGCAGAAGCTTGCTGGGCGATCAACCGAATCCTAATCGACACTGGAAGTTCGGTGAATATTCTTTTTTACCATACTTATAAGACGATGGGAGGAAAGGATGAGGATTTGATCCCCTCAACATACAAGATATATGGCTTTAATGGCACTGCAAACAAGCCAAGGGGAGAGGTTCACATGAGAATACCTCTACAAGGATTATCAGCGATGTTTTATTCTCGTGTGGTTGACGTGGAATCCCCGTATAATGCACTGATTGGGAGGCCATGGCTTCATGAAATCTTGGGGGTCGCGTCAACATACCATCAATGTATAAAATTTCCACATCCAAACGGCATTGGTGTTATACAGGGAGACTGGAAGGAGTCGCAGCAATGTCATGAGGTCGATGTAGAAAGCTGCGAAGAAAGAAATGCCAAAAGAAAGGGTTGGAAGCAACATGTGAGAGATGAGCAGAGAAAGGAAAAACTAATGGTGGATGCTATAGAAGTAAGGACTGAACATACCTCGCGAGGTGAATGCCTAGAGACAGGCGAATATTATGATAAGAAAGGAGCAAAGGATATGAGGAACAAAAGGCATAAGAAGTGAATAATCAACAAAAACAGGAGGAAAAGTAGCAATTGAAGTAATGATGTGCGAGAATCTTGCAGCCAAGAGTATATGGGAATTCAGTTAAGAAATGAAAATGCAAATACAACAAATGAAAATGCAGAACTATGCGAATACTTCGCAAACAAATATCACAAATAATGAAACATGAATGATTGAATGATTTAACAAATATGAATGAGTAAAAGAATGGGACGAACCTTTATGGCGTACACCCTAGTTCGCGAATAACATTTCGTAAGAGGCAAATGTAAGACCTAAAGTGCGTCATATAAGGGGGTATCTCTCGACATGGCTCGGGGGAAGGTTACAGCTCACGAAGCTGAGTCATGAAAATTTGGGGCCCATGAAAGCCTATCCGGGAGAGATACCTTGGATTCCCAACTATATAAGGTTATACCCTGGTTGGGCGACCGAGGTTCTCTTCCAAGGAGTCGGTGTATGCTCAAGGCGCCGAGGTACACGGTTGAGCCAAGAGTGCCGGGATGGATGAACCTACCAGCCATTCTTGGCAAGTCTTGGCATATGTTGCACTTTCGCCGAAGAAAACTCCACTTAGGGTGCAGTCTCGTAACCATAAACCATATAGGTATAAGGGATAAGAGGCTGCGAAAACAACTAGTTGTTGTTAAGGCCCAGGATGGGAGGAGCTAGTCTTGTATGGCGATGTTTCGCCTCCTTGAAGGGGCAACCGGGGAGATGATAAGGGCGACGCTCTCCATTAGAAGTGTCAAAACAGACGCAAATGTCATAAGGCTATGTTTTCGCAAGAGAATTTAGGCTCGTCATATTTGTGCAATGATCCTGCGGCAGAGGCAATAATACTAACGCGAGGGTAAAGCGAGATCAATGGGTCTTTACGAAAGTGTACGGGACGTCCTGCGATTTCGTCGCACGACGGCAATGTCATGGGGCTTTATGTTCGCAAGGATATATAGGCCTGTCATATTGTCGCAACTAAAACATCCTGCGAGGCAAAAATACTTGGAAAATGATAAGGCAAGATCAATGGGTCTTTACATGCAAGTGTAAAGACGTCCTGCATTTTGTCGCAATAAAAGGTGGCGGGGAAGACCTCTAATTAGGGAGGTCTAACTCGGAAGACCACACAAAAAATGATAAGGCAGGGCCAATGGGCCCTTGCTTGAAAATGTAAGGGCGGCTTGCGACCTTGTCGCAATGAGAAGAGATAAAATACATTTATGAAGATAAGGCAAGGCAAGTAAAATTCTTGATCTATGAAGATACCTGCGACCTCGTCGCAATAATACATTTCAACAACAATAAAATTATTATCCAACCAAATACATGAAGACAACTAAAATCTTCCATCTGAAGATAAATAACAGAGGCAAGTATGGGAATGGAAAAGATGGAATATTGTTATTCATCTTAAACGAAAGAGTTATACATCAATAATGTTAGCCAATTATATTACAAGGAAGAACTACCAAAAAGGGAGTGAAGATTGAATTCATGGGGAAAAATCCAAGAAGTACACCATAACAAAGATACACAAATGTACGAGATATTACGGGCAATGAAAGAAAACAAAAAGAGTTATCTCTTTGGTGATTCTTCTCCTTTCATCCGATTCTTCAGTCTTATTATTCTCATCGCTGAAATTTTCTTCTTCGCTAGCCTCACTATCGAAACGTCCGAGACAAGGCATTCTCGGGAACCTTTTCAAGAAGCCAGGATATGAATGCGAGAGGGATATTGTGGTCCTTACAAACATACTCCATGGCTCCATTGCGAAAACGAACAACATCATTATTAAAGTTCTCCACTGTCGTTAGAAATTGTTTCTTCAACTTGGAATATTTATTGTCGCGAAGGAGAGACTCTTTGCGAAATGTTCTTTTCAGTTTTAGTTCTTCAATTCTAATTTGGAAAATTCTGGCGAGTTGTTCTTTTCGATTCAAGTTCTCTAATTCTAACCTGAAGCCTCTTCTCGATTTTGCAAATAAGTAACAACAAGTTAATAATTTACAAGCAATACTACAGAAGTAAGAAGCAGTAAGGTATAATAAGTAACCTTCTCTATCAGATATCATATCTTTAATCAAGGAAGTATGCTCGGCATGAAGACTAACATCAACACCTAGGTTATTCCTGGCATTATCTAAAACTTTCGCGCCCGGTAATTCATCATCACTATTAATAACAAGAAGAGAACGAACTTGCTCTTCTCGCTGCTTAAGCATAGTATTCTGATGAAGGAGTTCATCTCGTTCAACTTGCACACCAAGAAGAGATTTGTGGAATTCTGCTAACGCCTGTGCACCTCTGTTAGTAATGCGATCGTTCTCATCTATGAGATCACTAATTTTCTTACTTAAAATCTTGATTTTCTTCTCGGAATCAAGGTACATTCGTTTAAAGCGATTAGTTAAATTTAAACTAGATCTGTGTTCGCTCTCTAAAAGGCGATATTTGGATTGAAGATCCTTTAATGAAAGGAGGTTAGTTTTTATTTGGGGAACTACTTAGAGATTGGTTGAGGTGAGGCGAGAAGAAGGTCATTATCCATAGGTTCGAAATGTATGGAGAAGAATAGCCTCATCGGAGAGATTATATACATCTGCGAAGGTAATAAGTTAGGTAGCAATATGCGACCATTAAAAATAGAAATAATAAATGGAAGAAAATCTTATACCATAAAGTTCTTTGATTAGCGTTACAAGAGTGGACACCCTATCCCTTTGGGAGTCAAGTTCGGTATTTAACTTTTGAATTCTCTCGTCTTTATCGCGAGATGACGCAGCTTCAATTTCTAATTCTCGAATCTTCTTGTTCAATTTAAATTCTTCTTTTCAAGATTGTTGCGTCTTCTCTCGAGATCTGAGGCAACTACGAAAGAAGTTCTTCCAACCTATAAAAGAAGATAGAAAAATCATTAATATATATATATATATATATATATAAAAACTTAAAATTAACAGGGAAATATGACTGCATGCATACCAAAGACCCAAGTGCGTTCAAGAAGTCAGGAGACACGATTCTAGAGGCTCCATTGAAAGAATCATTGCCCTCTAGTAAAGTAGCATTACACACATTTGCGAGAGTCCCGCAAAGGGAAGCTAGGGGAGCATCTCCCATTCCTTGGAAAGAGTCTGAGAAGATGCTAGATAACCGATCCATAGGAGAACCGACCAGTGGAGTCTCTTTAGCGAGAGAGAGATTCGAATCATGGTCATCTTCATCAGAAGATTCGGAGTTTGAGTTAAGGCGAGAAGAAGATTGAATCTTTCGCTTCTTAGTTAATGGAGCGAAGATTTATTTTTGGGAGCAGCGGTTTTGCCCTTACTTTTAATCTTCGCGGCTCAGCTTCTTCAACTCCAACCTTACGCATACGGTTAAAGATAAAAAACGAGAAACAATATTGTTTCAAATGACAAAGGAAATGTTTCTTACTTCACATCAAGCGATCGAAGTATCGTCAGAGTACTCTCCAACGGATTATTCTTGTAGCTTCTTCTCAATTTGGCGATCTGGAAAATTTCACAAACTCAGCAAATATAAAAAGAAAGTTGCAAAGGCAAGATTTGAAGTGGGAAACGTACCTCTTTTGCCTTATCGGGCCATTTGAATTCCCAAGGATGATATCTGCGAGACTCGCGGGGAAGAATATGCGAGCCCGCGATATAAGGGCCATTTAAAATCAAGGGTACAACCCACCACTTCTCATCTTTGGAGTGGCGAGGAGTAGTATTATTGCCGGGTGCCGGTCAATATCTTGCATGAGCAATTTATCCTCGGGGACATTATCCTTCTTTTTCGAGGCGAATGCCCAGGCGAGATTTCGCATTCCTCATCTTTATCATTGAATAATTTTCGAAAAAGTTCTCCACGGTGTACTTCTCGGCTATTTCCAAGTCTGCGAAATCGGGGTGTCTACTTGTTAGTAGTAGGGTATAAAGATCCTTTGCAGCACCACGATTCGCGAACTCAAGCATTAGGCGAATGCAATCGCCACTCAATTGATAAACAGCCCGAGAATTTTTCATGGGCCAAGATTTCATAAAATAAAGGCATCTCGGGATTGTACAAGGGGATGGGAAGTCCATGAGAAGGTGACCTAGCGAGACTATAATCTTTTGATCATCACATTGATGATCGGAAAATAACTTTGCGAAAGAATAGATGAAGATTCTTGATCGGGAATGGTTGATAGAGTGAAACCCTTCTCGAGCAACATGTTGAACTTCATCAAAAGAGGCTTTGTATGCACGACTAATGGAAGCCATTATCAGTATGGGAATGGATGGGAGGTTGAAGATTAGGATCAGCGTTAGAAGAGACGAAGAAAAGATTTGCAGTAGCAGAAGCGCAAATTGCGGAAGGAGAGAATCAAAGAGAAGTTGCAGAGAGAAACTAAAAAATGAAAAGGAGAGGAAAAGAAAACTATATATAGGGAAAAAGATCCTCGAGAAAAACGAGGTCATTTAATGCGAGAAGAGACATGAACGGTCAAGAATAAACGGTTGAAAGAGACGTGTCAAGAAAAGACATTAATAATCAAAATCCGTGTAAAAGTACAAAAATCGAAATGAGATAAAGATAAGCGATCGCAAGAAATCAAAAGAATCACTCTCATGATACTCTTCCCTTCGCGGGAGAAATATGAGGAGAGACAGGAGACGACACTTCGTATATATCTCAAAGAAGCTTCGGAACTTCGCAAAAGAATAGAGGCAAGTACGTACTTTTCAAGTACAGTATTCTTCTGCTCGTTTCATCATCAGCAAAGACCAAAGATTACTACAACAACAGATTTTTCCTTAAAGATCGCTCTTCAAGCAATATTCAAGGAAAAAGAGGCAAGATGTAGGATCATAATATCGCAACGCACAGGGCTCGCGGGATCAATAAACGACGATGTCGCGAGGCAGTCGCAGATAGCTAAAATAAACGACGCAATGAATAACGACAAGTAAAACATAAAGAAGACGTGAAACCTGGCGAGGTTGAGGAGTGTCGCGAGAATGAATGTTTGTGCATTTGCGACACTTCGGCGGGACATTCCTAGAAAATAAAGGATAGCATAGCTTGTCATCCACTATGTATTACCCTATATAAAGGGCTAAATGAGTCTTGAAAGAGGGAGATCCTTTTAGAATTGCTAAGCAAGTCAATAGGAGAGAGAAAGTTTAAGAGTGCTTTAATTTCTAAGTGTAATTCTATTTTCTCTCAATCAATAAATGTTCTTGATCTTACATCTTTCAATGGATTAATTAAGCAAAATTGAGTAAGGGGTGTAGTGTGGGATTTCCCGCAACTACAGGTCGAACAGTTTCTGAGGAGATGATTGAAGATTGGAAGTGCCATTGAGACGTGTTTGCGCAGTACGGTTTCAATGCCCCTTGGTTCTTCAAAGGTTTCTCCAAGATTCAGAGCTCAGAAATTACGGGATGAAGTCCCTTCCATGACCGTGTTGCTCGCCAGGAAGAAGAGGTTGAGAAGTTGTCTAAGGAATCTGAGGTAAGACAGTTGTACTTCAAAGGATGAAAGTCTCTCTCGCCCAGAAGGACGAGTTGTTGCTGAAGGACTTTCCTTGAAGTATTCATGCTATATACTTGTCTCTTCTTTTAGATGTTTTTTCTTTTGAGTGATAGTGAGGATTTTCTTTGATCTTCGGTTTTGGATTAATAGGTGATTGAATTGGCTTATTTTGAGATAGTTTTGTGAACAACCTTTTTGAAAGAGATTATGTTAAATGAAATTTGAATCTTGGTCATGAATGATTGCACATATCACATGAAATTGCAAATGTTATGCAAAAGGGAGGTACGGATGGAAACAAACATGGCGTTGATCATCGAGCCTCTTTCTCCACGTGCGGATGCCAAGTCCCCAAAGTGGATTCCAAACTATCTTTCTTATAAAATTGTTGAGTAAAACTTACTTTCTTTCGAAGCCTCACTTGTATCGAACCGGAGTTGTCTTTCTAAGAAAATCCTCCGCACCAATCTCTCAGAGTTATCGCTCTGGACCAAGCTTCTCCTGAATAATGCGCTTTAAAGCATTGCATTCACTGGGTGGGGTGATGGAGGAACCGGTGGAAATGACAAGTACCTCGGGTCCATTACTTCTTGATCAGTAGGCGGACGCCATACCGGGGTAGCTCCACCTCTCCATTTTGTACCCACGCCTAGTAACTCCAGAATCTTCTTCATTGGGAAAGGGAAATGTAAGTACCTTGAGTCCTCGGCTTTTCCCTGTTAGTGGGCATTGTGATGTCTCTCCGTGGCTTTGATGTGGAACAAGAGATGAAGTTAGGAGATTTGCAAGTGCCATCATATCGCGGGTCGCTTGCCTAGGTAAAGGGATGTGGAAGGTGTCGTAATGTCACTGCTTTGAGTGATCGGATTGAACGTTCCCATCCTCTCGTATTCGTGTATTTCTGATTGATTTCTCCTTCCTCAAGCATTTCTTGATCGGTTGAAAATTCGGCGCGGATTGGATGATCTTAGGGCTTGACAAGAGTTTTGAGATATAAATCCTCTGCGAGGCTCCATAGGCTGCGCAGGCTCCCTTTCTTTATCCGAGACATTGTAGTACTCGGACAAGTCCTTTCCTCTCGTCTGGACCATGTTGTCCATCTTTCTTAATTCGTTTTATTTGCGTGCCCTTTTTGCTTCTCCACTTGTAAAGGTGTGACTCGACTAAGGATTCAACGTTTCTTACCTTTACCCCGAGTTGATGCCTATCGACCCCTCTTGTAGTTGTCTTTCTTATACCATTCAAAAGGCGAAATGTCTCGCTCTCGCCTTCCGGTGATACCTCCTTGATTTCCCAAGACATCCTCCAACATTCCAGCTATGCTTCCCATGATATCTGAACCACCCTTGATTAGGGTGAGGATACATCGTGAGACGAAAATCGAAGAATTGAGAATTCGATTTTATGTAACCGAGATCAATCTCCCACTGTGGTCGCCAATTGTTTATGGGTGAAAACTACTCCCTGCAATTTGGTAATTTGGGGTGTGGATGAGGAATGAATTTAAACCTTAAACAAATGCAATCTGCGCGGTGGGTGCTTGTATATTCGAGAGATCAATCTGTGCAAGTCCGGCCTAAACCAAGAAATGGCCGTTCCAGACTTGTTTCGGTCACAAAGTGAAGGAGATGGGGTTGATCTTAGGGAGGGAAGCGAAGAAGGTGTTGAGATTATAAAGGTGTTGGCTTGCTTATGACTTGTAACAGAAAGGTGAGCAGGCTTGTGATTGATGCAAGCAAGCTCTGGGTGTTGGAATACGTTTTGTATTAACACTTGGTTTTCTGTCTCGTCTGGACTTGTGTTGTTTCTCCTTGTCTCCTATTTTTCTCCTGTCTTTGAAAATAAGGAGGAGAACCTATTTATACAAGTCATTGAGCCTCATTCACGTCTCTCGTGGGAAGTGGAGGAAGTGGTGTGATGGAGTAGTGAGGTTGTGCGTCGGTGCCACACGACAGTCTTGCCCACTTCTCCTGTTCATCTCTAACCGTCCATGACTTCGACACGTTCTTGTGATGGTGATGCGTTGCACACGCTGCATCTTGTAAACCGCGAGACCAATACCCCAAAGTATGTATCCCCCCGTTTGTGACATGATTGATGTTATGCGGAATGTGTGGATCGTGGATCCACGAAAGATAGCATGTAATGCTGAATTGAATAACTGTGTTATTCGCAGTTTCGATACTTGTGAAGTATCGTGTGTATTTTATCACAGTGCGCATTATGGTGTGGTAAATGATGGGTAATGACGCCTCACTGACCAAATAACTCCTGACCAGGTTTGTATAACCAAGCTGGTGAAGTTGAACGGATGAGATGATCTTTGAGACACTCATCTGTGACCGTTAATGGATATTAGGGTTTTGAAGAGGTGCGCAAGCATCACTCTTTAGCTTGGTCGAAACTAAGCATGGAAAGGGATTTGGAGAGGGCCGACCGGGCATGTGTGTAGACGGCATGCCGGTGTACACGCCTCCACCTCACCGTCCCATGAAGGCACGATCTAGGCCACTCAATTTAACGGTAAAAGTTAGTGGTTGAGATCGGTTTGCGCGGGAAATGATGCGAAAAAGGGTTGGAAACCGGCGTGACATCCCTAGTTCGGGCACGCGTTTCAAGACGACACATCTTGGTCGGTCTTGGTCGATCATACCAGCGTGTAGGTGGTAGGCTGGTGTTCACACCTATACGACTATCCATGAAAACGTGATCTAAGCCACTCAAATCATCCGGTGAAGTTGAGCGGTCGAGATCGCCCGTGGTTTGGGAGGCGCGGCCATGCTAGTTTGGACCACGTTTTGGATTGACCCGGGCATGATATGCCTTGGACAAACACATGAGGAGGTAGATGGGCCCACGGTGGTCATGCTGGTATGACCGGCCCTTGTTTAATCTAATCTGTGACCCTCCATTCGTGCTTAGGAGAAGATGGACGCGCGTGATGACTTGAAACCCTAATTTTGGCTTTCAAGCCGTCGTCATCTCTTGTTTGGGTGATGATTTTGTCACGGCCAAACATTGTTGGTCTTGACCGATTGGTCAAGTGTGTGGCCCACGGTGATCGTGTCAACATGCTCTGGGCCCTTTGAGTCTACATCTACACCCTCCATCTATTCTGCGAAGATGGATGGTTGAGACATTTTGCGACACATGTAATATGCCGCAAACCTAATTTAGGGTTTTCCTCCATAATGCTTGGTATGAACGGTTTTTGGCAGGCTAGGCCAATGACCAGACCATGCGGGGTCGGCCGTGGGTATTCCATACCAGCTTGGGGTGATGGAATTGATCTGGGTCATCCAATCATGCTTATGGAGTTGGATGACCTGCAATCGAATCATATTCGGGCTGTCTGATCAGTCCGGATGCTCAATCCAGGCTAGTATCACACCGAGAGAGAGGCTCAATCGGGCTAGTATAACACACCGAGAGGGGCTCGGGCTAGTATAACACACCAAGAGTCGACTTTGTCGGGTATTTCGTACATGGTTCCATTATAGTTGTAGTGGCAGGATTTCCCACTACACCTTACTCGATTTTGCTTAATTAGTCCATTGAAAGATGTAAGATCAAGAATATTTATTGTTTGAATCCATGAATTGTTTACACAAGAAAATAGAATTACACTTAGAAATTAAAACACTCTTAAGCTTTCTCTCTCCTAATGACTTGCCCAACAATTCCAAAAAGATCTCTCTCTCTAACAGATCTATTTAGCCCTTTATATAGGGTAATACATAGTGGATGACAGCTAAGTTCCCCTTTATTTTCGGGAATGTCTCATGAAGTGTCGCAGATGCACAAACATTTGCTCTCGCGACACTTAACCCTCGCCGTGTCTCATGTCTTCTTGATGTTTTGCCTGCCATTATCCATTGCGCCGTTAATTCTAGCCCTCTGCACCGCCTCTGCGACATCGTTATTTATTAACCCCGCGAGCCCCATGCGTTGCGATATTATGGTCCTACAATAGTGCTTGGAGGTTCGTGTTACTCTGTAAGAGTAACACTCAGTCGTCATGCCACACTGATAATGAAAACTGGAAATACAAGGCTGATATGAAATTCACAGGAAGGGATTGTTGCCACATGCTCCAACCTGGAGGAATTTCATGTATTCACAGAATGGGATTGTTGCTACATGCTCCATTCTTGGTGAATTAAGTGAGGAGTATCCAACACTTATAAATGGCTTTATCTTTTACAAGATGTCAGCGCATGATTTTCCTGGTTTTTTTACAAATTTAACCTTAAACGAAAATCCACCATCAACAAGACTGATTGGCTTATAATCACTAGGATAGTGGTGTGATGGATTTTAGGAATAAGATAAATAAAAGTTTGGTTTAGTTGTTTCAGCATATGGCCACTAGCAAAGAAAGCCTGAACAGTTTTCGTAATGTCAGATTTAACAAGATTCCAATTTTTTTGGAAGAAACAAGCTGGAAAGCCATCCGAGTCTGGACTGGCATTGGGGGGCATACCAAAAAGCGCCTGTTGGATCTCAGCTTTAGAAGGAGGAGACATAAGAAGTCTATTGTCATCATCCGTAATGACAGTCGGAACTAGGTTGACAATGTCATAGTTTATAACAGGAGAGGAAGTGCCGAGGAGCTCTTTGAAATGAGAGTTCTACCTTCCATCCAGGTATTGGTAGAAGAGTAAATCCCATCAATGTTATTTCTCCTACTTCTAATGACCATATTTTGATGAAAGAATTTAGTTTTCTTGTCTCCCAGGCCTATGAACTTTTCTTTACCTTTGATTTTTAATATTTCTTCCTCGTACTCGTAATTTTTTTTAAGACTAGCTCTAGTACTGATTAAAAGAGGATCATCTAACCTATTAAGCGGATTAGCAAGGAAATCTTTGAGAGTGATGATTGAATGTCTCCAAGCTGAAGTTTGTTCCATTTCTGAACTTCAGCTTTGATATTGAAAAGATTGTTAACAAGGCATGTAGGATCAGAATATCGCAACAATAATACCACGCGAGATTAATAAACGACAGCATTGCAAAAGTGTCGCAAATGAGTAATATAAATGACCCAGCGAATGACGATAGCCAAAACACGAGAAAGATGTGAGGACCTAGCGAGATTTTGGATAGTTGCGAGATTATATAATTGTACACTTGCGATATTTCGCAAGTCATTCCCGAAAATAAAGGACAACTTAGCTGTCATCCAATGTGTAATACCCTATATAAGGGGTCGAGCGGGACTGTTGAAGGAGGATCTTTTTCCGAGTGTTAGGCAAGTCATTAAGAGAGAGAAAGTTTGTAGTGATTGTAATTTCTTTAGCTCTTTTCCATTTTATCTTGTAAACATTCAAGGAATTAATCAATAAAAATCATAATTGTTCATCTTCAATGGCTTAGTTGTGTGGATTCTTGTGAGGGGTGTAGTGTAGGATTTCCTGCAACTACATATTAGCGCTAGAAACAGGGACGATTGAAGAGAAGAGATTGGATATTGTCACTAAAATTGTTCAAATCAAGAGTATGATGGATAAATTGGAGAAAGCCAGAATCAAAGAGAGTAATGGAGAATTGGAATGTAGTATGATTACAAAAACAATGGTTAATGAATTTCATGAAAGTATTAGAGGGAGAATACACAAAAGAGATTTTGAAGGAAAGAAAATTATAACAGCAGAGAAGGCGTTACTCTTAAAAGAATGGGAAAAGCAGAGGATTATGTTCACGGCGAGAAAGAGAGATACCAAGAGAGAATTTAAGCCACACGACTCCACTAGTGATTACAATAAACGCAAGCAAGGAAGAAGGAAAACCAACAAAAACAAGTGGAAGAATGGGCAATAAATAGAACTTTGGTGGACACAGGGAGTTCAAGAATATAATGTTTTATCATGCTTATAAAGAATTGGGGTACAAAATTGAAGAAATGACTTCCGCAACATATCATATCTATGGTTTCGACAAATCCATAACAAAACCTAAAGGGGAGATAAAAATACGAATTTTGTTGGGAGAAATTGAAACACATCTGACGTTATGTGTAGTGGATATGGAATCACCATATAACATGCTGTTGGGAAGACCATGGATACATGCAATAAAAGCTGTAGCATCGACATTTCATCAATGTGTCAAATTTCCTATGCCGAGTGGAATTGGCGAAATCAGAGGAGATACCGATAAAGGAAGGATATATCATCAAATCGAAGTAAAACATTATGAAGAACAAGTGAAGAGGCGTAAAGATCGCAAGAAGATGGCAAAAGCAGCAAAAAAGGAAGAATAATTTAGAACTTACATGATAATAGCAGAAGAAGGAAAAGGAATATATGGCGAAGAGAATGAACTTGCAAAGGAAGTAAAAGGACCAACGCCCATGGGAGAACCGAAGGCTAGCTACACTGCGGCAGAGCCAACAAAGGAAGTGAATATCGGAACTGAAGAAGAACCCAAGATGTTAAAAATTGGGACTAAAATGGAGGCAGATGAGGAAAGAAAGACTATTGATTTGTTGCGAGATATTTTCGCGTGGGATATGGATGAGATGCCTGGGATAGATCCAACTGTAGCTTGTCATAAATTAGAGATTGATAAAAATGCAAGACCATTCAAGCAGAGAATTAGAAAAATTGCAACATCATATCATCCTCAAATAGAAGAAGAGTTACAGAAGATGCTTGACGCCGGAATTATTAGAAAAGCAAAATACCCCGAATGGATAGCGAATATGGTCGTAGTCCCAAAGAAGAAGAAAAGGGATAAGAATTTGCATAGATTTTACCGATCTAAACAAAGCTTGTCCAAAAGATAGTTTTCCTTTGCCAGATATTCCGCAAATGGTTGAGTCGCGACGAAAATGAAAGGATATCCTCTCTTGATGGATGACCAAGAGCATCTTGCCTTTTTCGCTCCAAGAGGATTATACTGTTACACAAAAATGCCATTTGGTCTGCGAAATGCTGGAGCAACATACCAAAGGATGGTAGAAAAAGTGTTCGAAAAATGGATACATAAAACACTAGAGGTATACGTGGATGACATGTTAATAAAAAGTAAAGAAGCAAAAGATCATGTACGGGATTTGAAGGAAATTTTTGAACAAATGAGACATTTCAACATCAATGTAAATCCAAAAAATGTACCTTTGGGGTGGCATCTGGAAAAAATTTAGGATACATTATGTCAAAAGAAGGGATACAAGTCGATCCAGAGAAAGTACAAGCAATTCGCGATATCCGACACCAAAGAACAATGAAAGATGTGCAAAAGTTAAATGGACTATTAGCTTCGCTAGGAAGATTCATCTCGCGATCATCGATAAGTGCAAGCATTTTTTCAACATACTCAAAAAGGGAACGAAATTTAGATGGACAGATGAATGTGAAAAGGCTTTACAAGAAATAAAAGAACATCTAATGGATATATCAATCTTACAAAAAGCGAGCCGGGGAAGAATTACTAATTTACCTTGCGACAACCTCGCATGCACTAAGCGCAGATTATTGCGAATGGACGCAGGGTGGAAAACCCAATCTATTACATTAGCAAAACATTCAATGCCGCGGAGAAAATTATTCAAAAATTGAAAAACTAATTTTGGCATTAGTTTACGCAACATTTAAACTTCGCATCTACTTCGAAGCACACACGGTAAAGGTAATGACAAAAGTACCAATTGAGTCAGTGATGAAAAATTCAAAAAGGTCAGGAAGTGTTGAAAGATGGAATGCTCAAGTAAGTCATTGCAAACTCAAGTATGAAATGTTGCAGACTTTTTAGCAGAATTTCCATTAGAAGAGGATGAAGCAGTGGAAGAAATGATGGATATAGAAGAAGAACATGGAAATCCAAGGGATTTATTAACTGAGCCAAACATATAGGAAATATTGTTAGACGGATCGTCAAATGGAGAAGGTAACGGAATTGGGATCATTGTAATTTCGCCAGAAGGCAATAAATTGGCTTTTTCTTTCAGATTGGAATTTGCATCTACCAACAATGAAACAGAGTATGAAGCTATAATACATGCTTTGCGATTTGCAATAGAAATGAAGTTGGAGAATGTAAGAGTCACCAGTGATTCCTATTAGCTATTCGCCAGGTAAAGAAGAATATACTACAAATGAACCATCCATGAAAAAATACAAAAACTTGTTGAAGAATTGTCAAGAAGATACCAAAAATAGAATGGAGACACATATCAAGAAGAGACAATATACTCGCGGATGCTTTTGCTTTTATATCAAGTATGATGACAGATCCAGCTGCGAGATGCATAAAAATACAGACACTTCTATCACCATCAATCAACAAAGAGGAAGAGGAAGAAGCAGAAGTAATGCTCATAGAAGATGAAACACAAAGACCCAATTGCGAAGATTGGAGAACAGAACTTAATGCTTATCTAATGAAAGGAGAAACGCCAAGAAATAGATTAGAGATGCACAAATTAAAAAGCCGTGCAACAAATTATGAATTAAGAGAAGGGGTATTGTACTGAAGATCCTTTAATGGACCCTCGCTTAGATGTTTAACACGAAAGGAAGGAGAAGCAATGTTAAAAATGTTACACAGTGGGGATGCTGGCAATCACAGTGGTGGAAGATCTCTAGCACATAAGGCGAAAATGCAAGGCTATTATTGGCCATATATGCATGAAGATGCGAAACAAATATCAAGACGTTGCGAAGATTGTCAAAGGCACGGAAAGAAAATACATGCACCAGGAGCACCATTAACCTCTTCAACAAGTGTATGGCCTTTTGGAAAGTGGGGTTAGATATTGTAGGACCATTTTTACCAGGTACAGGCGGAGGAGATATCCGATTGTCGCTACGGATTATTTCACAAAGTGGGCGAAGTAAAAGCGAGACAACACATTCGCGATAAAGATGTCTTTACCTTCATATTCGAAAACATAATATGCAGATTTGGAATTCCCGGCACAGTTGGTATCGACAATGGGAAACAGTTTGAGGACAAAATATAGAATTGTCTGCTTAATGCATTTCAAATAAAATGTGGGAAATCAACTCCTTTATACCCGTTGAGCCAATGGACAGCGGAAGCAACAAATAAAACAATCGCAGATATACTAAAGAAAAAGTTAGAAGGACATAATAGGGCATGGTGTGAACAAGTACATAATGCAGTATGGGCTTACAATACAACAAGTCGAGAAGCTACGGGAATGTCACCATTTTGTCTAACATATGGAGTTGAAGCCAGATACTTAGACAAAGTTATTATTCCAACAACAAAGAGAGAAGCTTGGGAGAAAAATCTTAGTGCGGGTAACATTTTGGTTAAATTAGATGAATTAGAGGAGAAGAGAGAAAGAGCACTACGGCATATGGAGAATTATCAGCGAAGATTAGCTAGAGAATATAACAAACGTGTCAAGACACGTGAATTTCAACCAGGTGATATGGTATTGCGAGAAACACCAATAAATCAGCGAGAAAGTGGTGGCAAATTGGCGAAAAAGTGGGATGGACCTTATATCATCAAGGAGATAGTTGGAACAGGGGCATATAGATTAATGGATCCTGAGGGCAAAGATGTGGGCCAAAGATTGGATAGACCGTGGAATATATTATATCTCAAGAAATATTACCCATAGAAGATGGAAGGGAAAGAATAAGTTGCCAAATATTGAATGGATGAAATGAAATGAATTCATATGAAATGTTCCTGCGACAGAGTGATTGCGAAATTGCATAAAATAAAGAAAGAATGTGCGAATATCTCGCAAATAAAATAACAAAAGATAATTAAAAATGAATGATTGAATGAATTGACAGAAATGAAAGAGTGAGTGAATGGGACGAACCTTTATGGCGTACACCCTAGTTCGCGAATGATATTTCGCAAGAGGCAAATGTAAGACCTAAAGTGCGTCATATAAGGGGGTATCTGGTAGGCCTTTGGATGTGTATAAATTTAAGCCTACTTGTAATAAACCGCAAGTGCACGGCGTCTATCGGAGACGCGGCAAGTACGGGTCGAACCACAGAGACTTGTGGTGCTCTGATTGATCTAAGGCTATGCTAAACCCAATTCCTAGGAAGTATCTAACATAAATTGAGGTTTTGGTTGCCGATACGGCTAAGATGAAATGTAGTGACTCTAAACTAAGGTAAACAAGTGAGGGTAAGGGATTGCTAGGTCTTCAAATTCACCTCTAACTCCTATTGTGAGTTCAACTGAGTTGAATGTCTTGTTCCTATGGCAGACAAGGGCAATGTGTCAATTCCGCCGCTTGTCTACGGAGTTTCACCTATTGATACTTCAAATATCAGCTAAGGTACTAACCCTAAGTACTAGTTGTCTAATTAAGCACAACTAGTCGGAAATTAGTATTAAAAATAGAAGCAAGAGCTGAAACACTCTCAACTCAATATTAACCTAACTACAATGCATACTTGGCATGCACTGTGAGAGAAAAGGATTGAGGTGTTAAAATTGAAACTATCTTGTCAATTAAGCATTCAAGAACAATTTAACACAGTTTAAACACAATTTGGAATTAGGGTTTCATTGAAACCCCAACAACTTAAATTAAAAAATCAAATGAAATTAAACTACAAATTAAACCTAAATTGAAGCCTTTGGCTAGCCCGGGCATGAACCATTTTCAAACACATCTCACCCTATTTATACATGCAACAAAGAAACCTAAAACCCTAATTCTCTCAAAAATCGAAATTAAAATTAAAATAAACTCTCACCCATACTCTCTGATTCGCCTCTCCTCTTGTCTATTCGGCTCTGCAACTCCATGCATGGTTGTTGAGAAACCCTAGCTTTAGTTATCTCTAGCCTAGCTTCTAGTGGGAGAAGCTGTGATAGAGATGACTCAAGAAAGGGTGGTTGAGCGGCGCTGATGACTCTGTCAGAGGAAGGAGATGGTGGTGTTGAGGTGGAGGTAAGGTCGGGCGGAGAGGGATGAGGAGGTAAGGGTTTTGCGGAGGTCGGGTGGAAGAAAGAAGAGAAGAAAGAGAAGAAGAAGAAGAGAAATGAGTTTTCTCGATAGGTATAGGGTTGGAGTCGATAGGGTGTAAGGCGGGCACACAAAGGTTTGATGAGAGGGCATCGTGGCGTTAGATGAAGCCGGTCAAGATCCCCCAGGCAGGCTGAAGAAGACTTGGAGTGATCTGGTGTTGCACGGGAGCGGCGAACTTCGATGCGAATGGAGGCGGCCCGACCGTTGGATGTAGAAGATAGAAATCTCGACGGCTTGGGTGGACGGGCTCGGATCCGGGTCATGCGGGTCGGGTCTAGCTCAAGCCCATGTCTTGTTGATGAGTTGCTACTTGTTGGGTTGCAATCACTGTTTAGCCTTGTGAGCTTTGGCTTTACTGCTCCATGGATGCTCGAGTCCAATTCTTCGCTCTTTTGGCTCCTCGGTTTCTCCCGAACTTTATTTATTACCTAAAAACACAAAATTAATTAATACAAATATTTATTCTTGAAAACAAAGAAAACACGAGAATGGGATAATATCGATTTACCGAGTACAAAAGATGAGTTAAATGCCAATAAAAGGTGTATAAATATGCACTATTTGGCACTCATCAAATACCCCAAACACGAATTTTACTTGTCCTCAAGTGAAACAGAAATGAAGAAATCCTAACTATACCCCTGTCGCGAGGTCTCTCGAATGCATTTAGCGTATGCACTAAGCCTTTAAACCCCTAGGTGTCCCTAGTGGACGAGTTGTAGTCTCGTGAGGGTTTACCCAGGTGTACCCACAAAACCTTCTCCAACTTCGAGTGTAAAAGAGTCTCAAGCCTCCAAGAAGCTATGAGGACATAGAGTTTCTGCATGCTAGTAACATGAAGTTAGAACTACCAAAGAACGCATTCTCATCCTTAAGTCTTGAGCGAGAAGTAACCATACCATATGAAAGAATTCGGATTCGATTGTGATCATAAGTCTCAACTTTTTGCCTCACCATTAGGGTTTATGATAATTGCACTCAAAAGATCGCTTTTTAGTCTCTCATGTGTGCGAGCGGGAATAAAGAGAAAATCCACACACGTTGTAGGTAAGAAGGGTAACCTTCCAAATAAAATCTGGAGACTCCACGAAGTGTGGACAAAAGAATCTTTTCCATGATCTCTAAGAAAGGAAATCAACCATTAGCAAGGGTGGGAGTACTCACTCACTTCTCACCCGATCGGCAATTAATATCACTCTCTCATAAGAAACCATAGAAACGTCTTCAATCTTTGGTCTTCGGTCTTCACTTGTTGATGACGAACTTCTGAACTTTACAAAAACTTGACTTTTTTTTTTTATTTATTTATTTATTTTTTTTTTTTTATTTATTTTTTTAAGTACATGAAATGAAAAATAAAAATACAACTCATTTTTTTTTTTTTTTTTTTTTTTTTTTAATAAAATGAAAATAATAATAAAACAATAAGACTCAATTTTTTACACTTGTCTTGATTTCACAAACTTCATTAATTCTCATCCTATTTTCTTTTCTTTTTCTTTGTTGCACGTAAACCTTGGACTATCTCAACTTTTCTTTCAATAATCGATCTTTGCTCCGTTTGTTGACCATGATGTGTTTCTATGGGTCTTCTTGATTGAGAGAGAGTGATGTTAAATTGCAAATCGATATTTAGAAGGAGTTTTCATCTTTAAACGTCACCCTCATGATTGACAAAAACTAGCACTCAAGAGATCAAAAGTAGTCTTTGAAATTGGTGCGAAGTTGGGTAGCTCACCATTCCTACCGGAATTGACGTACGGTGACACACACTCTAACGACTTTTCTAGAAAGTTGCAAAAATTGAAGGTTGGTGCCTCACTTGATGTAAAATGGGTAGTCTCCACTATGGGTGATCACAATTCTACTACCGAATATCTAAACGGCACCTAATTAGCCTCCGGTATGGTTAAATCCAACTTTAACGCTCTAATCAACTAAGAACCCGATTGTGTTCTCCGGTACTTCCAATTTACATTATTTGGTCGATTCTCTATGTAAACATAGCTAGAAGCATGCTAGTGACTCTAAAATCTCTAAAAGTTGGAGGTTTTTACAAAAAGAGTTTTTGAATTTTTTTTTTTTTTTATTTTTTTTTTTTTTTTGTAAAATTAAAAGATAAAATAAAAGACTAAAAACTCTAAATGCAAATGCACCCCCAAACCTAAATCAAACATTGTCCTCAATGTGTCGACATATAGAAAAATTTTAAACAGTCACATACCGAGAGAACTATCTTTGATAAGAGAAAAGGGAAGAGATTACCGGATGTCGGCAGGAGCAAGGTTGAGCTTCATTAGTCAAGGCTAGAATCCAAAATTCTCAATGGAGGTCATAACGTATTAGCACAATATATGCGCAAGAAGACTCAACCGATTCAAGAAAAGAAAAATTTTAACAAGTCCTACTGGATTATATACAAAAATTCACCATATAGCAACAATCTAAAGAGTTGAGGATCAATTCAATAGAAAATATGTACAAACATCAACAGTCTTACACAAATATAATATGAGAGTGCAAGTAAGACTGCAAATGGGAATGATTTTCCCCCAAACCTAAACTTGTGAACGGATGCGGTTTTGAGCACAAAATCTTGCAATTTTAAAGGTACATCATGCAAAAGGTCTAACTCAAAATGAGTTTTGCTAAGAACAGTGAGACATACACATTCCAACTGTGGTTCCCTAAAGGTGTTATACTTTGATGCAAAATAGTCCAAGAGGACTTGGGAAGCACAAAGCTCTAAGCCTAAGTTAGGCATTTTTAGAAAAGTTGGTTTTGCAATTTTGTGACAAACTACACCTAGGTTTGGTGGAGGAGTTTCAATTTGTGACTCAGAAGAGAGGTTAGGTACATCTAAGTTATTTTCATGTATAAAATCATTTGTACCATCACACACTTTCCCAAAGTCGAAGAGGGTAAATCATGTGCATTTTCACAGACAATTGCACTGAGTTCCACATCATCATTACATATATGAATATTAGAAGAAGCATCACTCATGGGGTTCACAGAAGAGACACTTAATGTCTGAACCTAACGATTATACTACATTTTCAAAATACACATGCTCTTCATATTCATCATCATCATCATCATAGCAAGAATTCATCTCTCCATTCAAAAATGTAGTATTTTTAGTGTACTCATCTACCTCTGGATTAGGTTCATATTCAATGTTAGTTGCATGAGTAAGACTAGAAACACTATTTTCAATCATATCATTTTGTAACTCAATCAGGTTCCTTTGAAGAATCATCTTGAGTTGTTCTATTGAAGGAGAGTCTTCACTAGTGGGTATGCATTCCTCATATGGATATTCATTGTATGGTTGAGCATGAGGTTCACTAGAGAAGGGAAATTCATACATGTTGCTATGTTGATGGTCATGCATTGCATTCATTTCAAGCCTAGCATTTTTCTCCATGAGTGTTTCCATTGTTGATTGCAAACTAGGAGTTGGGGGAGTATAAAATTGTTTATTTCCCCACTGTGGTGAATGATGCATGTGTGCAGGTTGATTATGGTCCCAATAGTTGCCAGCATAGTCACTTCTAGACACTTCGTACATTGGATTATCATGGTTTCCCTAGACTGTCTAAAAGCATGCAAAATATAACAGTACTCAGCAGGGTGGTCTAAACCACCACATAAGGTGCAAGCATGCATTTCATATTGCCTAGGGGAATTAGATTTGACAGATCGCTCATGTGATTGCCTTTCTAAGGCAGATAGTCGAGCTTCTAATTGATCGAGAAGTGATGACTGGGTATGAGGAGAGTGTTCATTCTCAACTTTGTGATGGATGATACATGTGCTCATAGTGATTAGGGTATGTGAAGTCGGGGGCCACAGAGAAGGCTCATAATAATCCCTAAAATCACTATGGTATGTGGGGAGTTCATCCCGTGAAGCGTGCCGTAAGCAAGCTCTCTAAGGGATTTGTTTGTATCCCGATTGCGGACCAGAAATCGACATGATTTAGCACTCAAATTGAACTCAAAGCCCAGTTGTAATGGACTTAATTTGGTTTATTGGGTTTCATTTGGTTTGTTTGGGCTTTGGTTTGTTGGGAATGTACAGCCCAGTGTAACTGCGGGCTTAGTTTGGTTTAAGCCAAGTGGTTGTGTAAAAACTTGGCTTGTGGGCTTCAGTCTTGCACAGCCCAACTATGAAGGCTAAGTTAAGTGGGCTTGAGTTTGGTGTAGAAGCGAGCCCGGGTATGTAACAGCCAGTGCACGGCCCGTGGAAAACCACAAAGAGCCTCGAGGTTTAGTTGGCCCAGTAGGATTGGGTTTCAGTTTGCATACGGCCCAGTTAGGTGGGCTTTGGTTTGGTGCAAAGAGCAAGGCACTTTCAGCTCGGTTTAGCGATTCAATTTATGTGCAGCTCGGGTAGATAGCTCAAAGGGGTATAGCACGGATTAAAGATGCGACACGACAAGGTTATGCTCGGGGTTATGCTTAGGCTCTGACTAACCTAGGCTAACCAGGTTGCACTCAAGCTCTACACTCTGCAGGGGTGGAGCTAGTGCTTGTTAAAGCAATGAATGCACTTACAAACCACGGATGCAAAAGATCACTCAAACCCACAGACTTTAGGGTGGCGGGGTCAACCAGTGTGCACTCGGCCAAGGCAAGGTAAGGTATGCAAAGATCTCATCAACGATTTCATGCACCAAAGATGTTATGCAAATGTAGCTTCAACTCGCAGTGCGGGGCTAGAGTTGTGCTCGGGGTTGATGGATTTTGCAATGGTTAATGAGCACAAGCTCGGGAGCATACAAGCACAAATAAGATGCAGCTCAAGCTCAAGGTGCGAGTCGGAGATTATGCAAAAACAAGCATGGTTAACACAAAACCAAAGCACTCATGTGAGCATAACATTTTATTCACAACATCCAATGTTCACCGGGTCGTGATTCAACGGAAATGAACAGAGGGTAGTAGTTTACAACATGCTCGGGGTTTGGCTCAACTGGGCTTAGTTTGGCTTATTCAAAATGCATTGCGGGGGTCAACGAGGTTGGCTCACGAGGCCACCTAGATTCACGGGTCTTTCACCGGGCTCAACGGTCCACAGCGGGGTAGCGGTTCAACGAGTAAGGTTGAGTGGGAAGAGTTGCAATATGCCAAGGCAAAGCGAGGGTATGCGGGGGTCATCAACACTTGGTTTTCAAGGAGTACCTCCAATCTTGCGGCTTCGGGGGCTAGAAAGACGGTTGATGGCTCACAAGGTTCAAGGTATCAAGTTGGGATTGCAAGACTCATGCAAATGTGAATACAGATCGCGAGCAATGCACGAGATGATACATACAACTCATACAACTTAGGTATAGATGGTTTACAGGCATGCTCATAATGCACAGATGGTTCACACAACACAGGGCAATACAATCTTACCTCAAGTTCTGGGCTTCTATTCCTTCTTGGGTTGGCTTGCACAGCAGCACAGGTAGCACAGCAAGCACCTGAATTGCAGGGGTTGCTCAGCAGAAGGTATGAGTACCTCAAATCTGCAGCACTGTGGTCTGCTCCTTTTTGCTTGTGCTTCTGGGGTTGCACAGTTTAGCACAGCAAGCACAACAAGTTCTGAGCTTTTCCTTGGGTTGGCTCAGCCTTACCAAAGGTACCTGCTAGCTCAAGAAAGGAGTTCAGTTCTCAGATTTGCACAGCTGTATTAACAGAAATATGCAACTGAGAGTATCTTGGGTTGATTGGGACTAAGATTTACAAGTAACACTACAATGCAGGGCTATGATGATGAGATGTACACAGTTAAACTAAGTTACACTAAAACAAAACTAAAAGAAATAATACAGAGTTATACCAATAAGACAATCTGACTATAAATGCAATGATGATATGCGGAGATGCAAAAAGCGGCAGAAATAGCAAACTGTATGCAGGGTTGAAGTGAAAATCAATGAAACAAGCCAACTCAGTAAAGAGTGAATATGTACAGGGATGAGAGGCTACGGGATATGCACTGAGATGCAAATGATATGCTAAGTTACAGATGTAAGGCAAATAAAATTAACAATGCTAAGTTACAGTAGAACGGGATTAAAAGCGGTAATTTAAGGTGAAAATGTACGAAGTCTTGGAATTCAGCAAAGCAAGCAATGGATTGACTCGGACACGCCAAGTCCCCGGCAACGGCGCCAAAAACTTGGTAGGCCTTTGGATGTGTATAAATTTAAGCCTACTTGTAATAAACCACAAGTGCACGGCGTCTATCGGAGACGCGACAAGTACGGGTCGAACCACAGAGACTTGTGGTGCTCTGATTGATCTAAGGCTATGCTAAACTGAATTCCTATGAAGTATGTAACATAAATTGAGGTTTTGGTTGCCGATACGGCTAAGATGAAATGTAGTGACTCTAAACTAAGGTAAACAGTGAGGGTAAGGGATTGCTAGGTCTTCAAATTCACCTCTAGCTAACTCCTATTGTGAGTTCAACTGAGTTGAATGTCTTGTTCCTATGGCAGACAAGGGCAATGTGTCAATTCCGCCGCTTGTCTACGGAGTTTCACCTATTGATACTTCAAATATCAGCTAAGGTATTAACCCTAAGTACTAGTTGTCTAATTAAGCACAACTAGTCAGGGGAATTAGTATTAAAAATAGAAGCAAGAGCTGAAACACTCTCAACTCAGTATTAACCTAACTACGATGCATACTTGGCATGCCTTTGTGAGAAAAAGGATTGAGGTGTTAAAATTGAAGCTATCTTGTCAATTAAGCATTCAAGAACAATTTAACACAGTTTAAACACAATTTGGAATTAGGGTTTCATTGAAACCCCAACAACTTAAATTAAAACATCAAATGAAATTAAACTACAAATTAAACCTAAATTGAAGCACTGGCTAGCCCAGGCATGAACCATTTTTCAAACACATCTCACCCTATTTATACATGCAACAGCAAACCCTAAAACCCTAATTCTCTCAAAAATCGAAATTAAAATTAAAATAAACTCTCACCCATACTCTCTGATTCGCCTCTCCTCTTGTCTATTCGGCTCTGCAACTCCATGCATGGTTGTTGAGAAACCCTAGCTTTAGTTATCTCTAGCCTAGCTTCTAGTGGGAGAAGCTGTGATAGAGATAACTCAAGAAAGGGTGGTTGAGCGGCGCTGATGACTCTGTCAGAGGAAGGAGATGGTGGTGTTGAGGTGGAGGTAAGGTCGGGGCAGAGAGGGATGAGGAGGTAAGGGTTTTGTAGAGGTCGGGTGGAAGAGAGAAGAGAAGAAAGAGAAGAAGAAGAAGAGAAATGAGTTTTTCTCGATAGGTATAGGGTTGGGTCGATAGGGTGTAAGGCGGGCACAGCAAGGTTTGATGAGAGGGCATCAGCGAGCGTTAGATGAAGCCGGTGCGATCTGAACGGCTGAGGAAGACTTGGAGTGATCTGGTGTTGCACGGGAGCAGCGAACTTCTATGCGAATGGAGGCAGCGACCGTTGGATGTAGAAGATAGAAATCTCGACGGCTTGGAGTGGACGGGCTCGGATCCGAGTCGCGGGTCGGGTCTAGCTCAAGCCCATGTCTTGTAGATGAGTTGCTACTTGTTGGGTTGCAAGTTGTTTTTGCCTGTGAGCTTTGGCTTTACTGCTCCATGGATGCTCGACTCCAATTCTTCGCTCTTTTGGCTCCTCGGTTTCTCCGAACTTTATTTATTACCTAAAAACACAAAATTAATTAATACAAATATTTATTCTTGAAAACAAAGAAAACACGAGAATGCGGGATAATATCGATTTACGAGTACAAAAGATGAGTTAAATGCCAATAAAAAGGTGTATAAATATGCACTATTTGGCACTCATCAGTATCTCTTGACATGGCTCAGGGAAAAGGTTACACCGCCCCTGGAACCTGAGTCATGAAAATTTGGGGTCAATAAAGCCCATCCGGGGAGATACCTTGGATTTCCAACTATATATATAAGGTTATACCCTGGTTTGGACGACCGGGTCTCTTCCAAGGAGTCGAGTGTATGACCAAGGCGCCGAGGTACACGGTTGAGCCAAGAGTGCTTGGGGCATTTGAAGTGTCTCGGCCATTCTTGGCAAGTCTTGGCACATCTTTTCGGCCCAAAAACTCCACTTAGGGTGCGATCTCGTAACCATAAGCCCTATAGGTATAAGGGATAAGAGGCTACGAAAACAACCTGGTTGTTGTTAAGACCGGATGGGAGGAGCTAGTCTTGTATGTCCGATGTACGCCTCCTTGAAGGGGCAACCGGGGAGATGATAAGGGCGGCACCCTCCATTAGGGAGAGCGATAAGTGTCTTAAGACGCAAATGTCATGAGGTTCTGTTTTTGCAAGAAAATTTAGGCTTGTCATATTTGCGCAATGATCCTGAAGAGGCAATAATACTAACGCGAGGGTAAGACGATATCAATGGGTCTTTGCATGAAAGTGTAAAGACGTCCTGCGATTTCGTCGCAAGACGTCAATGTCATGGGGCTTCAAGTTCGCAAGAATTTTTAGGCCTGTCATATTGTCGCAAGAAAAACATCATGCAGAGGCAATAATACTAAAGAAATGATAAGATAAGATCAATGGGTCATTACATGAAAGTGTAACGACGTCCTGCGATTTTGTCATAAGACGGCAATGTCATAGGACTTTATGTTCGTAAGAATATTTAGACCTGTCATATTGACGCAAAAATGAGGGGTGGCAAAATAAGACCTTTAACTAGGAAGGCAAAATAAGACCACACAAGAGCAATGATAAGGCAAGATCAATGTGTCATTACATGAAAATGTAAAGACGTCCTGCGATCTTGTCGCAATGATGAATTTCAACATAAATGAAGATAATGGAAAACAAAATAGCAATTATTAAATATCAAAAATTATACTCATTAAAAGAAAGAGTAATAATAAGCATATGTTTGAAGTACGTAAAGAAATAACAATACAAGAAGAAAAATTACAAGAGAAAGTCAATTCTCAAATATCGGTCTTTTCTCCGGAAGGAGATCTTGGATTTTCTTGACAACTTTATCCATATTTTCGCCAGTTGCAAACTCTTCACCCACATCGTCATTGACAGTTTTACTGGGAGAGATTATTTCTTCATTCGCAAGTTCTTCGCCACTATTGTAATCATAATCGCCGTCGGGAGGGTTAGGAACTTCATCATCGCTTACTTCCAGAGGTTCGACAGATACATGATCAAGAGATTTAGATAGTAAAACATCATTCACAAGAACTTCGGCTTTAAGATGAAATTGACGAAGGAGTGCTTTCTGCCGATTTTTACTCTCTATATCTTTACAATCAGATATATAGTCGAATCTTCTTTCTGCTCCGTCGCGAGAACGAGCAAGGGAAGCAACGAGTATTCCATTTTCTTTGCGAATTTTTGAGTAGTCGGATTTTAAAGCGGCAATGGAGGAATGAAGATTTTTCTCAGACTCTGCAAAAAACAAAGAATAAAAGGAATTATACAAACAAAAGATTTGAAGACTTCATAAAGGAAGAATAGACGAGGCAGTCAATTTCTATGACTAACTTCCTTTTGCGAAATAAGATGTTGGGTTAAATCCAAGCAACTATTCTCCAAGTGATCCATGGCATTGTCAAAATTATCTCCAACCAAACCTTGTAGTCGAGATCGCAAATTCTTTTCGTTGGAAACAAGCAAGTTATTTTTCTTAGTAAGAGACGAGTAGGATTCTTTTAACTTGGAATATTGGTCTTTCAGTTGACTGGTTTTCATACTTAAAGATATTCTACCCTGAATAAGTTTATCTCTCTCAACAGTGATTTCTTGAAGTTTACTTCTCAGCGAACAGAGAGATTGTTCTTGTTCATTACATATATTTTGAAAGACATCAAGCTGTTGCGAAGCAATCGCCATATTGTTTACCAAAATTCGCTTTTCTTGAGATACAGTTCCATTCTCATCTGATAACGTTTCCAACTCCAAATTAGATTTATTCAAAGCATAAGAGAGATGAGATAATTCATTATTCAGCGAGTCTTGCTTTTGAACTAAGTGAACATTCTCTTGAGTAAGATTATCTATTTGATCAACAGAGTATGTATGAAGATTATCTAACTGGTTATATTGCTCCATCCAAACATCTCTATCCATTTGGGTTTCTTCAATGACAGATTCCAACTGATATATCTCCATTTTTCGTTTCTGGTTTAAAGCTTGAAAGGTGAACAAGGTCTTCAAAAAGAAAAAAGAAAAAAAAAAGGTGGGGAAGAGAATTAGTACCTTTTAATTCTTCATTCTTCTTGCGAAGATTATCACGATCCAGCGAGACATTTTGAAGATTATTCTTCAATATCTTAATTTCTTGCTCTAAAGACATTTGCGACATTTTGTCAGGATCGAAATATTTACTCAAAGATTCGCAAACACTAGACCTGATTGGGTCAATGGAGGTCTTCTTGACATCGTTCATGATGTCTGATAAAACTTTGATGTCTGATAAAACTTTGAAAGCTACATCTATCCCTTCTAGGTTTTCTTTAGTAAGAGGGATAGACCCGGATGAAGAGGTAATGGTGGGAGGAGAAGGAAGAATTGAGTCATCCTTGGTCATAGAAATACCAGAAGAAGAGATTTGATGAAGATTAATAAGTGGGGGAGAAACAGAGGCATTAAAAAGGGGCTCATCTTGAGGAACTTCATTGATGGAAAATTCAGGAATATCAACAGTGACATTTTCAGAGGTGGTGAGAATAGAAGGAGGAATTAATTTATCCTGCGACGATATCGCAAGGGGAGATGGTTTATCCTGCAAAGATACTGCAGGAGAAGTTGTAAGTTTGAATATAGGAAAAGAAACAACAGGTGTAACAGGCTTAGAACGGCGAGGTTTCTTGGGGGACCTATCAACATTTCTGTCATCCTGCGAATTACAAGTTAAATAAGAAGCAGAGGCAACAATATTGTTATTAAAAGAGTAAATGTTTCTTAAATACCTTGCTATTCGCAGGCTTTCTTTTAGTGACAGTGGTTTTCGGTTGCGAGCCCATGGAGATATTAGGGTTCACAATGGTGAACTTAGTGTTAGATTTGTTCTTGCTGAAACAAAAACAATAGGGGAATCATTAAAAGAAGAACAGTATCAAAACAAAACGACTTCAATAAGAAAGATCAATCACAAAGTAATCAGATTTAGCAAAATTAACAAACCTTGATGGCTCCATAGAAACAGTAGCAGAAAAATAAAGATGAGAATAGTAGCAGAAGAATAATAGAAGAAAAATGATGAAGAAGACGATGAAGAAAAACGGTAGTAAAAAATTGCAGACGATGAAGAAAACGAAGTAAAAGAAAAGAAATATTTTCTCAAGGAATTCCTCTTTAAATAGACAAGAAAGGAGTAATCGGATAACATTGAATGCGCCGGTAAAAGAAAAGTTTGGACACGTGTAAGCAGTCATCCTTAATCAAAGGAATTTTGTCGGCAAAGATTGATGAAAAAACAAGCGATTGCGGCATTTCAGAATACTGGTTCTCATGACATTCTCTTCTTCGCAGAGAAGACATGAGAAGAGGCAAGATGTAGGATCAGAATATCGCAACAATAATACCACGCGAGATTAATAAACGACAGCATTGCGAAAGTGTCGCAAATGAGTAATATAACTGACGCAACGAATGACGATAGCCAAAACACGAGAAAGATGTGAGGACCTAGCGAGATTTTGGATAGTTGCGAGATTATATAATTGTACACTTGCGATATTTCGCAAGTCATTCCCGAAAATAAAGGACAGCTTAGCTGTCATCCAATGTGTAATACCCTATAAAAGGAGTCGAGTAGGACTGTTGAAGGGGGATCTTTTTCCGAGTGTTAGGCAAGTCATTAAGAGAGAGAAAGTTTGTAGTGATTGTAATTTCTTTAGCTCTTTTCCATTTTATCTTGTAAACATTCAAGGAATTAATCAATAAAAATCATAATTGTTCATCTTCAATGGCTTAGTTGTGTGGATTCTTGTGAGGGATGTAGTGTAGGATTTCCTGCAACTACAAGGCGAAAGGCATGAGACCCTGGAATTTCAGAATTCCAGCTCTCCTTGATGACATTTCTGCAACTCCCTTCTTCTAAGAATGGACCAAAGAATTTAAATGGTTTATGACCAGGATGAGGCTGAGCATCAGTGTTCAAGAAGATAAGAGAGTGATCAGAGCCTACGTGGGGGAGATGATGGAGTTTGTCATTAGGGAAAATGGTGGACCATTTCCCATTGGCCATACCTCTATCCAGCCTTTATTCTATGAGGTTTCTGCCAGAATGTTGATTGGACCAGGTGAAGGGGAAATTTACGAAACCTATATCACTCATGCATAGGAAGTTGAAAATAGAGTGAAGGGTAGTTATGTTGGTTTTGTTGGGAGTATTTCCGCATCTTTTTTCATTGGGAGAAGAATCATGTTCAGATCGCCTAGGATAATCCATGGAGAAGTGACAATGTGAGACATCTTTTGAACTAAGGACCAACAGAGATCTTTCTTTTCCGGATGAGGAGAGCCATACATGCAGGTAAGGAGCCAATCCGACTTAGTACTTTCTACCCAGATCAGACAATCAATTTGGTTATCATCCCGATGAATGATATCTAACTTAGTGGAGTTATCCCAGCAAACTGATAAACCACCTCCTTTTCTAATTGGGGGATGATTGCACACACATTATGGAAACAATTTTTATTGAGAGTTTCAACCAAAAATTCATTCTGTTGCTTTATTTCGGATAGAAAAATAATGTTTGGGTTGATTTCGGAGATTAGTTTAGATAATTGTTGTCTAGTGTATTTGGAACCAAGTCCTTGACAATTCCACAATAAAATACTAATAAACTGCCAGAAGTAGGAAATGATAGGATATGAGAAAACAAGGAGAGGTTTTAGGGAATTTTTTTGTGTACTTGTGCAGAACAAATTAGGGTTTTTTAGGTTCCTAAAAATGTTAACATTCCAAACATAATCAAGATAAATAGAGAATTGGGCAGTAATGCAACAGAAGTTGAAAGGATATAAGCAATTGAAATTTTAAGATTGTAAAGGACCCAAGCCTGAATGGGGGGTAGAAAATTTGATTCCGCATGTAAGTTATCCTTCCCAAGTTTATAGCCATAAGCCCCAGCACCTTCCGCCGATCCTTTGGTTTTAAGACCCAAATTAGCTTTCTTCTTTTTCAATTTGGTATTAGCTTTGGATAATTTCTGGGTAGAGGTAGCAGTCCCTTCAGTAAAGCATTGGTTGATAGCATCGAGTTTTCAGAGCACCAAGAGAAAGTAATTGGAGCCTGAGTATTAGGAGATTTGAGTTTCTTGAAGGAGATAATATCATCATCCAATGTTTTCATTTTGGTATTTAGGGGCTCAGAGATGAAAATAGGAGAAGAAATTTGGGGAAGAATAACTTTTTCTCTATGAAGACGAGACCAAGATGTTTTATTGGGTAAGATCTCAGCAGAAGGGGTAACCAGAGAGAGGGAGGTGTCGGGTTTAGGACCGAAACCCGGAGGATAAGTAAGATCCATCTTCTGGGGTTCAAGATTGAGGGGTTATATTGGCTGAGGAGGGTTATTTAAAGAGTTTATGTTCATGAATGAGTGATACATGTGTATCTTCCTCTCTCCGGGAACTAGTGATCCTCAAGACTGATTGAGGATAGAAATGTAATTTGGGAAGGAATATTGATCTTTTAGGCAGTATTCTTAGATAAGGAAATATTTCCTAGACAAGATAATATTTCTAGATAAGGAAATATACCTAGAAAAGGAATTATTCCTAGATAAGGAAATAAATTCCTAGAAGGTTTTACAAACCGTTAAAGTTATAAATAGAGATGTTTAGCTCATAGCTAAGACATCTAGAGTGTGGTTTGTGATACAGACACACCTAGAGAGGAGGTTCGTGTGATACATGGATCTAGAGAAAAGTTTGTGAGGCAATTAATTATTCTAAAAGCAAACTTAGAAAATACTTTAAGGTTATTTACCTAGAGAGATTGTGAGCGTAACAAAGAGAGAATTGTAATACTAGTTTTCTTGTTCATAATCTAGAGAAGATATATTTCTTCGAATCTGGTTTCTGGTGTGTTCTGTTTTCTAGTTTTCGTCTATTAATAGTCACCAAGGTACAGAGATCAATACGTATCAAGTTGGTATCAGAGCAAGGTTCGTTTCTTTTATGGAAGATTCATGTGGTTATATGGTCTTCACTAGATCTCTCTACAAAAAGCTTGGTGAGTTAGTCGAGAAGCAAGAAAACGTTTAAAGAACAAGATAACATAAGATGGGAAAGTCAGTTGATTATCATAAGCAAACCGAACCACAAACTACGGAAGAAAAGGTGGTTACGCTACACACATACATGAAATCTCATATACCCAAGTCGAAGGCGAAGAAAAATACTACATTTTAATCAGGTGTTTTTGAAGAAAAGAACGAGGAAGAAGAAGAAGAACCACTCGAACAAGATTGCGTTATGGAGAGAAGATTGACTAAGACAAGAAGAGGAGCTATGGATGCTTTTCAAATTAGACGTCAAGGTCAAGTTTCCAGAAAGAGAGATGGTTCAGCAGGGTGAAAGGAACCCTCGAGTTCCCTAACCTCCAATTCTAACTTTCACAGGAGTTCAAGTTCTTGAGTGGGGGCGCATGATACATGTGTATCTTTCTCTCTCCGGGAACTAGTGATCCTCAAGACTAATTGAGGATATAAATGTAATTTGGGAAGGAATACTGATCTTTTAGGCAGTATTCTTAGACAAGGAAATATTTCCTAGACAAGGTAATATTTCTAGATAAGGAAATATACCTAGAAAAGGAATTATTCTTAGATAAGGAAATAAATTCCTAGAAGGTTTTAGAAACCGTTAAAGTTATAAATAGAAATGTTTAGCTCATAGCTAAGACATCTAGAGTGTGGTTTGTGATACAGACACACCTAGAGAGGAGGTTCGTGTGATACACGGATCTAGAGACAAGTTTGTGAGGCAATTAATTATTGTAAAAGCAAACTTAGCAAATACTTTAAGGTTATTTACCTAGATAGATTGTGAGCATAACAAAGAGAGAATTGTAATAGTTTTCTTGTTCATAATCTAGAGAAGATATATTTCTTCGAATCTGGTTTCTAGTTTTCGTCTATTATTGTTCTGAATTCCGTCTCTATAATAATAGTCACCAAGGTACAAAGATCAATATGTATCAATGAGTTATAAGAGAAGTTATTTATATCATGGGCTTGGAAAATAACTGGTTGTTGAGGCCCAACATGAGGGGTAGAAAATTGGGGTGGAATGTAACAGTTGCATGGACGAATATTTAGGGGAACATGTGACATGACCGTCACAGGGTTAGGCAGAACGAAGGGGTTTTGTGACCAGAGATTCACTACACCATCTTTGGGGTTTAACAACGGCTTCATGCAGTTGCAAATGGGACTTACAACAACATCCAGCTGTTGCGAAACGTTGCGTTGCATTTTTTGCAACAACTCTTAAGTCGTTATGAAATTTTTTTCAATCGTTTTTCAGTTCAGCCAAGACTTTTTTTCCCTGATTTCGCAACTGTTTGAGCCATCGCGAACAAGTTTAGCAACTGTTGGATGATGTTGCTATACTTTTGTCGCAACTAAGCAGTTGCGAAAATAAAAATTTGCAACCGTTATATAGCCGTTGCGAAATTTGGAACCAAAAAAACTTAAAACGGCTCCTCTTAGCCGGACCGGGTTTTGTTATTCTGGTTCAAAATTTAGCAACAGTTAATGGACGTTACTAAATTTTTGCAACAGGAAAAAAAAAAGTCTAACAAATCTTTTATTGACCTAGTCAAGGGTCCCCTGCAACATTTTCAGGACAAAATTCAGGCCACAAAACTGAGAACATATCAAAATCACCCTAATAATCTAATATTCAGTCGAAAACACTGAAAGCATATAAAACATAACTTATTAAGACAGGAAAACTTGTGCTATAAAAGAACATTAAAATTTCTTGATCAGGTGACTGCATTTATAAACCTAAGTTAGAGAAGAAATAACAAACTCCAGATACAAAACGAAAGAAGAAATATATTGCAAAAATCATTATACTTGTGACTCCGATATATCCCTGACGTATGGATAAATTTGTAACCCAATATTACATCCAACGAAAGCTTACGAAATGTGTTGAAAAAAAAAGGAAACCTAACAATCTCAATAATCTGAACATGGAACAGTCTTGGAAAATATGTACATACCATATTTATTGTTAATCATGATTGTGTTCAACACCATAGACCTAATTATCTTGGATTATATCATGTTGAGTGCCTGAAAATCATAAGTGTCGAATTAGTAATGCGCGTTATGCTACTTAGGTGAACTTGTTCAAGTGACGAAAGTAGCTCAAAAACAAAATTAACAAACACAAACAAATACTTGAGTGACATGATTCTCCTTGACATTTTCTTCAGTATTTGTGCCTGAACCAAATAGAATTTTTGAGAAAATTAGTGCTACTGGTGAAACGGATAATGTTCTTCCAAGGTTGAGTAGGAAGCTAAATTTGTTTTAACTTTTTAATAACAGATAAAGGATCAGTAAATAAAGACCTACCCCAATGCGCTTTTTCTGCATGACAGCATCATAATCCTGATGCATTGCCTGAAAGCAAACCATTTAATTTTGCAAAACTAGAGGGGAGAAGGCATGAAGTTACTGGAAGGAACTAAGAGAAGTGGAGAAGGCATCTTACCACAGGCATGCTTTCACGAAGGATGAATGTCGATTGAGTGTACAATCTCAGATGTATTATCCAAACACAAGTCTCCAAGCACAAATCAGCTTCTAAGCTATCCTTATAGCATTCTTCATCGAGTTCTCCATAATCCCTGGCTTTAAGTTCATAATTCCCAACCCAGACTACACGAAATTTACCAACCCAAGTAAAGACTACCAAAACTCCACCAAAATAAGAACATACACAATGGCACCACTATCAACTCCATCAAAATAAAAAAATCATAAGCCATCGCACTACAAGAAAATCTAGCTATTGCTACACCATATATTGCCACACCTTCAATATAGGTGTTGCAAAAGCAAATTTCTAGTCACAGTACTTTTCGGCTGCAGCTAATAACTATAATTTACTTCTGCAAAATGAAACTTTTGCCATACAACTGTAGCAACAATGTGAAAAGAGTGCGGCAAAAAAGTATATTCTCTTGCTGCAGCAATAAAGATTGGGTGCAGCAATAGACTTCTTGCTACCTAGGTTATCGCGACACTAGTAGGGGTTTATTCCATAACTGTAGGATCATAATATCGCCACAACAACAATTCGCGAAGACAACGGATAACAACATTGCGAGTCAATCGCAGAGGGTTAAAAATAAATGACGCATTGGATGACGATAGGAGGATATGAAATCTGGCGAAAGTTAAGAAGTGTCGCGAGTATGAATGTTTGTACGTCTGCGACACTTCGCAAGACATTTCCGAAAATAAAGGACAGCTTAGCTGTCATTCACTATGTACTACCCTATATAAAGGGATGAGTGAATCATGTGTGAGAGAGGTCTTTTTGGATTGGAGAGTAAGTCATTAGGAGAGAGAAAGAGAGAGAATATTTGTAAGTTCTTAAGTGTAATTCCATTTTCTCTGTGTAAAGATTCAAGAAAGTTATTAATAAACATTCATAATTGTTCATCTATTATCTTTTGAATGGATTAGTTAAACAAAATATAGTGAGGGGTGTATTGTGGGATTTCCTGCAACTACATATTGGCGCTAGAAACTTGTGAACTAAAAAAAAAAAAAAAAAGATTAGCATAGAGGTTTGGAAGAATTTGAATGCGATAATTTTCAAAAGATTTACTAAAAGAGCAATGGCTAGAAGAAGAAATGTACTTGAACAACTTTGTGAGAAGAAGTGGAAGACTTGGCTTTGGGAAAGAAGAATTGAACAAGGAGAACCGTCAAGGGTGAATATGAGAAATGATGAAGAAAATCATGTTCAGCTTTTAGTTCCTCCAATAACAAATGAAACTGTGGATTATGATAGAGTAAGTGTACATACTTGGAGGTCGAATTCTGAGGATGAAATGGAAGAAGAGCAAAGAATTGATGAATAACGGACAAGGAGGAGGAGACCAAGAAATGAATACGAAATGAAGGAATCACAAAGATTGGAAACATTGAGACAAACAATGCATGAAGAGAGGCGACTAGAGGCAGAAGAACGAGCAAATTTGACAAGACAAAATCATGAATTAAGGATGGAAAATATGAGATTGCAAAATAGAAGATCGAGAAGCACTGCGAGATCAAGTTCAAGATCGACTAGGGAAGAAAGAAGGAGAGCCTTACCAACAGAAATTACAGAGGTAGAAAACCAACGAGAAGCACAAAATCTCAGCTCAGAATATCATGAAAGAAGAGAGGACGCAGAAAATCGTTATATTCCACATCCCGAGAATTTACAAGATGAGCAGAGTGAAGAAAATCAAGGAACTAGGCGATTTCAGGAGCCAAATGATCCAGCCGCTGAAGGAAGAACAATACTGCACGGAAGAGAAGCATTGAGAAGGCAACAAGAGATCGTGGACGACATTGAGAAACATTATGCTGAACAAGCACGCTTAGCCCGCGAGAGAGAGAGAGTAAGAGCAGAAGTGGAAAACCAAGAATTAGAAGAAGCAATCCGACAAAATAATCACGACAACAGAGAAAGGAGGCGAGCACAAAATCGTGTCAATAGAAATACCAATGGAGAATACGAGAGGATGCAGAGGAGAGTTGATAGAGAACCAAGAAGAGAGAACGATAGATATAATGGTGTGCGAATTGATGAAAGAGACGAAGGAGAAAATCGCAGAGAAAGGAGAGAAGAAAATAGTGAACAAGAAGGTCAAAACAGGCATGAACGCAGGAGGCGAGAGGCAGAGCTAAAAAGACCAGCAGAATCAAATCCTGAGGAAAATGAGCAAATCTTGAAAGAACTAGCAGAAATGAGAAAATTGTTAAATAGTAAGAAGGAAGGAGGAAGAAGACAGTTGGATGAAGCCATCGCAGAAGCTGCGAAGACTCCTTTCACAATAGAAGTACAAATGGGAGGAATACCACCTAAGTGCAATCTGCCTGCATTAACCAACATTTTCGATGGAACAACCTGTGCGGTACAACACATCAAGGCTTATATGAGATGTATGTTACAATGGGAGAATCATGATGCCATATTGTGCAAATACTTCGCATCAAGCTTAATTGGAGAAGCACTGAAATGGTTTGAAGGATTACCGAGAAACACAATCTCATCATTCAACCATTTACAAACTATTTTCTTGGGAGCTTATATAAGTAACAATTCCATGCGACCAGGAATTGAGGATGTATTCGGATTGAAACAAAGAGTTGGTGAGAGTTTAAGACATCTGACAATGAGGTGGAGAACAATGTGCAGTGAAATGGCCGGCAGAGTAGAGGAAAGATATCTCATTTTATCATTTGTAAATGCTCTGTTCGCAACAAGTTTGTTATACATTCAAATATTCAGAATTAAAAATACGATTACAATGGCTGAGCTGCGAGAACTTCAAGAAGAATACATTGCTTTGGAAGAAAGACAAAATGAAATGGAATCATACCCAGTTGCGAATACAAGTTCAAACGCTGCGAATGCAAGTTTATTACCAAAATTTTTAAACTCAGTGGCGACCACTTCGCAAGGGCAACCGGAAAACAGAATTAATGATGGACAGCAGAAAATAGTGGCTATGGGAAGCCGAGATCAGGAGGAGTTTGATAGAGAAAGGAACTACTACAACCGCGACAACAATAACAAAATTCAGAGATTAGATCATATGCAAGAAACCTATGGAGGACGAAGGCAGAACAACCATGGAAGGCCAAGAAATCGCAGAGTGGTATGGGAAGAGATCGAATGCCGCCATTAAATGCTAGTGTGGAAAAAATTTGGGAAGCTATACTTGTAATGGAGGACGTACCACCACCATGGAATGCGGGAGTGAACCACCACCAAGTGACGAAGTCATGAATATTTTTCTTACCATCGCTTTCATGGACATCTAACAAATGACTGCAGAAACATAAAGAGAATCATTCTCAGAATGATTGATCAGGGGAAGTTAACTCATTTTCTAAAAGATGAAGCGAAAGGAAAGCAAGTACTAACAACAACACCATCAGAAGTGCAAAGAACAGTTTCAGAGAAGGGAAAAGAAGCATTCATAATAGAAGTGGGAACAAAGGCCAAAAATCTATTTTGCAACTCTATAGTTCATTCATATCGTACAATTGAAGATTTTCACGATAATGTGCTTAGTAGAGTATATGCAAGAGATTTTCATAACAAAGAAGTGATGAACCTGGCGAGAAAATCGCAATTGAAAGATTGGCAACTAAAAATTATTTCTTTCTCTGCTGACGAGGTACCCAAAGGAAGAGAAACACATGATAGCCCGTTGGTGGTGCGACTAGACATTAATCCAAGACCAGTTGATGGAGAAGATGACGAAGCAGAAAATTGTTGGGCAATCAATAGAATCCTAATCGATACTGGAAGTTCGGTGAATATTCTGTTTTACCATACTTATAAGACCATGGGTGGAGAGGATGAAAATTTGATTCCTTCAACGTACAAAATCTACGGTTTTTTAACGGCACAAATAACAAACCTAAAGGAGAGGTTCACATGAGGATACCTTTACAAGGATTATCAAACGACATTTTATTCTCGCGTGGTTGACGTGGAATCTCCTTATAACGCATTAATTGGGCGACCATGGCTGCACGAAATCTTGGGAGTAGCATCAACATACCATCAATGTATAAAGTTTCCCCATCCAAATGGTATTGGAATTATAAAGGGAGATTGGAAGGAAGGTCAGAAATGTTATGAGGTTGACGTAGAGAGCTGTGAAGAGAGAAATGCTAAAAGGAAAGGTTGGAAACAAAATATCAAAGATGAACAGAGAAAAGAGAAGCTGATGGTGGATACTATAGAGATAAGAAATGAAGAAGCATCGCGAAGTGCCGCAAGAATAGGCGAATGTTACGATGCTGCAAAGATAATTGGTTGTAGTTCATCGCGAAGTGCCGTAGAAACATCGCGAAATGCCGCAGATGAATGCATGGAAGCAGGCGAACGTTACGATGGAAAGGAGTCCTTCAAGGATTGGGATAACGCTGAGGCAAAGAGTACAATGAACAAAAGGCATAAAAAGTAAGCTGAAAAGTCTGTGATAAGTAATCGACAAAGATATATCAAAGGCAAGACTAAGAAGAAATGATATGTGAGAATTTCGACAAGAAGAATGTACAAGAATCCGAGGCAAAAATGGATGAACAACATTGTGCGATGTCCTCGCAAATTAAATATCAGACAGCAATTAAATATGAATGATTGAATGATTTAACAACAATGAATGAATAAATGAATGGGACGAACCTTTATGGCGTACACCCTAGTTCGCGAATTACATTTCGTAAGAGGCAAATGTAAGACCTAAAGTGCGTCATATAAGGGGGTATCTCTTAACATGGCTCAGGGAAAAGGTTACACCGCCCCGGAACTGGGTCATGCAGATTTGGGGCCCATGAAAGCCTATCCGGAGGAGGTACCTTGGATTCCCAACTATATATGTAGGTTATACCCTGGTTGGGCGACCGAGGGTCTCTTTCAAGGAGTCAGCGTATGATCAAGGCGCCGAGGTACACGGTTGAGTCAAGAGTGCGGGGAGCATGGAACTTCCTTACCACTCTTGACAAGTCTTGGCGCATCTTTGCACTCGGCCCGAAGAAAACTCCACTTAGGGTGCAGCCTTGTAACCATAAACTCTATAGGTATAAGGGATAAGAGGCTGCGAAAACAACTGGTTGTTGTTAAGACCGGATGGGAGGAGCTAGCCTTGTATGGCCGATGTACGCCTCCTTGAAGGGGCAACCGGGGAGGTGATAAGGGCGGCACCCTCCATTAGGGAGCTGATAAGTGCCAAAGACGCAAATGTCACGAGGCTTTGTTTCTGCAAGGAAACTTAGGCTTGTCATATTTGTGCAATGATCCTGCAGAGGCAATAATACTAACGCGAGGGTAAGACGAGATCAATGGGTCCTTACATGCAAGTGTAAAGACGTCCTGCGATTTCGTCGCAAGACGACAATGTCATGGGGCTTTACTTTCGCAAGAAAATTTAGGCCTGTCATATTGTCGCAAGCCAAATATCCTGCAGAGGCAAAAATACTTGAATAATGATAAGACAAGGTCAATGGGTTTTTGCATGCAAGTGTAAAGACGTCCTGCGATCTTGTCGCAATAAAGGGTGGCAGAGTAAGACCTTTACTTAGGAAGGTCAAGCTTAGAAGACCACCAAAAATGATAAGGCGAGACCAAAAAATCTCTTCTTTAATGAAAAGTTTTTGCGATTTCATCGCAATTATAAATTTAAACATCATTCCTGGTCAGAAGAAGAAAGTGCGAATCTCGGAAATTTCATTCTTTCATCTGAAGATGCATAACAGAGGCAAATATGGGGATGGAAAAGATGAAATATTGTTATCCATCTTCCAATGAAAGAGTTATACATTAATAAGGTTAGCCAATTATATTACAAGGAAAAAACTGCCAAGAAAGGGGAATGAAGATTGAATTTATGGGCAACAAACCCAAGAAGTTTACAAAAAAGAGACACAGAAATGTACAGATATTACAGCAAAATGAAAGAAACAAAAAGAATTATCTCTTTGGCGATTCTTCTCCTTTATCTCGATCCTTCAATTCTATTATTCTCGCCGCCTGAAATTTTCTTCTTCGCTGCTTCACTATCGAAATGTCCGAGACAGGCAAATTCTCGGAACTTCTTCGGAAAGCCAAGGATATGAAGAAAGAGGGATTTTATGATCTTTACAAACATACTCCATGGCTTCATTGCGAAAACGAACGGCATCATTATTAAAATTCGCCACTGTAGTTCGAAATTGATTCTTCAACTTGGAATATTTATTCTCGCGAAGGTTGAGATTCTTTGCGAGTGTGCTTTCTCGTATTCAAGTTCTTCAATCCTTGCTTGAAATCTTTTTCGGACTCTGCAAGTAGACAACGATAAGTTAACAACTCAACAAAGAATGTTACGAGAGGTAAGAAACAAAGAAGGTATAATAAGTAACCTTCTCTCTCGGATATAATATCTTTAACCAAGGAAGTATGCTCGGTATGAAGACTAACATCAACACCTAAATTATTCCTGGCATTATCTAAGATTTTCGCGGCCCAAGCGAATTCATCATCATTATTTATAATAAGAAGTGAACGAATTTGGTTTTCTCGCTCGAGTAAGTAGGGAATTCGACGAAGCAATTCATCTCGCTCCATTTGCACTTCGAGAAGGGACTTTTGAAATGTTGCTAATGCCTGGGCACCATTATTAGCAATGCGATCTTTGTCATCTATATGGTCACTAATTTTCTTCCTTAAAATTTTGGTTTCCTCATGAGACTCGAGATACATTTGTTTAAACTGGTTGGCTGTACTTAAACTAGATCTGTGCTCAATTTCTAAGAGGCGGTACTTGGTTTGGAGTTCATTTAATGAAAGAGTATTAATTCTGCTCGACGAACTACTTAAAAAGTTGTTGAGATGAGCGAGGAGAGTATCATTATCCATAGGCTCAGGAAATGAATGGAGAAGAATAGCTTCTTCGGAGAAGTTATATACATCTGCGAAAGTGATAAGTCAGGTAGCAACGGGAAATTGATAAAATAAAAATAATAAGAGAGAAAAAAAAATTTATACCATAAAGTTGCTGATTAGCATTCTGGAGAGTGGTAACTTTGTCTTTCTGGGCAGAAAACTCAGTCTCCAATTGTTGGATCTTTTCGCGATATCTCGCAGACTCAACTTCTAATTCTTTGATCTTTGTGCAAGATTGGGTATTCTTTTTCAATTGAATATTATACCTCCTCTCAAGATCTGAGGCAACTACAAAAGAAGTTTTTCCAGCCTGCGAAGAAAGATAAAAAGGCTATTAAGATATAAATTAAAAAATGAAGTTGGAAGGGAAACATGAGGTCGAACATACCAACGAATTAAGTGCATTTAAGAAGCTAGGGGATACAGATCTAGAAACTCCTTTGAAAGAGTCATTGCCATCCAGTAGTGTAGCATTGCATACGGTGGCGAGGCTCTCGCATATAGAAGTCAGGTGAGTATCTCCAATTCCTTGAAGAGAATCCGAGAAGATGCTGAACAATTGATCCATAGGAGAATTGGCCGATTGAGCTTCATCTTGGAAAGTTGAATCCAAAACATTATCATTATCATCTTCATCGGAAGACCCGGAACTTGAGCTAAGATGAGAGGAAGGCTGAGCTTTTCGCTTCTTAGATGGTGGAGCAGAAGACTTATCCTTGCGTGCATTGGCTTTAGTTTTGCCTTTAACTTTCGCAGCTATCGTTTCCTCAGCGTCAACCTTCGCATACAAATGAAGATAAGAAATAGAGGCAACAATATTGTTAAATAACACAAAAAGGATATTTCTTACTTCATCCGTAAGCGATCGAAGTATTGCCAAGGTGCTTGCCAGTGGATTTGCCTTGTAACTTTTCCTCAGTTTGGCAATCTGGAAAATTTACAAACTCAATGAATACAAGAGGAAAGAGGGATTGCAAAAGCAAACTATGGAGACATACCTCTTTCGTCTCCTCGGGCCACTTAAATTCCCAGGGATGATAGCCTGCGAGATTTGCAGGGAGTACATGCGAACCTGCTATGTAAGGTCCGCTTAAGAGCAAAGGAACAACCCACCATCTTTCATCTTTAGAGTGGCGAGGAGTAGTATTCTTACCCGAATGCCAGTCGATATCTTGCATAAGTAATTTATCCTCAGGGATATTATCTTTTCTCTTCAACCGAGCGCCCCAGCGAGATTTCTTATTTCTCATGCCTATTACTTCATAATTTTCAAAGAAGTTTTCCACAGTGTATCTCTCAGGGATTATTTCTAAATTTACATATTCGGGATCTCTAGCACTGTTAGGATATAGAGATCCTTTGCCAACACCACGACTGGCAAACTCGAGCATTAGGCGGATACAATCGCCGCATAGTTGATAGACAGCTCGCGAGAAGTTCGAATGGGAAAGGATTTCATAAAAGAGTGGCATCTCAGGATCATATAAAGGAATGGGAAGTCCTGCGAGAAGTTGACCTAGCGAAACAATAATCTTGTGATCATCACATTGATGATCAGAAAAAAGCTTGGCAGTGAGTATAGATGAACCTCTTTGATTAGGAATGATAGAAAGGGTGAAACCTTTATCTTGCAACTTTTTCTGAGTCTCAATAAAGCGGGGTTTGTACATACGACTAAGTGAAGCCATTATCAATATGAGAATAGATAAAGAATCGAAGATTAAGATATGATAAAAAAGATTGAAGATTTGCAGTAATAGAAGCGCAACTTGCGGAAGAAGAAGATAAAAGAAAAATTGCAGAGAGAAGACGAAAGAGGAGAAGAGAAAGATATGAAAAATATATATAGAGAGAAACATCCTCGGGGAAAACGAGAGCATTTAATGTGAGAAGGGACGTGAATGGTCAAGAATAAACGATTGAAAGAAACGTGTCAGGAATAGAATGGAGGAGTAGACATCTGTAATAAAGTCCGTATGGAAAGATGAAACTGAAACAAGTACAAATAAACAATTGTGGCGGTTCAAAAATATTGATTCTCATGACATTCTCTCCTTCGCAGAGAAGACATGAGAAGAGGCAAGATGTAGGATCATAATATCGCCACAACAACAATTCGCGAAGACAACGGATAACAACATTGCGAGTCAATCGCAGAGGGTTAAAAATAAATGACGCATTGGATGACGATAGGAGGATATGAAATCGCGAAAGTTAAGAAGTGTCGCGAGTATGAATGTTTGTACGTCTGCGACACTTCGCAAGACATTTCCGAAAATAAAGGACAGCTTAGCTGTCATTCACTATGTACTACCCTATATAAAGGGATGAGTGAATCTGTCGTGGAGAGAGGTCTTTTTGGATTGGAGAGTAAGTCATTAGGAGAGAGAAAGAGAGAGAATATTTGTAAGTTCTTAAGTGTAATTCCATTTTCCTGTGTAAAGATTCAAGAAAGTTATTAATAAACATTCATAATTGTTCATCTATTATCTTTTGAATGGATTAGTTAAACAAAATATAGTGAGGGGTGTATTGTGGGATTTCCTGCAACTACAATTAGAATGTCCTATGTATCGCCCTTTGTGTGAGTTAATTTTTGCTTTTTAGCTAATTTTGGCTTCAACTGCACATCATAAGCACAAGGGTCATTCTATGTAAATTTTACGAAAAATAATAAATAAATATAACTTCACGAAAGAGCAAGGACTCGCCATTTCTATAAATTGAGTTGTTGTAGAACTTGATCTGTTGGGAGCTCCTGCAAGAATGACAACCAAAAGATGGAAGTGAATAGAAAGATGAGGTAGGATCCATGTACACTCTTAGATGGACAAGGTCGGACAAGATTTGCGCCGTTTTCTCCGCAAAACCCAAACGACAATAAATTTAATTGTAATATTTTGATGAGACGTTCCTCTTATAAGACTCTGCATTCCTACAAAAAAAATGAACGCAATTCGAGATAGCAAACCTCACCATCTACCAATCTAAATTTCAACCGTTAAATTTGAACGACTGATATTCAAAGGGGTAGATGGTCGTTTTATACATTTCGAATTGTGTTCATTTTTTGTAAGAATGTAGAGTCTTATAAGAGGAACGTATCATCAAAATATTACACTTAAATTCATTGTATTTTGGGTTTTGCGGAGAAAATTGTGCAAATCTTGTCCGACCTTGTCCATCTAAGAGTGTCCATGGATCCTCCCTCTATAAAGATAGTAGATACAATTATAGATGTATAAAGGGAGGGACAACAATAAGATATAATTTTAAAAAGCAGATTGGTCATGGCTCTATGCAAGTCAAATGTATATTATTTAATCTGTGAGATTAATAAAATTTAATTTTACCCGAGGAACAACGCAATCAGCATGTATTGGGTCCCAACGAAGAGCGCAAGAACAATCCCAATCATCAGTTTGGATTTCAAAAAAAGAAGCCATGGATAATCTATAGACATGATTTGAACATTAATCTTCTAGGTTAATAAATATACTAAAGCCTCGTACAATACGAAAAGAGATACTAGGCCAGTCCCCATATGTATGTCCAGACCCATGAGAAGATTAAGGGCTAGTTTTTGGGAACGATGCACACTCTACATATTTATCATCACCGAAAATCAACCCTAGAATGAAAATTAGTATTCTCTTCCCATTGAGGGATATATAATGAAAATCAAAGAAAACATATGTCTAAAAAAATATGTGGCATATTTTAAGATAGTTACCTTCACCACTTTCCACAGATAATTTCCATTTATGCATTTTCAACCAAGACCTCTTGACATTGAAGCCAATTACCAGCAGAACTGGGGGCTGGGAGTTTCTTGGCATTCAACTTCTGCAAAGGGACAAGAATTCTTTTATTCTATTTTCTTTCTGCTCTTTTCTTCATAAGAGAAGAACAATAAAACACTAGAAGGTAAATAAATCTTACACATAAAGTATCACATTTTGTAAGATCCATTGCTTTACCAACAAAATCAACATCACTGCAATATAGTAAAGGGGGAATATTTAGAGAAAAATGAGATACACAAGAATGAAGGTTTTGTATGAATATCAAGTCCAGTTAAAGACAAACCAAAATTTTTAATAAACATGAAAGGCATTTAACATTATTCTGCAGCCATTCACCTTCATACTTGCAACCAGAGAAGATACTTGACAAGCCCCTTTTGAGCAACATACACTCCTTCTCCAAGAGATAAATCATCTTGTTCCTCCTACACAACAATAGACGATCAAGGACATTCATTAGTCAATTACTAATACAAAGAGTGAAGAAATTGAGGGATGGGTACTGAAACCCCCTGACAAATAAATCAAAATTCGAACTACCAATCTAACAGAAACCCTAAAGTATAATAAAAAGAAGCCTATTATATAGGGGCTTCAAATATTTGGTTTTGAGGGCTCCTATGGATTCAAATATCCTAAATATGGATAAGGGGGATCTTATGTATAGTAAAAGTACAAAATTATCTTTTGATAACTAACTTAATTACCTAACCTAAACCTAACTAAAATTAAAATTGAAAACTAAAATAATGAGTTAGGAAAAAAAAAAAAAAAAAAACCTTAACCTAAACCTAACAAAAAAAACGACTCTCAACCAAAATAAAAACTCGGCGTCCTCTTCTTCTTCTTCTTCTTCTCTGCGTCTTCTTCCTCTTCTTTTATTTTTCTTTCTTCAACGACGATTATCTCAAATATAATATTAACTTTAATTGGGTATGAATTGAAAAACTCATCCTTTGGTTTTGCTTTTTGATTGATGAATATGTTAGATTTGATTAAACTAGGTATGTAAAAATAAATTACGGTTGGGAAAACATGAACTCCCAACCGTATTTATGGTTTACAGTTTAAAACCCCACTGTATTTTCAATTTTCAATTTTTTCTTTTCAAATTTTCCCAACCGTAAGTTACCCCGGATTTATCTACGGTGGGGAAAACACTAACTCCCAACCGTATTGGAATTTTCACAAAAAAAAAAATCAACTTTTCCAACCGTAAGTTACCCTGGATTTGTCTACGGTTGGGAAAATATGAACTCCCAACCGTAACATCAATTGTCAGAAAAAAGAAAAAAAAGATTTGATCTTTGATTTTCAAAAACTAATTATAAATATAAGTTTGTATGATGACATATTAGTACTTATCTGGTTAATAAGTCCGAAAGATGGATTCTTCTTACTCTCCGACTCTACTGTATCGAAAAATCAAACAATGCTATTTCCAAAATCTAAACATAAACATTGCAGCAGCAGAATGTCAAAAAAATTTATTAGATTTTTGTCCATGGAGCACAAACCATGCACATGAGGACTCGGACTCAGTAGAGCTACAAAAATATGATGATTGTTCACCAATATTAACAATTAGTATAATCTACACATAATTCAAGGTTCTTGTGTATCATGTCAATCGGAAACTGAACCAACAAAATTGATAAAATTATTCATAATTTATCGAGGTTATTTTGGAAGTTAACATTAATAGTATGTTAAGGGGATTTGTTGATTACTATTTCATGACCTGATTTTTTTCTTTTTGTGAGCCCTCAAAACCAAAAACTTGGAGCCCCTATAATATGTTTCTAATAAAATTACCTTTCGATGCTGGAGACATAGTTAGCTACTAGATCTTTATACAAACCGAAATTAAAACAAAAACAATAAATAATCAGAAACCTTAATACACATGAACAGAAGGAGATCTAGATTTGAAGAAACCCTAAACTTTTTTTTTTGTTGTTGAGGAAGAACATCAAGTCATCATCATCAGAAAACTCTAAAACCCAAATCTAAGAAGCAAAAACACAAATTAAATAAAACCTATAGGTAAAGTCTCTCCATTATAGCAAACTAACCTCATGAAACAAAGAAATTTTTCTAAGAACCCTAGATTAAGCTAACAATATAATCTTCTTCACCTAAAACGAAATGGTTTGCTTGATTCAATCGAGATTTTGTCTGAAGATTGAGTTGTTAATCAAGTTTTTCAGACTGAGAGAGAATGAGAACTTCAGAGTTTTTTGGACTGGGAAATAGAAGTTGGCTAGAGAAAGAAGAAGGGTGAAGTGAAGAGGGAAGATGAAGTGAGGTAAGTATATATGGGTTAGGGTTTAATTTAATGGTTTAGATTTTATTCCAACAACTATATCTACGACGGAGATTTACACACTTAAATACACGTGTAAAATTTAGGTGTTACCATGCACACAACCAGGTCGCACACGTGAAGTTTTGGTGTTACCTGGCACATAAATAGGCAACACATGTGGCTTTCTCAATAGTTGTGAATTGGAACAAATTGGATGAGCAGTTGCAAATTTCGGAACTGCAGGTAAGTTGTTGCGAATTTTTCAGCAGTTGCAAATTCGCAACTGTGCAAGAGTTGTTGCTAAACTTTGTTGCTAATATGGAAAAATGGTGTAGCGATTGGGGAGGTGTGTTTGGGGGGTTGAGATTTGAAGAAATGTCCTTCAACAGAAGGAGTGTTGGAGGAGCTACCAGTTTTGCCTTTGTTACCTTCTAGAGAGGTGGTTCTGGAGATATTTCTTGCCAAGGATTTTTGTTTCTCCTCAGGGTTAGAGATTTTGTTTAGTAATGTTTCACGTCTTCTCGGATTGAAGTTGTCTTTATTATGATCAAGGGTTCTACAGTGCTGACATAGCCTGAAAAGATGGAGAGTGTAAGCAAATTCAATCCATGTTTTCTTTCTACTTCACAATCAGTTCCAAAGGGTAAGCTTTGACTTCAACCAAAACTTCCACATTTTTTTCATTAAAATATCTTTCATAAGGGTCTTTGAAATATAACATACGACCTGCCGGACTAGAAGTCCCAAATAAGGCTTTGAAAGTTATGTAGTTGAATGGTACTCTCTTAAGATGAATGCTTAATAACACCTTTTCAAACTCTTCCGGATCAATAGCTTTTATACCATCAAAGGGGATTTGAACCGGTGTCATAATTGAACCATGAATGAGCCGAGGTTTTGGTAAAGCAATAGCAGTGTAGTAGCAGGATTTCCCACACTACACCCCTTACTCTCGATTTTGCTTAATTAGTCCATTGAAAGATGTAAGATCAAGAATATTTATTGATTGAATCCATGAATTGTTTACACAAGAAAATAGAATTACACTTAGAAATTAAAACACTCTTAAGCTTTCTCTCTCCTAATGACTTGCCCAACAATTCCAAAAAGATCTCCCTTTTACGTACTCACTTAGCCCTTTATATAGGGTAATACATAGTGGATGACAAACTAAGCTACCCTTTATTTTCGGAATGTCTCGCGAAGTGTCGCAGATGCACAAACATTCACTCTCGCGACACTTCTTAACCCTCGCCAGATCTCACGTCTTTTTATGTCTTGCCTGTCGTTATTCTTTTGCGTCGCTCATTTTAGCTCTGCGATCGCCTCGCGACATCGTTGTTTATTAACCCCGCGAGCCCCGTACGTTGCGATATTATGGTCCTACATCTTGCCTCTTTTTCCTTGAATATTGCTTGAAGAGCGATCTTTAAGGAAAAATCTGTTGTTGTAATAATCTTTGGTCTTTGCTGATGAAGGAACAAGCAGAAGAATACTGTTCTTGAAAAGTACGTACTTGCCTCTATTCTTTAGTAAGTTCCGAAGTTTCTTTGAGATGTACATTTAGTATCGATTCTCATATTTCTCCTGCGAAGGGAAGAGTATCATGAGAGCGATCCTTTTGATTTGCTGCGACTGTTTATCTTTATCTGTTTCAGTTATGTACTTTTACACGGATTTTGATTATTAATGTCTTTTCTTGACACGTCTCTTTCAACCGTTTATTCTTGACCGTTCATGTCTCTTCTCGCATTAAATGACCTCGTTTTCTCGAGGATCTTTTTCCCTATATATATTTTTCTTTTCCTCTCCTTTTCATTCTTTAGTTTCTCTCTGCAACTTCTCTTGATTTTCTCCTTCCGCAATTTGCGCTGCTCTCGCAAATCTTTTCTTCATCTTTTCTAACTCGAGCCTAATCTGTAACCTCCCATCCATTCCCATACCGATAATGGCTTCCATTAGTCGTGCATATAAAGCTTCTTTTGAGGAAGTTCAACAGAAGTTGCTCGAGAAGGGTTTCACTCTATCAACCATTCCCGATCAAGAATCTTCATCCATTCTTTATGCAAAGTTATTTTCTGATCATCAATGTGATGATCAAAGGATTATAGTCTCGCTAGGTCAGCTTCTCGGGACTTCCCATTCCTTATACGATCCAGAGTTGCCTCTATTTTATGAAATCTTGGCCCATGAAAAATTCTCTCGGGCTATTTATCAATTGAGTGGCGTGCATTCGCCTAATGCTTTGAGTATGCGAATCGTGGCGCTGCAAAGGATCTTTATACTCTACTACTGTTAGAAACCCCGAATTCGCAGACTTGGAAATAGATCTGAGAAATACAATTGTAGAGAACTTTTTGAAAATTATTCAAGCACATACGGATGGTTAACGAAATCTCGTTGGGGCATTCGCACGAAAAAGAAGGATAATGTCGCGAGGATAAACTGCTCATGCAGGATATTGGATTGGCACCGGGCAATAACACTACTCCTCGCCACTCCAAAGATGAGAAGTGGTGGGTTGTCCCCTTGTTTTTAAATGGCCCTTATATCGCGGGTTCACACGTTCTTCTGCGAATCTCGCAGGTATCATCCTTGGGAATTCAAATGGCCTGATAGGGCAAAAGAGGTATGTTTTCTACCTCAAATCTTGCTTTCGCAATTTTCTTTTTATATTCTGGTGAATTTGCGGAATTTTTTCGGATCAACAAATTGAGGAGAAGCTACAAGGATAATCCGTTGGATAGCACCCTGATGAGACTTCGATCGATTACGGGCAAAGTAAGAAACATTTCCTTTATCATTTTTACAATGTTGCTGCCTCTGTTTCTTATTTTTAACCGTATGCGAAGGTTGGAGTTAAGAAGTGGGAGCCGCGAAGGGTAAAAGTAAGGGCAAAACTGCTCTCGCAAAAATAAATCTTCTCGTCCATTAACTAAAAAGCGAAAGATTCAATCTTCTTCGCCTTAACTCAAACTCCGAATCTTCTCATGAGGATGACCATGATTCGAACCGCCCTCTGCTAAAGAAACTCCATTGGCTGGTTCTCCTATGGATCGGTTGTCTAGCATCTTCTCGGACTCTTTCCAAGGAATGGGAGATGCTCCCTAGCTTCTCTTTGCGGGACTCTCGCAAATGTGTGTAATCTTTGCTTTACTAGAAGGCAACGATTCTTTTAATGGAGCTTCTAGAGTCGTGTCTCGACTTGTTGAATGCACTTGGATCTTTGGTACGTATGCGGTCACATTTCCCTTTTTATATTTTTAAATATATGTATATTAATGATTCTTCTATCTTCTTTTATAGGTTGGAAGAACTTCCTTTGTAGTCGCCTCGGATCTCGAGAGAAAGACGCAGTGAATCTTGAGAAGAAGAACTTCATGATTGAGCAAGAAGATTCGAGAATTAGAGATCGAAGTCTGCGTCATCTCGCGATAAGGATGAGAGAATTCAAAGTTAAATACCGAACTTGACTCTCAAAGGGATAGGGTGTCCACTCTCACTGAGAATGCTAATCAAAGAACTTTACGGTATAAAATTTTTCCCTCTTTTTGGATTACTTCTATTTTATCGATCGCATATTGCCACCTAACTTATTACCTTCGCAGATGTATATAATCTCTCCGATGAGGCTATTCTTCTCCATACATTTCCCGAACCTATGGATAATGACCTTCTTCGCTCACCTTAATCAATCTCTAAGTAGTTCCTCGAATAAAACTAATCTCCTTTCATTAAAGGATCTTCAATCCAAATATCAACTTTTAGAGATCGAACACAGATCTAGTTTAAATTTAACTAACCGCTTTAAACGAATGTACCTTGATTCCGAGGAGAAAACCAAGATTTTAAGGAAGAAAATTAGTGATCTCATAGATGAGAAGGATCGCATTACTAACGAGAGGTGCACAGCAAGTTAGCGAGATTTCACAAATCTCTTCTCGGTGTGCAAGTTGAACGAGATGAACTCCTTCATCGAGAATCACGTGCTTAAAACGAAAGAGCAAGTTCGTTCTCTTTTGTTATTAATAGTGATGATGAATTCGCCCCCAGGCTGCGAAAGTTTTAGATAACGCCAGGAATAACCTAGGTGTTGACGTTAGTCTTCATGCCGAGCATACTTCCTTGATTAAAGATATGATATCCGATAGAGAAGGTTTCTTATTATACCTTCTTTTTTCTTACTACATTTGCATTGCCTCGTAAATTATTAACTTGTTGTTACTTATTTGCGAGAATCCGAGAAGAGAGGCTTCATGTTAGAATTAGAGAGCTTGAATCTGAAAAGAACAGCTCGCCAGGAATTTTCCAGCGAGAATTGAAGAACTCGAAACTGAAAAACAACAACTCGCCAAGAGTCTCTCCTTCGTAATAACAAGTATTCCAAGTCAAGAAACAATTTGAAACAACAAAGGAGAACTTTAATAATGATCTTTGTTCGTTTTATAACGGAGCCATGGAGTATGTTTGTAAGCACCGAACATCCCTCTGCATACATATCCTCGGCTTCTTGAAAAGGTTCCCGAGAATCTACCCGTCTCTGATGTTTCTGATAGTGAAGCTGGCGAAGAAGAAAATTTTGGCGATGAGAATAATAAAACTGAGGAATCAGATGAAGAAGAAGAATCACCAAAGATATAACTCTTTTTGTTTTCTTTTGCTGCGTGTAATATCTGTATATTGCTGTATCTTTGTTATAGTGAACTTCTTGGATTTTTTCCCCATGAATTCAATCTTCACTCCCCCTTTTTGGTAGTTCTTCCTTGTAATATAATTGGCTAACGTTATTGATGTATAACTCTTTCGTCAGAAGATAAATAACAATGTTCCATCTTTTCCATTCCCATACTTGCCTCTGTTATTCATCTTCAGATGGAAGATTTTGGTTATCTTCTTGTATTTGATAATAATCTTATTGTTGATTGAAATGGATCATCGCGACGGAGTCGCGGGTATCTTCATGAATTGAGAATTCTATCTCTTTTTGTTGCGACAAGGTCGCAGACCGCCTTACATTTTCATGTGATGGCTCATTGACCCTGCCTTATCATTTTTGTGTGGTCTTCCGAGTTAGACCTCCCTAATTAGAGGTCCTCCCCGCCACCTTTTACGGCGACAAAATCGCGGGACGTCCTTACACTTGCATGTAAAGACCCATTGATCTTGTCTTATCATTTTCCAAGTATTTTTGCCTCTGCGGGATGTTTTAGTTGCGACAATATGACAGGCCTAGACATCCTCGCGAACATAAAGCCCCATGACATTGCCGTCGTGCGACGAAATCGCAGGAAGTCCGTACACTTTCGTGTAAAGACCCATTGATCTCGCCTTACCCTCGCGTTAGTATTATTGCCTCTGCAGGATCATTGCACAAATATGACGAGCCTACGTTCTCTTGCGAAAACATAGCCTCATGACATTTGCGTCTGTTTTGACACCCCCCCTAATGGAGAGCGTCGCCCTTATCATCTCCCCGGTTGCCCCTTCAAGGAGGCGAAACATCAGCCATACAAGACTAGCTCCTCCCATCCGGTCTTAACAACAACCAGTTGTTTTCGCAGCCTCTTATCCCTTATACCTATATGGTTTATGGTTACGAGACTGCACCCTAAGTGGAGTTTTCTTCGGGCGAGTGCAACGCATGCCAAGACTTGCCAAGAATGGCCAGGGTAGGTTCATCCATCCCGGGCACTCTGGCTCAACCGTGTACCTCGGCGCCTTGTGCATACACTGACTCCTAAGAAGAGACCCTCGGTCGCCCAACCGGGTATAACCTACATATATAGTTGGGAATCCAAGGTACCTCTCCTGATAGGCTTTCATGGGCCCCAAATTTTCATGGTTCAGGCTTCAGGAGCGGTGTAACCTTCCCCCTGAACCATGGCGAGAGATACCCCCTTATATGACGCACTTTAGGTCTTACATTTGCCTCTTACGAAATGTTATTCGCGAACTAGGGTGTACGCCATAAAGGTTCGTCCCATTCTTTTGCGCATTCATATTTGTTAAATCATTCAATCTTTCATGTTTCATCATTTGCTGATATTTGTTTGCGAAGTATTCGCACAATTCTGTTCCATTTGTTGTATTTCACTTTTTTTTCTTAGTTGAATTCTCATTTGACTCTTGGCTGCGAGATTCTCGCACATCATTACTTCAGCTGCTACTTTGCATACTGCTTTTTATCGATTATTCACTTCTTATGCCTTTTGCTCCTCGTATCTTCTGCTCCTCTATTATCATAACATTCGCCTGTCTCTAGATATTCACCTCGCGAGGTATGTTCAGTCCTTACTTCTATAGCATCCACCATCAGTTTTTCCTTTCGCTGCTCATCTCTCACATGTTGCTTCCAACCCTTTCTTTTGGCATTTCTTTCTTCGCAGCTTTCTATATCGACCTCATGACATTGCTGCGACTCCTTCCAATCTCCCTGGATGATACCAATGCCATTTGGGTGTGGAAATTTTATGCATTGATGGTATGTTGAGGCGACCCCCAAGATTTCATGAAGCCATGGCCTACCAATTAGCGCATTATACGGGGATTCCACATCTACCACACAGAATAAAACATCAGTCGATAATCCTTGTAGGGGTATTCTCATGTGAACCTCTCCCTTTGGCTTGTTTGCGGTGCCATTAAAGCCATATATCTTGTATGTCGAGGGAATCAAATCCTCATCTTTTCCTCCTATCGTCTTGTAAGTATGGTAGAAGAGAATATTCACCGAACTTCCTGTCGATTAGAATTCTGTTAATCGCCCGAAAGAAGCTTCTGCCTCGTCATCTTCTCCATCGACGGTTTCGGGTTAATCTCTAGTTTCACAACCAACGGGCTATCGTGTGTTTCTCTTCCTTTTGGTACATCATCTGCAGAGAAAGAAATAGTCTTCAGCCACTTTTCTAACTGAGTCGTTCTCGCCAGACTCATTATTTCTTTATCATTAGCATCTCTCGCAAAGACTCTACTGAGCACGTTGTCATGAAAATCTTCGATTGTGCGATAGGAGTGGACGATAGAGTTGCAGTTCAAATTTCTAGCTTTTGTTCCAATTTCTATAACAAATGATTCCTTTCCCTTCGCTGACACTGTTCTATGCATCTCTGGTGGTGGTGGTAATGTCTGGCCCGTTTCTTCTCCCTTTAGAAAGTGGTTCAGCTTCCCCTGATCAATCATCCTGAGAATAATTCTCTTTATGTTTCTACAATCGTTTGTGTGATGCCCATGGAAGCGATGGTAAGAACAAAACTCATGACTTCTATCGCCTGGCGGTGGTTCCATTCCCACGTTCCAAGGTGCTGGTACATTTTCCATCACAAGTATAGCTTCCCAGATCTTTTCCACACTAGCATTCAGTGGAGGCATCTTAATCTGTTCCCATACTGTTCTGTGGCTTCTCTGCCCTCCACGGTTATTTTGCCTTCGTCCACCATAAGTTTCTTGCACATGATCCAGCCTCTGAATCTTATTATTGCTGTTACGGTTGTAGTAGTTTCTTTCTCGCTCAAACTCTTCTTGATCATGGCTTCCCATGGCTACTATCTTCTGCTGTCCCTCATCAGCTTTCCTCGCCTGCTGTCCTTGCGAAGTGCTCGCCACTGTATTTATGAATTGAGGTAACAAGCTTGCGTTCGCGGCGTTAGAGCTTGTGTTCGCGATGGATAAGAATTCATTTCATTCGTCTTTCTTCTAAGGCAATATATTCTTCCCTGTAATTCTCGCAGTTCTTACCATCGTGATTGTATTTTTGATTCTAAAAATTTGAATGTATAACAAGTTAGTCGCGAAGAGAGCATTCACAAATGAGAGTATGAGATATCTTTCCTCAACCCGTCCTGCCATTTCGCTACACATGGTCCTCCATCTTATTGTCAACTGCCTTAAGCTCTCGCCAACCCTTTGTTTCAACCCAAATACATCTTCAATACCTGGTCGCGAAGAGTTGTTACTTATGTATGCTCCCAGGAATGTGGCCTGTAAATGGTTAAATGATGTGATTGTGTTCCTTGGTAGACCTTCAAACCACTTTAGTGCTTCTCCTATTAAGCTTGACGCGAAATATTTGCACAATATGGCATCATGATTCTCCCATTGTAACATACATCTCATATAAGCCTTAATATGTTGTATCGCACATGGTTGTTCCATCAAAGATGTTGGTTAGTGCAGGTAAGTTGCACTTAGGAGGTATTCCTCCCATCTGTACTTCTAGCGTGAAGGGATTCTTCGCGGCTTCTGCGATGGCTTCGTCTAACTGTCTCCTTCCTCCTTCCCTTCTACCATTCAGTAATCCTCTCATTTCGGCCAGATTCTCTTAAGATTTGTTCATTGGCCTCAAATTTGATTCTACTCGGTCTTTTAAGCTCTGCTTCTCTCCTTCTTCGCTCGTGCCTATTTTGACCTTCCTGCTCATTATTTTCTCCTCTTCTTTCCCCGCGACGCTCTTCTTCGTCTCTTTCGTTAATTCGCACGCCATTATATCGGTTGTTCTCTCTTCTTGGTTGCCTCTCAGCTCTCATCATCTGCACCCTCTCATATTCTTCGTTAATATTTCTATTGGTACGATTTTGTTCCCTCCTTCTCTCGCGGTTGTCATGGTTATTCTGCCGGATTGCTATCTTCCATCTCTTGATTTTCCATTTCCGCTCTTATTCTTTCTCTTTCGCGAGCTAGTCGCGCTTGTTCAATGTAATGTCTCTCAATGTCATCCTCAATCTCTCGGTTTCTTCTCAATTCTTCTCTCCCATGCAAGATTATTCTCCTTCAATTTGGGTCATTCGGTTCGGGAGTTGCATGTTCCTTTGATTTTCCTATTCCGCTCATTCGAAGATTTTCGGGCTGAGGAATATAACGATCTTCTATTTCCCCTCTTCTCTCGCCATGCTACGTATTCGGATTTTGTGTTTCTTCTTCAATGCTTTACGTTGGTAGAACTCTCCTTCTTTCTTCTCTATTCGATCTCGAACTTGATCTCACACTACTTCTAGATCTCCTACTTTGCAATCTCATATTTTCCATCCTCAATTCATGATTTTGTCTCGTCAAGTTTGCTCGCTCCTTTGCTTCTAATCGTCTCTCTTCATGTATTGTTTGTCTCAATCTTTCTAACGCTGCCTCTTCTTCGTATCCTGGATTCATCTCTCCATTCACTCCTTGCTCGCTTCCTCCTTGTCCATTGTTTACCAGCTGTTGCTCCTCTTCTTCAGAATCAGACCTCCAAGTATGTACACTCACTCTATCATAATCCACCGCCGCGTTTGCTACTGGGGAGATCGGTGGCTGGTTTTGATCTTCTCCATCATTTCTCATGTTCATCCTTGACGATTCTCCTGTTTCATTCCTCCTTTCTCCAGCGAGTCTCCCACTTCTTCTTACATTCGTTGGTTGCTCTTGTACATTTCTTCTTCTAGCCATCTTTCTTTTTCAATGAATTCTCGAGTATCTTTTCCAAATCTCTTCTCTGTTAATCCAAATTCTTGAGTATCTTTTCTATATCAATCACTGCTCTCCCTGTTTCTAGCGCATATGTAGTAGCAGGATTTCCCACACTACACCCCTTACTCGATTTTGCTTAATTAGTCCATTGAAAGATGTAAGATCAAGAATATTTATTGATTGAATCCATGAATTGTTTACACAAGAAAATAGAATTACACTTAGAAATTAAAACACTCTTAAGCTTTCTCTCTCCTAATGACTTGCCCAACAATTCCAAAAAGATCTCCCTTTTACAGACTCACTTAGCCCTTTATATAGGGTAATACATAGTGGATGACAGCTAAGCTACCCTTTATTTTCGGGAATGTCTCGCGAAGTGTCGCAGGTGTACAAACATTCACTCTCGCGACACTTCTTAACCCTCGCCAGATCTCACGTCTTTTTTATGTCTTGCCTGTCGTTATTCTTTGCGTCGCTCATTTTAGCTCTCTGCGACTGCCTCGCGACATCGTTGTTTATTAACCCCGCGAGCCCTGTACGTTGCGATATTATGGTCCTACAAGCAGTGAAGTCTGTAGGATCCAAATATCGCAACAACTACACACTTGCGGAATCTTCATTAACAACGTCGCGAAACCGTCGCAAAGTGATTTCAGAAATGACATAACAAATGACGATAGCGTAAACATGAAGAAAGTGCGAAGATCTTGCGAAAACTAAAGTGTCTGCAAGACTTAATATTTATACTCCTGCGAAATGTCGCAAGGTAAATCCGAAATTAAGGGAAATATTAGTTGTAAATGAGCTGTCATCCACTATGTAAACACTATATAAAGAAGAGAGCAAGAGAGAGAAAGAGAGGATATTTTTTGGTAAGTAAGAGAGAGAGAGAGAGATTTGGAGAGAGATTTATTTTCTTTATCATCTTCTTCCCCTAAAATTAGATCTAGAGCTCTACAAAATATCCATTAATGGAGATTGTAAATCTAATTCTTATGTAACCTCAAAAATCATAGTGAAGAACCATGGATGTAGATCACATTGATCGAACCATGTAAAAATCCTTGTGTCAATTTATATTTCTAGCACTTATATTTGAAATTTAGGTGATTAATAAGATTTAGATCTACAAAATATTATGAGGGGTGTAGTGTGGGATTTCCTGCAACTACATATGCGCTAGAAACAGGGAGAGAGTAATGGATTTTGTCCTTCCTGTAACTTGTTGGATCAAGAAATTTCCATGAAAATTAGTTATTGTTCATACTTTTTATTTAGATCTATAAAATTTAGGTTCAAAAATGGAAGTTTTATGGAAGAAATCACACTTTCAGGGAGAAAACACCGTCAACAATTCAAGGACATGAAAAGAGGAAGAGAAAAAAATAGGTTGATAAGAATGAAATTCAAGGAAGAAAGCTAATTTTTTAATGGAAGATTTCATATTCAGGAGAAAAAGCAAGAGGAAAATTGTTGAAGGAAATAAAGGAAGAACGAAGATAAGGATAAGAACAAAACGTTGTGATTTTTATCACAAACATAAGCTCGCACAGATGGTTTGAGTTGCAGCGAATAAGCAAGAGGTCACGGGTTCGAATTTGCAGAGATACATATTTTTTATTTTTCAGTGGCGAATAAGAGAATAAAGAAAAAAGTTGTGGGTTAATTTCGCAGAGAGGTTCTTGAACAGTTGGTTCAGTGAGCAATATGTGAGTTTGAGGTCGCAAGTTCGAATTCACTTGCGAGCATAATTTTCTTCTTTTTACAGAAGGGAAAAAATGGATAATTTCACAAGGTTGTTTCATTATTTCGCAAACAAGAGGCAGCACAGTTGGTTATCTCATGAATTAATGAGTTCATGGTCACGTGTTCAAATCCCAACAAATGTATATTTTTCGCATGGATATTTCGCAAGGGTATTTCACACAGAAGAAAGTAAGTTATTATTTCGCAGAGATAGTTCGCATACGAAGCCCGACAAAGTTGGTCGAGGTAAAGACAATGAGCTTGAGGTCGCAGTTCAATTCCCACCTCTCGCAAATTTTCGCATATTTTTTGAACTTTCAAATGAGAAGAAATGGAATAAGGTTATGAAATTATGTGTTTCTTGCGCAAGCTGAAGCTAGCTCAGATGGTCAGCAGTAAAGGGAAGGAGTTTGATGTCTAGGGTTCGAATCTCCCCATTCGCAAAGAGTTTTTGCACTTCGCAAATGTTTACCTTGCGAACGTTCGCAGCACGAACACTTCGCAGATGTTCGTTTGCTTCACGCAAATGTTTACTTCGCACAGTCTTTGATAATTTCGTAAGGATATTTCGCAAGAAGAAAGTAGGTGGTTATTTCGCGACACACTTCGCGAGCGGTGGCTAGCACGGTTGGTCGAAGCATGAATGCAAGAGAAGGTTGCGGCATCAATTCTTGCTCTCGCACATTTATTTTTGTTATGCGAAATTTCACACAGACTTTGCTTATCTCGCAAAGAAGAAAGTTGATGATTATCTCACAAATTAATTTCGCAAGAGAGGGTTAGAATAGTTGGTATGATGCGAGAATATGCAAGAGGCAGGTCAAGGGTTCAAATCTCATTTCTCACATTTCTTTTTGCTGCGAGATAATTATATTTTGTGCGACCTTTATACATTTCAAGGATGCTAGCTTCACAAGCCAATCATATACTTCGCAAGAGACGACAACAACAGCAAACCACAAAAGCTAAGTACCACTTTCCTTGAACATTTTACTTTTACAACAAATAAAAAGATTTTTAATTTGATTTACAAAAAAGCGATTCAATCGCAAGATTACAAATATTACTAAGATTTTAAGATTATAAAGACTTCAAAATTACAAAGATTTCTAGATTTCAAAGTTACAAAAAAAAAAAAAAAAAAAAATCAATTTATATATTTCTCTAGAATATTTCTTTTATAGACAATAAAGGATTTTTGATTTGAATCAAAAAACGCGATACGATCGCAGAATTATAAAGATTTCACAACTACAAAGATTTCAGGACTATAATGTATTAGAATTTTTCTTGAATATTTACTTTGCTTCAAATGATATGATATTATGAGAATGAATGAAAGAAATGACAGAAATGAAGGAATGAATGAAAGGATGAATGAAAGAATGAAGACATGCGATAATTTCGCACAGATAATGGAAATGCGATAATTTCGCAAAGATAATGAGAAGAGATAATCAAAAATGAATAATGATTGAACGAATTGACAAAAATGAATGAGTGAGTGAATGGGACGAACCTTTATGGCGTACACCCTAGTTCGCGAATGATATTTCGCAAGAGGCAAATGTAAGACCTAAAGTGCGTCATATAAGGCGGTATCTCTTGACATGGCTCAGCGAAAAGGTTACACCGCTCCTGGAACCTGAGTCATGGAGATTTGGGGCCCATGAAAGCCTATCCCATGAGAGATACCTTGGATTTCCAACTATATATATAAGGTTATACCCTGGTCGGACGCCCGAGGGTCTCTTCCAAGGAGTCAGTGTATGCTCAAGGTGCCGGGGTTCACGGTTGAGCCAAGAGTGCCTGGGGCATTTGAAGTGTCTCGGCCATTCTTGGCAAGTCTTGGTATATGCTGCACTCGGCCCAAGAAAACTCCACTTAGGGTGCGATCTCGTAACCATAAGCCATATAGGTATAAGGGATAAGAGGTGCGAAAAAAACTGGTTGTTGTTAAGACCGGATGGGAGGAGCTAGTCTTGTATGGCCGATGTACGCCTCCTTGAAGGGGCAACCATGGAGAAGATAAGGGCGGCACCCTCCATTAGGGAGCTGATAAGTGTCAAAAGACGCAAATGTCATGAGGCTTCATTTTCGCAAGGAAATTTAGGCTTGTCATATTTGTGCAATGATCCTGAAGAGGCAATAATACAAAAGACAAAGATAAGGCGAGATCAATGGGTCTTTACATGAAAGTGTAAAGACGCCTCGCGATTTCGCTCGCAAGACGACAATGTCATGGGGCTTTATGTTCGCAAGAATATTTAGGCTGTCATATTGTCGCAATAATGAGGGTGGCAAAATAAGACCTTTAACTAGGAAGGCGAAATAAGACCACACAAGAAACTGATAAGGCAAGACCAATGGGTCATTACATGAAAATGTAAAGACGTCCTGCGATCTTGTCGCAATGACAAAATTCAACATAAACATTTTGAATGTAAATACTTGAGAGATCTTTCATCGCAAAAAGATTACATGATAAGCTTGCGAGCTTGATAAAATGATTAAATGATAAACTTGCGAACATGTACATAATAATGAGACTGAGGCAATGCAAATGCCACACACTTGATATTATGATCATATTATTATGCGATACTAATAGTGCAGGATAAGAAAAGATGAAGCACAAGTAAGAACTTGCGAGAAACAATAAATACGCAAAGAGGAATGCATATACTAGAGACAAAATCAGAGAAATGAAGAATGGAAGCGATTTAAAGCTACATCAAGTTTAGAACGGCAAAATAAGCTAAGTAACACAAACATTAGTTATACATTGCAGTAGATAAGCATTCTCATCATACAAGCATCATACTCGCATCATGAAAGCATCGCATAAGCATTTCATGGCATAAATATCGCATACACATTTCATAACATAATCATTACATAGGCATTATATTCGAACAAGTATTTTACAATTTCCCGAACTATTAAGAATTTCGCAGAATGTGATTATTTCACAAGATAAGATAATCACCAAGAGATTATACTATCGCATGAGCACAAAACATGACACAGAGTAAAAATAAGAATGCAAAAACAATTCGCTCAATCAACACTTTCTCAAGGATTCTACCCTCATCGATAAAGAACAGAGGCAACTATGGATAACCAAGAAAACATTTTATGTTCTTCATCTTCTCGGCAAGAATCATTTCAAAGTGGACGTTCACTGATGAATAACAAGAATCCTCAACAAAAATTGAATTTCGTATGAAGATAGGCAATACTTCTTATTCGCAATCAAGGACGGATACTTCTTATACTTCAAAAAGGATACTTCATACTTCTTATATATTTCGAGGATTAAGTACTTCTTATATTTCTTCAAGGATACTTCATACTTCGCATACTTCAAGAGTTGATACTTCTTATTTATTTCGCAAATCTTCGGAACTTCGCAAAAGAATAGAGGCAAGTACGTACTTTTCAAGTCCAGTATTCTTTCGCTCGTTCCTTCATCAACAAAGATCAAAGACTATTACAGCAATGGATTTTTTCTTAAAGATTGCTCTTCAAGCAATATTCAAGAAAAAAAGAGGCAAGATGTAGGATCAAATATCGCAACAAGTACACACTTGCGGAATCTTCATTAACAACGTCGCGAAACCGTCGCAAAGTGATTTCGAAATGACATAACAAATGACGATATCGTAAATACATGAAGAAAGTGCGAAGATCTTGCGAAAACTAAAGTGTCTGCGAGACTTAATATTTATACTCCTGCGAAATGTCGCAAGGTAAATCCAAATTAAGGGAAATATTAGTTGTACATGAGCTTGTCATCCACTATGTAAACACTATATAAAGAAGAGAGCAGGAAAGAGAAAGAGAGGATATTTTTGGTAAGAGAGAGAGAGAGATTTATTTTCTTTATCATCTTCTTCCCCTAAAATTAGATCTAGAGCTCTACAAAATATCCATTAATGGAGATTGTAAATCTAATTCTTATGTAACCTCAAAAATCATAGTGAAGAACCATGGATGTAGATCACATTGATCGAACCATGTAAAAAATCCTTGTGTCAATTTATATTTCTAGCACTTATATTTGAAATTTAGGTGATTAATAAGATTTAGATCTACAAAATATTATGAGGGGTGTAGTGTGGGATTTCCTGCAACTACAAAGTCTTCAAGATGCTTGATCCCGAGATGATAAAAGTTTCTTTTTTTGTTGAAAGGAGTAACTTCAAATTCTCTTCTCAGATCCCAGTATTTCCTAATACAGGCTTGAGCTTCAGAGTAATGCACATTTGAAGGACAATGGAGTTTTCCAGTATCACACCAGACATTTGATTCCACAGGAGCTGGTTTGAGCATAGACTTGTCAAGGACTACCACCGGACGAAATCTATCAGGAATTTTAAGGTTGTTTTGCATGGCTGCAGGAATTTTAAGGTTTTTTTGCATGGTTGCATGCTGATATATATTTCAGTATCTGCCGAACTGTTTTTCTGAAACATAAAAAAACGAAAAACAATGATCTAGGTTATAACAAGCGGATCAATTTATACTTAAGGTTTTAATCGATAATCAAAGATTTATGAGTCAATAATTAATTGCCGACGAAAAATAAAATTAAAACGATTATATTAGGTTAGTAATGAAAATGATTTTTGATTTTAGTTTAGGTTTATGTTTTAAATTTAGGTGAAAGGTATTTAAGTAATAAGAGTAACTTAGTAATCTACCAACTGCTGGGACACCCCTTATAAACCCACCCTAAATAGAAAAATGATTTTGTACGTCTCCAAACATCTGAGTATGCTTCAAAACAGGTTTCAATAAAGAGCGGTCCAACAACGTTCACTGAGATTTCCACCAGCCTCAATTCCATGATTGCTAAAGTGTTTGAGTGATCCGACGAGCAAGATCGGTTTTTATCTATTTGTCTTATATAGAATGGTAATGGTATCCCCGTAAGAACTGGTATCAGCCTTTAGCAATCATGTTCAATTCTATTTAAAAAATAAGAAGAAACCATCACTTCACTTCACTTGCACAATCACAACCATCAATTTTCATAGATATCCTCACCCGGTATTACATTGCATCACACAATATCAATATTCCATCTAAAAAATAGGCATCTTTCTTCTTCCTTTTTCATATCCATTGATTCCATTCTAGGGGTTTGATTTCCAGGTAAAGATAAAATTCAATTTTCAAGGGGCTTGGTTCACTTCTCTTTGGGTTTCTAAGTAAAGATTCGATTCATTCAAGGGGTTTGGTTTGGTTTACTTCTCTCTGGATTTTCAAGTAAGTTCCTAGTATTAGAAAAAAACTCATCTATCTTTTTGTTCTGTTGATAAAGTTTTTCATTTATTGTAGAATTAGGGTCTGATTTCATGGTAGAACATAAATTTTAAAAAGGTAGAAAAGCTTGAGAAAGAGTTGATGATTTCTTCCCTTTCTTAGATCAAACATGCAAGATTACTAAATGAGTGAATAAATCAAAGTTATTGGTTGATCAAAATACTAAAACAACAAGATCATCAAACATAAAAGACATGGAAGGTGTTCGAAGAAAAGTTATTAGTAACTCTCAGGTTTTGTTGTTTAGATCTTTGCTAAAGAATCAGAAGACCAAAAAGAAAAGGAAGAAAAAAAATGGTTTATATAGTGATATTTATTTATTGATAATCGGTGTGAGCCGACTCGGAAAGGTTATTCTCTACAATCTACATTGGCAATTTCTATTATGGAACTGTCATCTTTTGGTAGCGTCATTGGATGGTTTGAAGTGATTGAGTGAGAGCTGGTGGAGAAGATGATAAGGTGGCATGTATGACACAGTTCACTGGAACTGATGGCAATGAAAGCCTCCAACAGACCAACCAAGACAGCGTTGCAGAGGTAAGGATGGCGGTTCAGAAGCTAGATGACATAGCAGCTGATAACACAAACTTAAACAATGAGTTGGACGCAATCGAGAAATTAGTAAAAGGATCAATGGCAACCCATCGTACTACCTTATCCTTCCTATGGTATGCCACCTTTTGTTAAACGAGGTAAAATTTCTGTTTTCTTTTAATACAAAAGATTTAGTTATTGTTGGCGTTTGGTATTTCTTCTATATAGATAGCTAATGTGGGTTTTGTTTATAAATTCCTAAAGCGGTTTGAGGGAATACCATTGGAAAAACGAAATTAACTCGGTTGGAATGAGGATCGACCTAGTGGAGACAATCAAAACACGAAAGAGTGATGTCATTGGGTTTTTTTCCAAAACAATTTCGGAGGTTCAACTTGACAAATCATTGGGATGAGCAAGCTTGAACAAGAAAGGTTGTTGGCCAACTTCAGGTGAACATACTCAGCGGAAACTACAATCTTATCCTTCTTTTGATCGTTGGCATGTGAGCCATAGAAAAATTGGAGAAGTTATTATGGAATAACCATTTCTTTAATTTATGTTTGTTTGTTTTGTGTACCATGTGATTCATTTGTGTGACTTATGCACTAGCTGAAAAGTTTAGTGTTTTGTTAAGTTCGGGGTTTCAATCGAGTTGGAGGTTTACATATACGTCTAGGATATCTATCTTCCTCAACATTTGTTGGCTCATCAGTTGCGTCGACATCTCTGAAATTTGTTGGCTCATCAGCTGCGTCGACATCTCTGACATTTGTTGACTCATCAGCTGAAACGTCTTCATTAACTCTTAAATTTGCCTCAGCAGGAGCTGTAGGAGGTTCTGATTCCGCTACCTGAGGAGCCTTGTCTCTTCGTCTATAGACCTGAATTGGCGGCGGAACAACCTGTGGTTGAGGAGGTTGAAGAATAGCACTTTCATTAGGTACAAAACTAGGAAGATCAAACCAAGGATGATCTTCACGCATGTTCTATGCTCCCACGAAGAGAAGTCGTTGAATACTCTGAGAAGTAGGCTTGATCTTCACAAAAGGTTACATCCATTGATACATAGATCTTTCCCGTGGGAGGGTGACAACACTTGTAGCCTTTTTGTGTAGCTGAATAACCCAACAAAACATATTTGAGAGGTCTTGGATCCAATTTACTCCTATCATTTTTATGTACATGCATGTAACACACGCACCCAAAAAATTTTATAGGAGCAGAATAATGTGGTTGCCGTGAAGTGTTTGAAGAAAGAAAATCACATGGTGTTTGAAAATTCAGGACCCGAGAAGGCATTTTGTTAATCAGCCATGTTACGGTAATGACAGCATCACCCCAAAATCTTTTTGGAACATTCATTTGGAACAACAAGCACCTAGTGACTTCTAATATGTGACGATTTTTCTGCTCAGCAACTCCATTTTGCTGTGGGGTATAAGTACACGAAGTTTGGTGGACAATTCCATGTTCCAAGAAGTAAGAGGAGAGACCTTGATTTAGATACTCGTTACCTCTATCAGATCTTAACACCTGAATCTTTCTGTCAAACTGGGTTAGAACAAACGTATGAAAGCTTTTGAAGATGACATGAACATCGTTCTTATCTTTCAATAAGTGAACCCAAGAGACCCGAGAATAATCATCAATAAATGTAACAAACCAACGAAAGCCACCATTAGTAGTGACACGTGAAGGACCCCAAACATCACTATGTACGATAGCAAAAGGAGATAAACTTCTATTCATGCTCAAAGGATAAGGAAAACGATGATGCTTAGCTAGTTCACAAGTTTAAAAATAAAATTTAGATATATCAAGTTAAACAAAGCTTAGGGAACAACTTTTGTAAATACCCGAAGGAAGTGATGAGTGCCAAATAGTGCATATTTATACACCTTTTTATTGGCATTTTACTCATCTTTTGCGCTTAGAAATCAGATATTATCCCAGATTCTGTGTCTTCCTTGTTTTCAAGAATAAATATTTGTATTAATTAATTTTGTGTTTTTAGGTAATAAATAAAGCTCGGAGAAACTGAGGAGCCAAAGAGCGAAGAATTGGAGTCGAGCATCCATGGAGCGGAAAGCCAAAGCCCCGCGCGAATCAGTTGCAACCCAACAAGTAGCAACTCATCTACAAGACATGGGCTTGAGCTAGACCCGACCCGTGACCCGGATTCGAGTCCGTCCACTCCAAGCCGTTGAGATTTCTATCTTACGCATCCAATGGTCGCTGCCTCCCCGCACATCTTTACTCGATGCTCCCGTGCAACACCAGATCGCTCCAAATCACCCCGAGCCGTTAAGATCTTCACTGCCACGATCCAATGCTCGCTCCGCCTGTTCCTTCAGCAATCGCTGCTCCTGCCTCACAAAGAAGTTTCCTATACCCCTACACCTATCGATTACACCCCATTCCTCTCTTCTTCTTCTCTTTCTTCTCCTCCCTCACCCCGACAGAGCAGAGCTCTGCTCGTCTCCACCATCCCTTCACCCGACACCACAGCCATACCATGGCAGACAACCACACCACCTCCATCACCACTAGCATCTGCAACAACCACCCCTAGTTTTAGTTATCTCTCGCCTAGCCTCTCTCATAACCCTAGAGGCTATGTAAGAGATAAATGAAACTAGGGTTTCACGACAGAGGAAGGAAACATCAAATCAAAGCTTCACAAGCAGAGGAGAGCTCGATTCAGAGGCTATCAGAGTATGGGTTTGTTTTATTTTTCGAATTAAAAAAGAAATTAGGGTTTTGGGAATTTCTTGCATGTATAAATAGAAGTGAGTAGAGGATTTTAGGGCTCATGCCTGGGCTAGCCAGAGCGTCAATTTAGTTGTATTTGTGTTTTAATTGTCTTGTCATGTTCTAATTACATTTCCCGGGGTGTTTGAGGAAACCCCGATGTTTATGTGAAGCATGTTCATTTTCTTGTTATTGTTCTTGTAAGCTTCATTGTTTGATTGAATTAGCTAGTTAAGTACATGACCCTGTGATGGAGTGTACTGTAAGAAGACACTCCATACTAGGGGGGGAGTGTGTGAGATTAGCAAGACAATGTCATGGTGTTCATCCCTGGAATGAATCATGACCATAATTAGGCTAGAACTGCCTTAGCATAAGGTCGGGGTTGTGGATTCATCACCACTGGTGCTCTACTATTTACTTCTTTGCCTTAGTTTAGGGTCACATTTCATAATCTAGCCGTATCGGCACAAACCCATTGTGTTACATTACCATCACCTCGTTGTTACTCACATTTCATAGAAACTCAGTTTAGCATAGCCATTGATCAACCTTAGAGCACCACAAGTCCTTGTGGGATCGACCGTGCTTGCCGCGTCTCCCGATAGACGCCGTGCACTTGCGGATTATAACATGTAGGCTTAAATCTAAACCCTTTCTCAGGCCTACCAAGTTTTTTTGCCATTGCGGGGACTTGGCGCGTGCCTTGCTGATTTTTGGCTAGTACTTCACTGAGATTCATCCTACCCCTGTACATATTCGCCTGCATTGTAGTATAACTTAACCTTTCATCCTACCCCTGTACATCTGTAACTTAGCATTGTAAGTTTATTTGTCTGCATTGCATTTCTCCCCCCGTACATATTCATATTGTATTACATCTGTTTTAGTGTAACTTGTAACTTGCATCTGTTTTAGTGTAACTTATAACTTGTTGTTAACCTTGCATCATCTTGTAACTTTATTTCTGCATCTTTTATAACCATCTGTTATTGCATTCCATTTCACATCCTGCATCTTACTTTTTGATCTGAGCTATAAGCTTCATGGCCTTGTAGCTTAGTGTTAGTGTAACTCTTCAAGCCCCTGTGACAGTCCAACTACACCCAGCTACTTTGTGACCTCCAATCACTTATTGCTAAACCTGCATATTAGGCTAGCTGAATCTGTGTAGTGGTTCTGTTAGTGCATCTGTGCATCTGTGCACCTTGTTGTGTCTTGAGCACTGCACAACTGAGAACTGATCATCTCTCTTGAGCAAGCAGGTGCTTGCTGTGCTACCTGTGAGCTGTTGAGCAAAGTGCAATTCAGGCACCTACCTGTGCTGTGCTACCTGTGTTGCAGACCTGAGGTTAGTAATTGCATAGTGTAATCCCTAAGCCCTGTGAGCCATCTGCCATTTGCATGAGCCCTGTTTGCCATTTGCCAGAACCTTAGTGAGCCATTTGCATGAGCCCTAAGCCACCGTGAGCCTTCGCTCTCCTGTGTACCAAGTTGAGCCAAACTCCATCCCCTGAAGCTGGGAGTTGAGTCTTCTTTGTCTTTGTGAAGTCTTGGCCTTGACATAGCACTTTGCTATAACCCATGTTGAGCCAAGCCACTGAACCATTAGCCCATTTTGCATAACTTTGCTTTGCATGATAATCCGATCATTGTGCTAAACATTGTTCAAACTTGCAATAACTGAAATTGGTACAATCGAGGCACGAACTGTGAGCTTAGCCTGTGCATAACCAATCTGCCACTGGTGAGCAAGTTGTGCCAAACCCCAGCCCACCGAAGATGTTGAGGGTGATTTGTAACTCGAGACAGACCAAGTTGGTACTGCAAACCTCACCTGAGCCACCAGTGCATGCCTTTGTGCCTCGGTGCTCTGTCTTGATCCACATAGCATTGTGAATCTGTGTTTGCTAGCTACCCTGCTGTGGCCTGTTGAGCCCTGTGAGCCTTGTGAGCCATTTACCACCTTGCTAGCCCCCTGAAGCAGCAAGTGTGGAGCTACCCTGCACCTTGTATGCTGTGTTTGAATTTGAAAACTTATTTGTGCTTAATCATGCTTAGCAACCTAGGGCCGTCTCATTGCTCTGGGTTGTCCGAGCACAAAATTGGTGCCGCATGCGTTGTGCCGGCCCGAGTGTGCACCTATTCTGTGCTTTTGACCAAGCTGTGCAAATTGTAACATCTCGGGCTACTTAGGCTAAAAACATAACCTGGGCTGCAACCAAATCAAAACCCAGTTCACCTGGGTAACACAAAGCTGGGCCGCACATGAGCGAAGCCCAACTCTTTGGATGAACCCTTAAACACCAAGCCCATATCAACCGAGCTGTTGGGTTGTTCGCAAGCAAACTGAAGCCCTCAACTACTAGGCCTCACCGTGCGCTTCACCGTGTCTTTGGCCGCTTCTACCTAAGCTGGGCTCTGCTGCTGGGCTTAAGCTAAACTAAGCCCACATCTGTTGGGTTGTGCACACAACTGCTGGGCTGTCTAAAACAACCACTTGGGCTTACACCAAACCGAGCCCAACTCAACCTAATCTGGGCTGCTCACAATCAATCCACCTCTGGGCTATACTTTTTCAAACACAACCAAGTCATGTCTGGTCTCACAAATCTGGGCTTCAAACAACAAATCCCAAACAAACCAAAACCAAATTGAGCCCACAGCAACTTGGGTTTCCCACATAAACCAAAGCTCCCAACAAAACCAAATGAATCCCATTGAAACCAAATCCCAATAAACCAATCCCACCAAAACCAAACTTAGTCCACTTCAACTGGGCTTTGAGTTCAATTTGAGTTGATAAATCATGTCAGGATTTTGGTCTGCATCTGGGGATGGAACCAAATCCATTAGAGAGCTTGCTTACGGGCACGCTTCACAGGATGAACCCCCACATACCATAGTGATTATAGGGATTTTTATGAGCCTTCTCAGGGCCCTGATCTCACATACCCTAATCATTATGATCACATACATCATTCACCACAGTGGGGAGATGAACAATTTTGTACTTCTCAATCTGTGGAGGAAAATCTTAGACTCATCGAACAAAATAATGCTAGGAGTGTATTGCATGATAAACCATATAGCATTGATTATGAATTTCCTACTTTTGGAAACTCTCCTTTCATTGAACCACATAATGAAATTCTAGAATTGATTCAAAACCTTGACCAAAGGGTCTGCGAGCTTAGAACTCAAATTGAGTCAAATCGTGATGCACTAAATGAGGAAAGGGAGGACTTTCAAAATGAAATGTTTATCACCCATAATGAAAATAGTATGCCTAGTCTTACTCGTGCAATTGATATTGCATATGAACCTGTTTCAAATGATGGGACTAGAAATACTATGATTTTTAATAAGGAAATGCATTTCTATGATGATGATGATGATGATGATGAATATGATATGTTAGAAGAGCATGTGCATCTTTGAAAATATGATGGAATCTTTTGGTTCGAGAGACGTTAGGCGTCTCTTTCAGAACCCTATGAATGATACTTCTTCTAACATTCATACATGTGATCTTAACTATGAGCTCGGTTTTTGTGAAATTCTTCGATGAATGTGAGCATGCTACACAACTTGTTTGTGACTTAAGAAAGGATGAATCTTCTGTTGACACTAATGTTCTTTTGGATCATAATATTATTTTTGTGTCGATTCCCTGCCCATGTCACAATATGTTGCCTCCTCGATGAATTTGACATGGAAATTGATGAATTATCTGTGAAAATGAACATGATTTACCCTCTTCGACTTTAGGAAAGTGTGTGATGGTGCAAATGATTTTATACATGAAAATAACTTAGATGTACCTAATCTCTCTCCCGAGTCACAAATTGAAACTCCTCCACCAAACCTAGGTGTTGTTTGTAACAAAATTGCAAAACCAACTTTTACCCGAAAATGCCTAACTTAGGCCTAGAGCTTTGTGCTTCCCAAGTCCTCTTGGACTATTTTGCATCAAAGTATAACACTCTTAAGGAGCCACAGTTGGAATGTGTATGTCTGCTGTTATTAGTAAAACTCATTTTGAGTTAGACCTTTTTGCATGATGTACCTTTAAAATTGCAAGATTTTGTGCTCTCAAACACACCTGTTGACAAGTTTAGGTTTGGGGGAAACTCTTTCACATTTGCAGTCTTACTTGCACTTTCATATTATATTTGTGTAAGACTGTTGATGTTTGTATATTTTCTATTGGGTTGATCCTCAACTCTTTAGACTGTTGGTTTATGGTGAATTATCATTGTATATATCCGGTAGGACTTGTTAAATTTTTCTTTTCTTGAATCGGTTGAGTCTTCATGCGCATATATTATGCTAATCCGATATGATCTCCGTTGAGAATGTTGGATTCTAGCCTTGACTAAAGAAGCTCAACCTTGCTCCCGCCGCATCCTAATCTCTTCCCTTTTCTCCTATCAAATAGTTCTCTCGGTATGTATTTGTTTAAATTTTTTCTATATGTAGGCACATTGAAGACAATGTTTGATTTAGGTTTGGGGGTGCATTTGCATTTAGAGTTTTTAGTCTTTTATTTTATTTAGAGTTTTTAGTCTTTTATTTTATCTTTAAAAAAAAAAAAAAAATTCAAAACTCTTTTTGTAAAAACCTCCAACTTTTAGAGATTTTAGAGTCACTAGCATGCTTCTAGCTATGTTTACATAGAGAATCTGACCGAAATAACAAAAGTTAGAAGTGTAGAACACAATCGGGTTCCTTAGTTGATTAGAGCGTTAAAGTTGGATTTAACCATACCCTGAGGGCGAATTAGGTCTTTGTTAGATATTCGGTAGTAGAATTGTGATCACCCATAGTGGAGACTACTCAATTTACATCAAGTGAGGCACCAACCTTCAATTTTTGCAACTTTCTAGAAAAAGTCATGTTAGAGTGTGTGTCACCGTACGTAAATTCGGGTAGGAATGGTGAGCTACCCAACTTCGCACCAATTTCAAAGACTACTTTTGATCTCTTGAGTGCTAGTTTTTGTCAATCATGAGGGTGACGTCTAAAGATGAAAACTCCTTCTAAATACCGATTTGCCGTTAGCATCACTCTCTCTCTTAATCAGCAAGACCCATAGAAACACATCATCGTCAACAAACGGAGCATCATCAGAATATGGAAAGAAAAATTGATATAGTCCAAGGTTTATGTGCAACAAAGAAAAGAAAATAGGATGAGAATTAATAAAATTTATAAAATCAAGACAATACAAGTTGTGGAAAAATTGAGTGATAAAGTCCTTTGTCCATGGAGTTAGTTGTTTCATTATTTGTATTTTTATCTTCACTTATCGTAATGTAAAAAAAAAAAAAAAAAAAAAAAAAAATCAAAAATCAAAAATCAAAAATCAAAAATCAAAAAAATATTGTAGTTTATTTTTGCTACCACCATGGTAAAGAAGAATTTAAAAAGAAAAATCCAAACAACAAGGAATTTGAGTAGAAAAGTTAAAAATTGTCAAGTTTTGTGAAGTTTAGAAGTTCGTCATCAACATTTGAAGACCGAAGAGTGAAGACGTTTCTATGGTTCTTATGAGAGAGTGATATTAATTGCCGATCGGGTGAGAAGTGAGTGAGTACTCCCACCCCTTGCTAATGGTTGATTTCCTTTCTTAGAGATCATCAGAAAAGATTCTTTTTGTCCACATTTTTGTGGAGTCTCCAGATTTTATTTCGGAAGGTTATCCTTCTTACCTACAACGTGTGCAGGATTTCTCTCTTTATTCCTGCGCCGCACACATGAGAGACTAAAAAAGCGATCTTTTTGAGTGCAATTATCATAAAACCCTAATGGTGAGGCGAAGTTGAGACTTATGATCACAATCGAATCCGAATTCTTTCATATGGTATGGTTACTTCTCGCTCGGCACTTAAGGATGAGAATGCGTTCTTCGATAGTTCTAACTTTCTGTTACTAGCATGCGAAAACTTTATGTCCTCATAGCTTCTTGGATGCTTGAGACTCTTTTACACTCGAAGTTGGAGAAGGTTTTGTGGGTACACCTCTGGTAAACCCTCACGAGACTACAACTCGTCCACTAGGGACACCTAGGGGTTTAAAAGCTTAGTGCATACGCTAAATGCATTCGAGACCTACGACGGTGGTATAGTTAGGATTTCTTCATTTGTTTCACTTGAGGACAAGTAAAATTCAGGTTTGGGGGTATTTGATGAGTGCCAAATAGTGCATATTTATACACCTTTTTATTGGCATTTTACTCATCTTTTGCGCTTAGAAATCGAGATATTATCCCAGTTCTCGTGTCTTCCTTGTTTTCAAGAATAAATATTTGTATTAATTAATTTTGTGTTTTTAGGTAATAAATAAAGCTCGGAGAACCGAGGAGCCAAAGAGCGAAGAATTGGAGTCGAGCATCCATGGAGCAGAAGCCAAAGCCAGCGCGCGAATCGGTTACAACCCAACAAGTAGCAACTCATCTACAAGACATGGGCTTGAGCTGGACCCGACCCAAGTGACCCGGATTCGAGTCCGTCCACTCCAAGCCGTTGAAATTTCTATCTTACGCATCCAATGGTCGCCGCCTCCCCGCACATCTTTACTCGATGCTCCCGTGCAACACCGGATCGCTCCAAATCACCCCGAGCCATTAAGATCTTCACCGCCACGATCCAATGCTCGCTCCTTTGTTCCTTCGACAATCGCCGCTCTCCGCCTCCACAACAAAGTTTCCTATACCCCTACACCTATCGATTACACCCCATTCCTCTCTTCTTCTTCAACTTGACAAATCATTGGGATGAGCAAGCTTGAACAAGAAAGGTTGTTGGCCAACTTCAGGTGAACATACTCAGCGGATACTATAATCTTATCCTTCTTTTGATCGTTGGCATGTGAGCCATAGAAAAATTGGAGAAGTTATTATGGAATAACCATTTCTTTAATTTATGTTTGTTTGTTTTGTGTACCATGTGATTCATTTGTGTGACTTATGCACTAGCTGAAAAGTTTAGTGTTTTGTTAAGTTCAGGGTTTCAATCGAGTTGGAGGTTTACATATACGTCTAGGATATCTATCTTCCTCAACATTTGTTGGCTCATCAGTTGCGTCGACATCTCTGAAATTTGTTGGCTCATCAGCTACGTCGACATCTCTGACATTTGTTGACTCATCAGCTGAAACGTCTTCATTAACTCTTAAATTTGCCTCAGCAGGAGCTGTAGGAGGTTCTGATTCCGCTACCTGAGGAGCCTTGTCTCTTCGTCTATAGACCTGAATTGGCGGCGGAACAACCTGTGGTTGAGGAGGTTGAAGAATAGCACTTTCATTAGGTACAAAACTAGGAAGATCAAACCAAGGATGATCTTCACAGTATGTTCTATGCTCCCCTGAAGAGAAGTCGTTGAATACTCTGAGAAGTAGGCTTGATCTTCACAAAAGGTTACATCCATTGATACATAGATCTTTCCCGTGGGAGGGTGACAACACTTGTAGCCTTTTTGTGTAGCTGAATAACCCAACAAAACATATTTGAGAGGTCTTGGATCCAATTTACTCCTATCATTTTTATGTACATGCATGTAACACACGCACCCAAAAAATTTTATAGGAGCAGAATAATGTGGTTGCCGTGAAGTGTTTGAAGAAAGAAAATCACATGGTGTTTGAAAATTCAGGACCCGAGAAGGCATTTTGTTAATCAGCCATGTTACGGTAATGACAGCATCACCCCAAAATCTTTTTGGAACATTCATTTGGAACAACAAGCACCTAGTGACTTCTAATATGTGACGATTTTTCCGCTCGGCAACTCCATTTCTTTGTGGGGTATAAGTACACGAAGTTTGGTGGACAATTCCATGTTCCAAGAAGTAAGAGGAGAGACCTTGATTTAGATACTCGTTACCTCTATCAGATCTTAACACTCGAATCTTTCACAAAGCTGGGTTAGAACAAACTTATGAAAGCTTTTGAAGATGACATGAACATCGTTCTTATCTTTCAATAAGTGAACCCAAGAGACCCGAGAATAATCATCAATAAATGTAACAAACCAACGAAAGCCACCATTAGTAGTGACACGTGAAGGACCCCAAACATCACTATGTACGATAGCAAAAGGAGATAAACTTCTATTCATGCTCAAAGGATAAGGAAAACGATGATGCTTAGCTAGTTCACAAGTTTAAAAATAAAATTTAGATATATCAAGTTCTGAAAACAGCTTAGGGAACAACTTTTGTAAATACCCGAAGGAAGTGATGAGTGCCAAATAGTGCATATTTATACACCTTTTTATTGGCATTTTACTCATCTTTTGCGCTTAGAAATCGATATTATCCCAGTTACGTGTCTTCCTTGTTTTCAAGAATAAATATTTGTATTAATTAATTTTGTGTTTTTAGGTAATAAATAAAGCTCGGAGAAACTGAGGAGCCAAAGAGCGAAGAATTGGAGTCGAGCATCCATGGAGCAGATAGCCAAAGCCCGCGCGCGAATCAGTTGCAACCCAACAAGTAGCAACTCATCTACAAGACATGGGCTTGAGCTAGACCCGACCCGTGACCCGGATTCGAGTCCGTCCACTCCAAGCCGTTGAGATTTCTATCTTACGCATCCAATGGTCGCTGCCTCCCCGCACATCTTTACTCGATGCTCCCGTGCAACACCAGATCGCTCCAAATCACCCCGAGCCGTTAAGATCTTCACTGCCACGATCCAATGCTCGCTCCGCCTGTTCCTTCAAAGAATCACCGCTCCCGCCTCACAAAGAAAGTTTCCTATACCCCTACACCTATCGATTACACCCCATTCCTCTCTTCTTCTTCTCTTTCTTCTCCTCCCTCACCCCGACAGAAAGCGAGCTCGCTCGTCTCCACCATCCCTTCACCCGACACCACAGCCATACCATGGCGGACAACCACACCACCTCCATCACCACTAGCATCTCGCAACAACCACCCCTAGTTTTAGTTATCTCTCGCCTAGCCTCTCTCATAACCCTAGAGGCTATGTAAGAGATAAATGAAACTAGGGTTTCACGACAGAGGAAGGAAACATCAAATCAAAGCTTCACAAGCAGAGGAGAGCTCGATTCAGAGGCTATCGAGTATGGGTTTGTTTTATTTTTCGAATTAAAAAAGAAATTAGGGTTTTGGGAATTTCTTGCATGTATAAATAGAAGTGAGTAGAGGATTTTAGGGCTCATGCCTGGGCTAGCCAGAGCGTCAATTTAGTTGTATTTGTGTTTTAATTGTCTTGTCATGTTCTAATTACATTTCCAGGGTGTTTGAGGAAACCCCTGATGTTTATGTGAAGCATGTTCATTTTCTTGTTATTGTTCTTGTAAGCTTCATTGTTTGATTGAATTAGCTAGTTAAGTACATGACCCTGTGATGGAGTGTACTGTAAGAAGACACTCCATACTAGGGGGAGTGTGTGAGATTAGCAAGACAATGTCATGGTGTTCATCCCTGGAATGAATCAAGACCATAATTAGGCTAGGAACTGCCTTAGCATAAGGTCAGGTGGTGGATTCATCACCCTGGTGCTCTACTATTTACTTCTTTGCCTTAGTTTAGGGTCACATTTCATAATCTAGCCGTATCGGCACAAACCCATTGTGTTACATTACCATCACCTGTTGTTACTCATATTTCATAGAAACTCAGTTTAGCATAGCCATTGATCAACCTTAGAGCACCACAAGTCCTTGTGGGATCGACCCGTACTTGCCGCGTCTCCGATAGACGCCGTGCACTTGCGGATTATAACATGTAGGCTTAAATCTAAACCCTTTCTCAGGCCTACCAGGAAGGATGCCCTAATCGTTTATGCCACAGCCAAACTTGTTCTTCGGAACTAGACACACTTGTTGATTTGTAGGATCTTAAACTGTCATCTTCTTTCGCCTCCTGCAATTCCAAGTAGTATAGACCCCCTCCCTCTTTGCCTAAGCCAAGTGTTGTTCCAGTGAGAATATCCTGAAAAACACAATATGTCTCATAAAAGGTAACCTTGCACTTCAAAGCTTTGGTTATCTGACTGATTGAGAGAAGGCTGCAAGAAATATTCAGAACATGTAACACTGTAGAAAGAGACATGGAACTAGTTATCGGAATACGTCCTTCACCAGAGATAATAATTGGAGATCCATCAGCCGTCAGAATACATGGTTTACTAGGATTAGGATTATAGGTGGAGAAGTGGTTGGACTCGGTAGACATGTGATCGGTTGCTCCACTGTCAACAACCCAAGAACCCTTAGATTTATCACGCACGGAGCTCAATGCACTACCAATGTTACCCGATTGAGTCACCAAGTAGACCCACCATAATTTTCCTTAGATGAATGCATTCTAGCATAGTTCTTTATCAACCTGCTCAAGCCGAACTTGAGATGGGTGAGAGGAAACACTAGGTAGTGATGATGATGAAGGCTGAAACTCCTCTTCACCCGGCTTGTGTGGTACGATCTCGAACCACCACCGTGACCTCCTCTTCTTCATCCTAACGGATTACCCCCTCTTCTATTACCATTATTGTTACAACAATCACACACGGATGAAGTAACATTGTTCGAAAAGAACTTTCTTGAGGTACCGAGATATCGTAGCTACTATTTTTGAAGTAGTTCTACATCGCTTTTGACACTCATACTATTGTTATGAGAAAAGTCTAGTTGAGCTAAACTCCTAGAATGATATAATCTATTATTATCGGTAGTACTAGCCATATATCTACTTTTAACTCAACAAATAAAGACAAATTTCAGGAAAACAACTTACAAATGTACCACATGTCCTTCAAGAACAAATTAGCTTTGCGGCCCTTTTTGAAACAACTTCGGGATCTAACAGTAGATCAAGTAGTTTTCAGCTTCTTTGACAAAGCTTTAGGATCTAACTTCAAGATCTTTAATCACATATCGAAGCAACAGTAGATCAAGCTAAATAAGGAACTAAGATGGGTTTTCTCTTCTTTCTCTCTTGAGCTCTGATACCATGTGGAAATCAAGAGAGAGTGAATGGAAGAGTGTTAACCTCTCAGAGGTGAGAGCCATCTATTTTTGGACGACCAAATGGAGTCCCTATGTGATGAAAAAAAACCAATATTGTCAGTCACAACAAGTGTGCAGAGAAATTGAAATTGAATTTTTGATTCACAAATTGAGACTAAATACGAGACAATCAAACAGTTAATCAGAAATTTTGATCAAATAAAGTCAAATAAACAAATTACATGTTCAAACTTCTCCAAGATCTCCAATAAATCGATCATAATCGATTAATTTCTTCTTAAAATAATTCAAAAAAAAAAAAAAAAACTCCACTGATTTTATAATTTCATCCAACTGAAGTATTTATACTACAACCCATCAATTTGGAGCTTGAAAAATAATCAGATTATATCGATCTAAGTAGTAAACATCCGAACGTAAAATTGCAGTTGCAGGGAATCAGTTGAAGAATCTCAAATTTGTAAAAGAAAAAAAAAAGTAAACAGAAAAAAGAGTAAACAGTAAACAGAAATTTCGGGTTGGTCGCGGGTGAAGAAGACGGAGTAACGAGTCGGGCTATAGGTACCTAATCCATGAACCCATACTTATTTTCACCCACCATTTCAACCCATTTTTTCAGCTCGGTTACCGACTCAGTGATACCACTAAGTCACACACAAAATTTCCCCTCCATTTAAAACCCTTTCTGAGATCAAACCCTATGGATCTCCTCTTCTGTTAGTAAGTAGTAGTATCATTTGCCAATAAAAAAAATCCGTTTCTTCGTATCATATCAAAAAGAGAAAACCAATTCTTTCTCCATTTGTATAGAAACATAAGTTGTTCTAATTTAACCAAATGCAACAGATTCAAAGTTAAACTAGTTATTTGACTTGACTGACTATCCTATAAAAACCCTTTTGTCTTATCATTTTTATATTGCCTGTTCTCTTCACAGATATACATGGCAGATTTAGTTTGAAAGGTTAATGACAGTCCGGGTTTGTGGATCGTGGAAGTACGTCACAAACCTCGGACATCATGAAACTTGCTGTTATCTTGAGACTTTTATGCTCTCAATTATTGCACATTGGTAAGCAGTTCTACTTTTATTTCTCAAACAGTTGGTTAGAACGAGCTAAGACTACAAAAGCACTAGTCAAACTTCGGGGACGACTAGAAAAGCACGGATTTCTTTCTTACTCCCCGTAATGTCCCTTGTACTATTATTAGTTTTTACTAATATGGACCTTTTGCTGTTGCTATTCTTTATTTTTGCAGGCAATAGGAGGATCTCAGGGCATCTGACAAGGAAAGCTTAATGTGTGAAGAGAGAACTCCAAGCAGGATCTTGTTGGGGTTCTGCCCACTTTGACGCAGATGGAAAAGCTCTTCTTTTAGCGGTGCAGTGGATACGAAATGCAACGGATAATTTTGTTTGCCAAGTGATTGTGTAATTTGGTATATGTTGCAGAATGGTGTAGTCTTGCCACTTTGCAAGCTGACTTGTGGTAATTGCTTGTAAAATTATTTGGGCCCAAAGTAAACAAGGGCATAATTCACTTGCTGTTTCGTGTTTTATCTGTTAGGACTTAAATATGAACCCCCTTTATTTTGAAGGGGATGTCTTGATTCACTCTTAATAAGAAACCTATTATACGGCTCCAAACATTTGGTTTTGAGGGCTCAAAAAAACAAAATTATCTAGGAAAAACATGTGCAATTATATGGACGGTTATATTCTGCCACAGGATTTCATGTTTGCCTCATTGGCTGTCATCGGGTCAGGAGCGTCTGTTGCAGCATACTAAGTGAAAACTACTACATCGAACCCACAAACATGTTGGCTCTACTTAACCACCATTATTATAATTGATTCATTGATCAAAATGCACCTTCCTTCAGTTGATTTTCTTCTGCGACTGGAAAGGTTAGGAAAATTGAGTATCCAACAATCACAATGGTTCTTTTGAAGAGGTCTTGAGTTGACATCTAACACCCTGTAACATACAGGGTGTTGGCCGACATCATAAATTGGTGCTGCTAATAAATTTCCTGCTTCAAAAAAAAAAAAAAAAAAAACATTTGATAAGTGTAATTTAGAAAAATCATTTGGTCTCCTTAATTTTGTTATGGTCAAATAAAATGGAACAGAGGGAGTAGTAGCTCTAAACGGTGTCTCGTGAAGTTAACAATGACAAGCAGCTTTGGCATCTTCATTTTTCAATAGATCAGGTTCTGGTTCCACTAATTTATTTTTAGGACCCAAAGTAGGAACTCGGAAAAAGTTCTGCTCAGGCGATGCTCTGTAAAGTCCGACCGATTTTCGTAACTGATTCATTCCAATGATAACAGAGCGAAACCAGACCCATAGGTAGGACCTGCCCTCTTTATCCATGACTTCCAGTCCTAGGAGGATCTTCTATTTCTTTTCAGGGTGGTTCAATGTCGTTTTTTATACGGTCTGTTAAGAACTATTGCTTACAAACACAGCAAGTCTGCAAACTATATGTCAGTTGTAACAAAAGAAAATTCTAACAAGTGAATCATGGGGTTTCGAATTTCAAAGGACACCATGTTATTCAAACATCAGCAATTGCAAGGACAAGAACACCTCAAGTGTTTATGTTGTACCACAGGATTTACAAAGTCCTGTTTGCGTTACTGGCCTGTCACCGGGTCATGAGCAGCGTCTGTTGCAGTATACTGTTTACCTACATCGAACCCACAAACATGTTGGCTTTACTTAACCACCATTATTGATCATTTAATCACAACAGAGATCTTCTTTTGCGGTTTTCCTTCCGTGACGGGAAAGGTTAGGAAAACTGAGTATCCAGCAATCACAGTGGAAAAGCTAAAACACTCCCCCCATCTTTATTCTGAAGTCTAAAACCAATGTCACCAACAAAGGGGGGGAGAGAAATCTCTTCGGAAACAGCTAACAATCCCTAATCATCCCTTGGAAGATGTCATGAGTTGACATATCTTTGCAAAAACTAAGATGGATATTCCATACAGTTATAGTAGAAATTCTCTACTGATATTCTATTTTCCTCGTGACGGGTGGTCCTCATGATTTACCCTAAACTTTTCATCAGATACCAACATCTAACAACCTAATAAACAAAAGAATTAGCAATAATGATCCATCTTTTCTGTGGGGAACACGTTTGAGTGCTAATTACTTCCTTAAAACTTTAGTGAAAGGATGATAAGATTCTGACATACATTATTGGTGGGGTTTCGGCTGATACTTTCTACCCTAGTTACCATTAATCCTTTCAAGATTCAACTGCTACCTAATGCTGCTGCTGTTACTCAGATACATGGAAGTATAGAACCCTAAAAGAGAGCAGAATAATCTTATATATACCAATAGAAGGAAAAGATATGTCATCTCAATGGCTAAGCTGTAATATCTAACACTAATTGTTATAATGGATAATGATAGAATTAGCGATAGTGACTGAAGTGCATTCTATCTCATTTTCAGGGTCCTAGGTTAGGTTAGATGGCATTGTGTGAACTTAATAGATGTGTTAAAGGAGATGTTGACATGGATTACTTGTAGAGGGACCTGAGCAACACAATGATAACAAATCAATTCGTGACATCCCACAACCGTACGAAAAGTCAGAACATGCGTTAGAACATGCAAAGTAGTTGTCTAGTGCAAGCAGATCAAGAAACTTAGTTCGTTGGATACAGAAAATGGTAGTTACAGTGGACGGCTTGGCTTCTTCCTCAAGGTTCCTTGATACTGCATCAAGTTCACAATTACAGAACGCACTTCTTATCTTGATACAGTAGCATGGGGCACAACCACTATAACAAATTTCATGTCAACATCAAGTAAGTTCGTGAATTACGATGGAAGAATAATATGACAGAAGATATGGAGAAATAATTGTTGCAGTTAAGATAGATATTATTTTCATCATTAATGGGATTAACCAATGCACATGTTAGGTTTTGTATATCTAATTTTCAACTATGTAATAATCACACAATCTTTTAAGGTGATCTATAATAATGTCCTGCGCAGAATGTATCCAGGAATGCTAGTAATAGTGTACAAAATGAAAGGTATGAAAATGTGCTGGAAGAAAATATAAACACCCCAGGGAAATATCCAAACAATCTTCAATTTTCTACCATATTGAAACTTATTAACTTGAGTTTCCATGACTAATTTTAACCATTTACACTGCCATTTCATCTTGTATGTCTTTAAGGAATAACAAAAACAAGAATCAGAAAAACAAACAGAACATGCTAATAACAGGTTACCTATACTACTACACAAACAAACCCCTATTACACAAAGAAAGCACCTTCCGTTATTTTGTTTCACAGCCACTCAGAGTGTATATTAACACATGCATTTGCAGAGGGAAAATCGCTGTACTATTCAAACTGTTTGATGGTATGTGTAACAAACCCCACCACTGTACCTACAACCCCAATTCCTCCTATAAAATCTGCCAACTTAGTACTACATTCATTCAAATCTCTCTTTATCTCTCTTTACTAAATCTTTATCTACTCCCTAGATCTCTCTTTACTAAAGATTTATCTACTCTCTCTATCTCTATCCAAAATGGGTGCAGGAAATCAAAATCAAAAGTATCCGACAATGTCAGAGGTATAAAACTTAACTACCAAATAACAAGTTGCTAATCACAGCATCCATTATTATTATTCTCACTCATCTTATACTTGTCATCTGTTCGTAGGGTTTGGAGGAGTTAAAGAAACTGCAGGACATAGCCTTTCCAATCACAGCTATGGGTCTAGTGGGTTACCTCAGAAGCATGATCTCAGTTGTCTGCATGGGAAGGCTAGGTGAACTTGAGCTTGCCGGAGGTTCGTTGGCCATTGGGTTCACTAACATCACCGGATACTCCATTATCTCTGGCCTTGCTCTGGGGATGGATCCTGTTTGCAGCCAAGCTTTTGGTTCAAAAAACTTCCCTTTACTGACTCTTACACTTCAAAGAACCACTTTACTCCTCTTGTTTGCTTCCATCCCCATCGGACTTCTTTGGGTTAACCTTGAACCTCTCATGCTTCACCTGAATCAGAACCCTGACATAACCCGAGTTGCAAGCCTCTACTGCCAGTTTGTTCTACCTGATCTTTTCGTAAATTGTCTTCTTCAACCTTTACGAATTTATCTTCGCAGCAAAGGTACACCATGGCCTTTAATGTGGTTCACTTTGCTTTCAGTTATTCTACACCTTCCCATTACCATTTTCTTAGCCTTCACCCTTCATCTTGGCATTCCTGGCATAGCAGTGGCTACGTTTATAACTAGTTTCAATACTCTCATCTTCCTTCTATGTTACATGTTTTTTACTCACCAAAATGCTGCAGGGTCTTCTCTCTGTACACCGCTAAAACTGTCCTCATCGGTGACTACTACTTCAGTTGGAGCAGGGAATGAATGGGGAACTTTGCTTAGACTAGCTATACCTAGTTGCCTAGCTGTTTGTATGGAGTGGTGGTGGTATGAAATCATGACAATTCTTGCTGGCTATTTTCATAAGCCAAATGTAACATTGGCAACTTCAGCTATTGTTATTCAAACCACCTCTCTCATGTATACATTGCCCAGCTCCCTGAGTGCCTCAGTTTCGACACGTGTTGGGAGTGAGCTAGGAGCAGGTAGGCCTCATAAAGCACGTTTGGCAACCATGGTTTCCATGGTAATGGCGGTTTTAGTCTCAGTACTGGGATTCTCATGGACAAAGCTGGGGGCTAGGGCTTGGGGTAAGGTGTTCACTAAAGATGCCGAGGTCCTAGAATTAACTATGAAAGTTTTACCAATAATTGGACTTTGCGAGCTTGCAAATTGCCCACAAACAACAGGCTGTGGTGTTCTTAGAGGAAGTGCCAGGCCCAGCATTGGTGCTACAATAAACTTCTACTCTTTTTATTTGGTTGGCACTCCTGTGGCAATAATTTTAGCCTTTGTATGGGAACAAGGGTTTTCAGGACTTTGTTATGGGCTCTTAGCAGCTGAAATTGCTTGTGCCCTCTCTGTCATAACTGAGATCTGGAAGACAAACTGGGATGAAGAGTCATTAAAGGCCAAAGACTTAGTTGGGGAGATGTGTTCACAGATGAAGATCGATTGATAAAATCAAGGGAAGAAGCTGACTTTTACAAAGAAGTGGGCATCTAAACGCGAAAAGCAGGCATACAGACATGAACCCACAACAACGCAACATACTGTTACAATTGGCTTCTATATTTTAAACTAGGAACTAATCACTTTCCCTAGAATTAACTTTTACTACCTACATAAGAAATACATGCATATACGGATTACTCTTCTCTAGTTTTGAGTTTTCTTTCCTATCTTAAGCATTATGGTTTCAACAAGCTATATTTATAGACTATACCGACAATTGTTTGCAAGTCTATATCTAGTCAGTCAAGTGAGAGCACCATTCGTGTATATATATAGTTCTCATGTCTTTCTCTTTCATGTACGCAAGGAGGAGTCTGTGCTTAGATGCATAGATATTAACAACCACTAAGAAAAATGGCACAATCAATGACCCAGTATTAGTAGCAAATTTTTTCTTTTCTTTTTTCATATTTCAATTCAACTTGTCTATAAATATAAAGACAAAATCAAGCCAGTTATATTTCATCCCTGTATTTTGTAAGCAGTAAGAAAATCTTTGATGACCCACAAAAGAAAGCGACATCAACATGTACTAAGATATAACAACTTACAACTACCTGGCATAACCATACAACTCTCATAATTGCTACAAGTTGCTCCTTGCTCATTTTCAATCCAACCGCTCCATCTGAAAAACAAATATCCTCACTTAAATTGCATGATATAGTTTGACTTTCTGACCGGCAGAATTCATATTGTTTCTGGTTGATTAACAGAGTTAGAGTTAGGGTGAGGGTGAAATACCTTCCAAAGGCCATCATTGAGATAATGCATATTGTCCACGCCAATACCTTTGTTGATTGCTTTTCTGTTACAGCAAAGCAACAATGGTTAGGAAACAACTAGGTCTATCCTGAAGCAAGCGGAATCGAAGAAAAAAACACTTTTTCCCATTTGATTGCCTTAAGGAGGCTGATTCAAAAGTATCAACCTGTGAATTTTAAGGTTGGCAGCCAACGCAATCACAGGATTGAATCAACAAGTGTAGATTCTTTTCCTGGTAAAGGGCCCTCATAGAAAACTAAATTTATTGCGCCTTTATTAAAAGAACTCTTTTCAACTACCACCAAAACCAACAAGCTGAAGAGTAGATTTCATCTTTTGGGAGTAAAACAGGTGGCTACTAATCATCTTGACAATCAACTGAGACAGAGGAGTACCCAAGTAATAAAGGAGAATATAACTTACATGTCTTTTGCGGACATTTTTGTAAAGCCAATAGCAAGGGCATGCTGCTTTCCTTCAGCCATTATAGCCTGCAGACATTTAGTTTTACAAGTCAATATATATCATCACTAAGAATATCTATCAGAAAAGAAAGTCTAACAGTTTTAGTGTAAAAGTAAATCTGCTTACCACTGGAGTTTCTTCCGCCACTTCATCATCCAAAACACCTCCAGGAGAGGTAAGGCCTGGACACATTATGTTTGCACCAGCAAGGACAAATTTAATAGCACCCCTATCGACTTGTAGCTTTTTCATTATCTCCGGATCTACAAGAAATTGATACAAAACGGGCTGTAGTCAGTAACGAATACCTTCCAACTTCAGAGTGTTTCATTGGAAGAATTATCACATAAACATTGCTTCCATTAACTAATGTCCAAAAAGGTATACAAGGAAAAGAATACTATACATTGATGAAGCAGACGAAGTGTAGGCATATATGGACCGTCCCGAATGTTGAAAAACAAAGGCACATTGTTCACCACAACCAGATTCAGATGATTTTGACTAAAAACACAAACAAAAAGAGAATTACATAATTTCTACAAACGCAGCAACAGTATAAACAGCGTCTACTATCCTAAACACAGATCAATAAATCAAAAGTTGTACGAGTACTGTGCAAAGGAATCAAACCATTTAACAACAACAAGAGGTGATTTCTTCGGAAGCAAATCGTCCATCACTGTTTCCAGACCTGGGTACTACAACAACAACAGCAACAAAGCCAACAATTAATCAAAATCCCCAACAGCACATTCCATATTGTAAACCCTATAGTTAAAGAAAATGATACCTCATCTGCAATACTTTGTCGGATTCTACGCTGTACAGATGCCTTGACTTGATTTTGGGCAGATACATCTTCATGAGAAAACCTAAAAAATCGAAATAAAACAACGACATTGTTATTCGGAAAAAACTGAAAAATTATAAAACCTAAAAATAAACCATCTCAAATTTGAGAAAATTTTGATTATAAAAGGGGAAGAGCTTACTTCTTGAACATCTTTGTAGGCGAGGCGACAAGAGAGGCGATACTGCTTTCGATTGTAAAACTCTGAGTAGAAGTAGAAGAAGAAGAACTCTGGGAAAACAATAAAGTTAGGAAGTTATATTCAGGTTATTATTACTTCTAACCAAGGAATAATAAGCACTTACGAAGTCAAAAGTATAAGCACTTTAGGTTTAGAAACGTTTTTAGAATATGTTCGATTTTAAGCCCAAGTACACAGAATGGGCCCAATAGTGAAAGGTTCCAACGACCTGTGCCTTAAGAGCAACTCTAGACCCTAGTAGTGGGATCGGCAAATACTGTAAGCTAATTTGCCCATTCCCACATCACAGTAGCGCAGGAAAATGGTTAAAATGGATGGGCAAAGGCTCGAATCTGAGAGTTCCCACATCCCATCTCAAGTTGAGACGATCAATTCAAAAAGGCTCGATCGGCCAAGAGAAGGCCGAGGCTCGGCTCTGGTCGAGACGACTAATGTTTCAAGTTGAGTCGATCGACCTTCTATGAGCCGATAACGTGACTAATGTTTCAAGTTGAGTCGATCGACCTTCTATGAGCCGATAACGTCTAGTTCATCCAACAACTTTAATTTTATTCCCAATAAATTTAACCACTTTCAATTCTAAAATCACATTTTTTACACCCAAAATTCCTTGTAGACGCTTTAAATTAGGCCTGTCAATATTTGTCCGATATCCGGAATCCGTTTCCGATTATTCGAGATCCTATAGGATTTTATCCATTTTATTGGATATCGGATATAATATGTTATCGGATATTTCTTCCTTAACATATCGGAATCGGATTAAGCTATATCCGTTTGTTTAGATATCCGATATGTTAAGGAAGTAATTGTAATTTTCCCAAACCCTTATTTGCCTCCACTAGTCGAGGACTCGACAAGTCATTTCTTTTTTTTTTTCGTTTTCTCTTCTCAGTTTCTCAGTTCTCACCGCCTCTCCACCGAATCTCTACAAGTCTACAACAATCTTTATCATCTTCGATTCTTCGTTTTAGCAGCAGGAGTTAGTTAGTCATCTTCGATTCTTCTGCTACGTCGATTTGTTAAACTTGGCATGAAAGATTGAGGGTGTGATGGATTAAGCTATACCCTAAATTACGTTGGTACCAATCTTTCTCTTCTCTCTGTGTAGATAGTTATCTAGTATTATGATATAGAGTGATGAATTTGTATGAGTTTCTATGAAATTAGAATTTATTAGGGTTTTGAAATCGAAATTGCAAATCGGGGTTTAAATTGTTGTTTCAAAATTTGGGTTTTCTTCTCAATCATAGGATAAACTTGTTGAGTTATATTTGTTTGATTTTGGGTATAATCGGCTAATTATTAGGATATTGTGAGTTTATTTTGCAAATTACTATCAGATAATTGATGGCTGATTTTCTTTTAATGTTCAGGTTGATAAGTTTGGGATTCAAGCAGGTGATTGTACTGAATGTATTAGGGATTCCACTGAGACACTCTCTAGTCTCTAGCAAAGGTATTTGATTTTCTAATTCTACTTTCATATTGTGTTTATTTCGGTGTTTGTGTATAAATGAGAAGCTTTACTATGCGATAGAGTTTAGAATCTATGGATATGATGAATATGCTTGTGGGATTGTATGGATTATATATAGAAAGTAATTGAATCATATTCTTAGAATAGAATGATTCCTTACTCTTAATACTCCAGCAATTTGCATGAACTATCTGTTTGATAATGAACTATCTGCTTGATAATGAATATGCTTGTGGGATTGGTATTGCGTTGTTGACTCCATGAAATATCTGCTTGAGCGTATTTATATCTTTGTATCTATGAGTAAGTACTTAAAACTTGGTAGTGACACAAAGTTCATGGTTCCCTTGTAACTTGATAATGACTTCGCTGGCTATTTTTTATCTATGGAGGATATTGTCGACTGAGTTACGTTATAATCTATGACCAAATTATAACCTGCATATATATTAAGACAATGATGCACAGATTTATGACCAAATTCTTGAATCTTTGTTTCGACTGAGTTACGTTATAATCTTGGTTTCGACTGAGTTATGTTTAATGCAATGCTCTGTTCTTGTTAGAATATTTCTTTGTTTAATGTTCCACTTAATAATCTCACTTGCACAAATGATTACTTTGTGTTTAATTTTAATATAGGCTCTTGCAAAAATGTTTAAAAAACCAGCCAAGGGCAAGACAGTTGCAACCTCAATGTCAACCCCTTTGCCTCAATCTCAATCAAATGATGTCGTTTCTAGGGATGGTTCACAATCACAAAGTGTTCAAGCTTCAGCAATTGGCTCAACACCGGGCACTAGTGACACTAGGAGATTACCAGAACCAGAAGAGAACCCAGTGATGATAACATGCCGGGCTCTCATACTGGATGATGAAGATGGAGAAGTTCTTGAGGATCCACCGATAACTCGCTCTGAAGAAAAATCTTAGAGCAATAAGGTCACCAAACAGGATGAATTTGAAAGGGATTGTAAAGTAAGACACAACAAGAAAACACACGTGAGGGAAGTCATTGTACTAGGTACATGCCATCATTGCAAGAAGGTAGTTGATGCTGATAGTGGCAGTGGTACTACAAGGTTACGGAATCATCTAAAGATTTTCCATAAGAGACCACAAAACAAGGATGGACAACAAAAAATTTCTACTTCAATGAAAACAGCAGGTAACAAAGCTTTAAAATTAGCTAATTGGTAGTATGATCCTGCAGTTTCTAGGGAATACATGGTTAAAATGATTGCTAAGCATGATTATCCTCTAAACATGGATCAACATTTTTACTTTAGAATGTATTGCAAGTCTTTGAACCTCTTGTTAAGATCATGAGTAGAAACACAACCTTAAGTGATTTGATGAAGTTTTTTCATGAATGAAACAAGAATTGCAAGTAGTATTGGATAACTTGACCTTTAGATGTAGTCTTACAACTGATATGTGGACTGCTAAGCATACTAAAGATGGGTATTGTTGTGTAACATGCCACTACATAGATGATGAATGGAATTTGGTTAAGAAAACATTAGCTTATATTTTAGTGCCATCACCACACACGGGAGATGTTCTCACGAGAATGTATCAAAACTTGCACTCTTGAATGGAACATAGATAGGAAATTCCTTGCTTTAACCTACGATAATGCTTTGTTTGCTAATGGTGTTATGATGAGAAATTTGATTAAGTGGCTAAATAATAAGGATTTTCTAGTTCTTGATGGGGAATTGTTCACATGAGGTGTGCCAACCACATTCTTCATTTGGTTGTCCTAGATGGTATGAAAGTTGCTGCTGAGTTTGTGCAATCAATTAGAGCTTGTATTAAGTATGTTAAAGATTCACAAGCTAGAAAAGAGAGGTTTGAAACGGCACTATCACAATGTAGGTTGTATGGAAAGGCAGTTAATCTTGACGTGGACACTCGATGGAACTCAGTTTTTCTTATGCTTAAAAATGCAATTGAGTTGAAAAAAGGGTTTCAAAGATTAGTTGTCCTTGATCCTGAATTTGATTGTATACCAAGTGAAGACGAGTGGCAACAAGGGGTAGTTATTTGCAAGTGTTTAGAGGTGTTTAATGATGTTTCAACCAGGTTTGTAGGGATGAAGTATCCAACTGCAAATCTGTACTACAATGGGGTCTATGAAGTTAACAAGTGCATCAAACAATGGGAAGACAGTGATTATAAGTATATCGGAGATATGTGGTTGAAGATGAGGGAAAAGTTCGATGTATATTGGCTTGAAAGTAATTTATTTATGGGCATCGGAGTTGTGTTAGATCCTAGAAACAAGGCAAGATGGGTAGAGTTTCGTTATAAGAAATTGTATGAAACTGGCTATGCAGTGGAGTATAACAAATTCAAAACAAAATTGACAACTCTTTTCTATGAGTATGATTCACAAAACTCAAATGCAGATGAACACTATTTTGGCGCCCGCAGCTTTGTCTCTAGCTCAAGTATGATGGATTCACACAATCCAGATGAAGTACGTGATCCCGAATATGCTTTGAGTTTATGATGGAGAACATTGAATTTGAGGTGCATAAATGAAGTTGAACCAAGTATTTATAAGAACCAATGCTTAGCAAAGGCTCACCAAAAGATGAGTATTTGTTTGAAATCTTGAGTTGGTGGAAGCTAAATGCACCTAAGTACCCAACTCTTGCAAAGATGGCAAGAGATGTCTTGGCTATCCCAGTCACCGGTGTGGCATCCGAATCAATGTTCGGTGCGGGTGGTAGAGTGCTTACAACACACGAGCTTCATTAGATCCGAGGGTTGTTGAAGCATTGTTGTGCTTAAGCGATTGGTTGCCAGATTTCATTTGTGAAGAAGGTAACCTTTTTTTCTTTTTTTTTTTTGCTTAAACTCGGTGCATAGTTTCATCTGTTATTCTTCTTAGTTCCTATTATTACTACTTATGTAGTTGTGTATCTTATCTGAATGTTGACTTGTTATAATGCATATATGGAAAATTTGAAAATCGAAGACGAATGAATGAAGTCAAGAGAGTCGGAGAGGTTTGGAGAGGAGAGTGACAGATACTTATCATACTTCGTGTTTCGAAGTTTCTTACTTTCTATAGCATTTTCTTGTGTTTCTTTTCATGTATGTGTGAGAGTAAGAGATACTTAGAGACATACTACTTAGAGTAAACTGTTTTTGAAGACAATTTGGATGGTATGTATGAGAAATAGAACTTAAATTTCACCTCGCATATGTTTTGTATGACTATAGATTTTTTTTTGTCAGAATCGGATACTATCGGATAAATATTCGATATCCGATAGCTTAACGTATCGGAAACGATATATGATGTTGGTATAGGATATTATCGGATATCGAATATCTAGTAGTGCTTAACCTATCGGATATCGGATTTTTAAATATCCTACGGATATTCTTCCATTGACAGGCCTACTTTAAATCTCAAACTCTTAATCTTTAAATCAGAAGAAGAAGAAGAAGAAATCCAAAAAAATGGTCGCCCCACCACAAATACAAAACACTTCAACATAAAATGTTTCACAAGTTTGGTCAAATGTATAGTGAAAAGGCGAGGGTACCCAAATGTACCTCAATCTAAAACTTTTCCTACCTATAAGTCCTTTCTCCGAAAGTGATTGTCTATGGACTGAGTCGAGACAATGCACTAATCGGTTCACACTTCGTGTGATTGTCTATGGATACGAGATCGAGACAATACAACAACGAAGTATGTTTAATTGATAAAAAGGTTCGGACTTAACCAGGAATAATAGGATTGCTTATCAAGTAAATAGGAATTAACCTTTGTGTAATTTACTTTAATTATAATGCGGAAATATAAAGTAAATGACACAGCAAGATTTTGTTAAGGAGGAAATCGCAAATGCAGAAAAACCCCGGGACTTTGCCCAAAATTGAATACTCTCAGGATTAAGCCGCTACACAAAATTAAACCAACTTCGTATAGTTGAGACCAATCAACTAAACCTATAGTTCACCTAGTTCTGTCTGTATTCCCACGCCCCCAACTTATGAATAAGTCACGTACTTGGAACAATTCCTTTGGTTCGTATTCCAAACAGTAAAGGAACAACAAATCTGTTTGGTATCAAATCTCTTCAACCAAGTGATGTGAGTTCGACAAAGGCTCTTCTGTTTATCTCAATAAACTCCTCCGTCAGGTTCTTAGATCTATCTTATGTTCAACTGCCAAAGGTAATTGTTAAGATTTTTGCAATCAATACTTTTAATCACAAAAAATTGTATTGATGCCGATCAACACAACTAATCAATCCAATCTATCACAAGGATAAACCGATTATAGTTGGATCCTCTTATACCGAAAAAAATATTTTGCACACCAAAGATTATGATCCCCAAATCAGAAATCTTCAATATCTTCTTTGTCTTCAAATCTTCTTAGATCTTCAATAAATACCTGCACACAACAACTTGAATCTCTTGTGATCAATCACGCACAGAACGGAGTCTGTTTACAATGGATTATCACAAGATCGTCTTTGGAACTAACAACAGTCTAAAGATCCATGTCGAAACTTCAATCTAGTTTGAGTGAATCTTATATCAGAAGAGAATCTCAAGCATAAACAAACTAGGTGCAATCAAAGGTCAACCACCGTTAGTCAATCAAATCAATCGAAAACACAAGATAAACCGCAAATATCTAGTTTCCCACCAACGGTACTAATAGAGCTTCTCAATCCAAAAGAATACTTTAAACTGAGCGGTCGTAAGAGATTTCACCTAATTAGGTTACTCTCCTCTCCAAATAGGCGGCTACACCAGTAAAAACACAACCGAGGAAGTTTGTTGTCACGAAGGATTAGTTTGCTAGAAATGCAAACTTCAAGTATTTATAGACAAGGAAGTTTGGACACCAAGGAATTTCCAAAACCGAAAATATTCTCAAAGATATTCAATATATTCCAAATTCGGTTTCCATAATTCCTGGAAATGCTCTGTCCAAAATATTGACCGAAAATCTCTTTGGAAAATCTCAACTAGTAAATGCTGATAAGTGCATAATTCACATGATTTTAGTGTCAATTCCATGCTAGTAATTGCCTATATTCTTGCAAATTATTGTATGTTATGTTTGTTTTCTCTTATTTGTGTTTCATTAGGTGAATCATCCAAAAAGAAGTGAATTTGTGCTTAATTGTACAATAAAAGAAGCCAGCTACAAGTGGAGAAGAGCCAAAGACCAAGGGAAACTCATTCAAGTACAATATTTCCACTTTTCATTTTGTTGAGGACGAGAAGACAAAGGCAAAGGCGAAAGAACGTAGTCATTCGGAGTTCGTATGAAGAAGTTATGAGCAAAACAAGAACTTAAAAGACTAAAAGGGCAAAATGGTCTTTTTCTTAGGGAAGTGCTATTGGAAACCCAACCGAATGTTAAGGGGAAACCTCTTGTTAAGGGAAAGATTCTTTCACGGGAACTGCTAAACACGGTCCAGGTCTTTTACAATAAGGGGCTGCCAAAATACGAATAATAGTAAAGGAAGACGCCGAATTACTCAGGGCACCTCTTCTTCTTCCTGATTATGAACACGAAGAACACGGCTGTTTTTAATGGTGGTCATCATGATGATCACGATGGTGATGGATTTGATCAGCAATAATATTCGAATTTGAATACATCACTAGGTTCCTGGGGTGATCGAACGGACTGGGAATCTTATACACGTTTCTTAGGGTGCATTCTGTTACTCTCGATCAACACCATATAATTTCACAAACTTATCAACCGCCTCTGTGTGTATATCGAGTACGGAATGTTAGGAAAAATGTCGGGATTGTCTTGTCTAAATAGGGGTCGAATGTAAGAAACGGACACACCTCTTTTTAGACTTCTTCATCGAGAATCATTTTCATTTGCTGCGAGAGAAGAGAGAAACACAGAGTAGTTTTATCCTTCTTCTTTATTTATTTGCGAGTGCTTTATAGCTATGAGTGGCTAAACTTTTAATTGATTAGGGATGACTTCAAAGTCCTGAACAATGAAGTATTATTTTTTTTAACCATGTTTATTTTAAGTTTTATTTAATTGTTGATTATCTTTATTATTTTTATTGCCCAAGAATATTGAGGGGTTATTTAAATTGATCAATTAAATTAACCAATCAATATTTCTTCTACTAGTTTAGGGTTGTGTGATACGTGTAATTGTCACATCAACTCTTTACACAAGTAGTAAATCGCAAGAGCTGACAGAGGGATTTTGTTAAGCAATTGTGTGTAAAGATAACACTAGTAAGCATACCGAGCTTATGCGTCTGATGCTAGGATCAACCTGATTCACGGAGTGTAAAGCACTCGACTAATTTACACCTTGAGAGCTTATTCTTGGTGGGTTGGTTGGATAGAATCTGGTAGTCGAGCACTTCCGTATCCAGTGGCAGTAGGAATCCTGGGGATAGCAGAGCTTATTGTTATTCTATGGTTGGTAATAGTATAAGTTAAACAAGAAATAAATTTGTATTTAATTAATCTTCGGTTCAGTGACGGCGAATGATTCCTTAATCATCTTTCTTATTATTATTTATAGCAAAGTATTATTATTTTCTTTTATTAGTTGCTTTGATTTAACCCCATTTTGGTTACTTTTAACAACTAGAAACTCCCTGCTCTTCGTGGGAACGAACTCCTTGCCATTATATTACCAGTTAATTGTGTGGAAAGAAGTAATTAATTTGTTGTGTAAACGACGCGCACCAAATGCACATTACTAATTCTCGTTTTCCTAAAATAAAATTAAAAACCTTAAATAAAAGATTCTTAACTTATTTATATTTCGATCCTGGGATTTTCTTCATGTAGCTATTAAGGAATAACTTTGAACAATAAAAGATAAACATTACTGCACGTGTTCAAAGTATGCCGACATCCTTACTTTGTAAGTCCTCTTTCATACTTACAACCTTGAAACCGATTTGCCACACTTCCAAACAAGTTTAGAATTGGTTCATCTGACTTTCAAGAACTATGTGATTGATCAAGAAAAACTCAACCACAAATCATGAGTTTAACGGTTCTACCAAAACAAGTTTCGGTTCTACCTCCACGTGAGTACTGTGCATAGTCACACTAGCTTCCCAAAATTCGGTTGACTAGGTACTAGGATCGGTTCCCCATATATATATATGGTATCTAACTTATATGTGTTGCACATGTCCATAGGATCGGTTCCCCTTTGCCTAAAACGTGTTGCACATGTTCATAGGATCGGTTCCCCTTTCTGCTAAAAAATTATTGCACCTCATACAAGGATCGATTCCCCTTTGTGATGTGTTGCACCTCTTCATAGGATCGGTTCCCCTTTACCCAAAGTTGGTCAAACACAAATCACAAACTCGATCATACCATCCCAGGTGATTACTTAAGATCGGTTTCACTAATAAAAGTCATACCAATACACAAGTCAGGCCTTTGTGAATAGTTTTACCAAGAACACAAACAAGTCATGAGTGGATATACTAAATCACACATATTGGTTGTTCACAAGATATGCAATGAATAAAAATACCAATAACGCCTGGCGATTTCTCTTTTGATTCATAAACAAGTTTATGAACTTACTTCCTTAAAACACATGTATAAACATTGTTTCCTAGGATGAAATCCTCACTTCATACCCGTACATAATCACAATAGCATTTAAACGATTATGTCGATGTATTATCTACAAAGTTTAATGGTTAAGCAATAAACCTTGTATTGTATTCCTTAATACTATGTCTATCTAGAGTGTTCATGCTTTGCAGTTTTGTTTTCCATATGCACGACTTGAAAGATACGTTAGGGAATGAAACAATTCAAGTCAAATATCACTAACATCAAGTGGAAGGATGGTGTTGTCGTTGTAGCTTCTTACTTCTTCACTTCTTCAAGTCTTCGCAATACTTGTAATGTCTCATATCCTAATACTTTCAAGCTAACCTATACAAAGTTGACTCTAGTACATAATCAAGCGACTCTTCACATGAGTTTTGATTCACTAAAATATGACAACCGAACTTGACATACCAACGCTTGGTGGGTTCAACCGAGTTATGATCTAACATACAGTCTGGATGAAAATAAAGCTATTTGCATAGGTTATGTAGCATTTACGCTTATTTAATATTATTAATGGTGCTCAACAACAACATGATACGCTTTAGGGGAATGTTCATAAGCATTTTAGTCAGGAAACTTGGAATGTTCAAAGATGTGATGCTGGTGGGTTTTCAGGTCATTTTAATACAATCAACAAAGACATGAACAGTTGGATTTAGCTTTGATGATGCAAATGAATCGTCGGAAAGCGAGCGGCGACACTGAAGTCGATGTGGTAAGGCGCATTTCAAATAGTTTAATTGATTTTAAAAACATGTTATGTTTTTTGTAATAACTAATTCATAAGTATCCAAACTGCGGCAACGAAAAACTCAATAAAAATGGAAAAGAACAAAAACTTCGAGTTTCAAGCACGACATTTGTTTTCACATCCTCAGAAAGCTGAACAGATATAACCTTGATATGTTGAATTGATATCAAGTATCAAAGGTACCTTACGAGACTATAAATGATTTTCAACAACCTGGATCTCCTTATTCTTCACCAGAAACAAACTCAAACCCTTAATCCAACATTAACGGATCCCCATATAGTAATTATAACTTTAATGTTAATGCAAATGAAGAAAAATATGATGTCGTGTGTAAAAAGAGCAAAAAGAAACAAAAAGGAAACTCAAGATTTCGTACAATCATCAACTTTAAAATTCAACTTTCAAGAGTTTTTTGAAAAACAAGAAAATAATGATATTGTTAAAATAGTAGAGCATAAGAAAATGGCCGCAGAAATGAAAAAAGGTCGTCAGGCGGTTGAACATAATTTTTTTAATGCCCTCATGAGAGGAATCATTGGAATGGACACGCTAAGGATGAATGTTGCACAACTACGAGTCTGGCAAGAATTATTTGGTAAATTCCATCCCAAAAGGCACGAAAACACCCGAAAGCAATTGACATTGATTATGATGAAGAAGACACCTTAGATAATAATGCCGTTACACTTGTTTGGTTATTAATTTTAAATTCAATGTAATATTTAGTTTCAATATCAATGTTTTTTAATTCAAATTACACAAATCAAATTACATTAATATAACTAAAATGATTGAAATGGTAAAGTAAAAACAAACTAAATCTTATAAGGGTTTTTTCTTATGGATTCAGTCCAACTGTGCGCAGTAAGATCCTCCCTTAATCTTAAATATAAACCTCTGTTTTGAATTTTCTATTCTAACATTCTATACTCTCTTGTGGGCACACAATAAAGGGGTTGCACTTATTTCCTCGAATTTTTGTTTGCATAACTTGTCCAACTGTTATCGCGTCGGGTCTATTCGATAACCGTATAATGCAAAACGATACAGGTGAGCATAACTCTGTTTCTATTGGTTTAAATGAATAATATGGTCCAAAAATTATATGCATAGTACTTTCTCTTCCAAATTCCAAATGGTCGTTTGCCATCCTTCTTACACCCCGTATGCTTTTTGTTAAAATACCTTCTATCACGGTTCTCATCGTGTTCGGCTATCTCAGCGTTAGCTTGAACTAACGTTGACCATGCTTGGCAAATTATATCCGCCTAAAAAATACCCCCATGTTATAGTTATTGTTGTTGACCGTGAATTTGCAGTTGGTACACTTTATACTTCAATTCTTCAAAAAATGACATTTATGCAAAGTATTGATGTCGTTAATTGAACCCGGGAGTCCAAACAAAGCATGCCATATCCAACAATCATAAGAAATCTGCCGCTTCTAGAAAAAAAAGTAGGTTTTTAATAGTGGCCCTTATACTAACCTTTTCAAGCATATGGACATCCATGCCACACCCAATGCATGCAATCAAGACTATCTAGCATTGTGGAAAGCCTCTCTTTGCATTTTCAACTAGTATTCGGTCGACATCATCTTGTGTTGCTTGCCGTAATAAACGTGGATTAAAATAGTTATCTGCTGTTTTTGAGAACATACTGAGATCTTCGTATGTTGTTATTTTTTCCATACGAATGTACACATCACAAGCATCCGCTAGAACACCATAACCAAAAATCCTTTATGTTAGAGCACTGGTCGGTCGAACTCGCATGATGTAGCAGACCAGAGAATTTTCGCTTCCAACGGGTCGGGTTACGACCCGCTTGGCCAGCTCCGACTCTCTGATACGCCACTCAAGAAACTAGACTTTCAAAATTTCGAACCAATTTGATTAAGGGTCAAGTAAATGTCAAAATTGTCGGAGCGTTCTGGATACAAGCCACCATCGGCCAAAGTGTCAATGGTCTTCCTGTATCCACCGAGGTGGTGGGGTGCCCCAGTGGGCTCGACAACACACACCACATCGACGGGTGAGGAATGGCCGTGCCAATGTCAGGGTAGTTCTGGTTACCAGCCATCGTTGCCGCAACGATCTTCCAGGTAGCCACCCATAGGTGGGGTGCCCCAGTGGGCCTGACAATCTCACTGTCCCAGACGGTTCATCCAGATATAATGGGGGTGCCAATTATGGCCCAGTAGATGGTATGAACTTCCTTGCAGTAACCATTGCTTTTCAGATGATATAAGTTACCTCGCACGATAATAACCATTGCCTAACTCACTAGCCGAGGCAGATGATATGAATTACCTTTGAAAGGTAATAATCATCTCTTGTCTCACAGACTGTATGGTTATCAAATGGTATGAATTATCTCAAAGACGCAACAATCATCTCATTATTAGGTAGTATGAACAACCCGATCTTTACAACTACCTCTTACCAAAACATTTTATAAACTTCTAGGGTTGCAATCATCTCCGAATAGATGATATGAACTATCAAGCAGAAACCAACACTTTCATATGATATGAACAACCTTGAATAGTTGTGCTGAACCGCATAGCGGCTGCCTACGTACCCTCTCCGTTGCTCGAAGGGATCAAGCACGACCATAGTTTGTCTTTCTTTGTATTTAGATTGTATAAACTGCTTATCATCTCAGTAACTATCTCTAGCTTAGCAGTAACCAAATTAGTATGGATAGTATGAGTTGCTTACCAACAACTATCCCTAGTATATCGCATCACCTTAGCAACTATCCATTGATGAAAAAGACGTCAGCATATATCCGTACTGTACACTCGAGACAATAACAAACTACAACTATGTTGTATGTATAGTGCCACTCAAAACTGTAATAAACTACAGTTGTTGTATTTCTGGGTACACTTATAATAATGTAATTGAAATTCATACATCTCATCAAACTTCCCTTTCCAAAAACATACAGCTTAAATGCATAATAGAGCCTATCCCATACATCATTTTGCGATTCAAAGCATCGGAGCTACTCTTCGACCTATTTCTTCAAATAGTTGATAGTATCAGGCCATCTCATACTTTCTAAATCTTACCGAAGGCCCTGCCATTGAGATATTAAAGCCAACTTGTATTGTATTAAGCAACACATATTCAATTCGTAAACTACACAACTTGACTAACATTGCAATGTAATCCAATAAACCAATCATTATGTTACATGATGCAAGAGAGTTGATTATTGACAACATTTACTTTAGTGTTTAAGCTAACCGTACTTAACTTTAACATCAAAACATACAGAAGGTCAAGTCTCAGAAATACCTCGTCAATATTCTAATGCTAAACCCTCAAGCAACCGACATCACCAATATAAGGGTTCAACCACACCAAGATATATAAAGCACCAATATTATCGACATGCCCGGATTTATCCACCGATACTATACTCTCTCGTCCAAATCGCCCATAAATCGTATCATTTGAAACTATAATAAATAACACTTATTGTTGTGCCAGCAGGGGGTAATTCTGATACATCCAAGTAGTTTAACTATTTAAATTACTAGTCCATAATCATAGGAAAAATATATGAACTAAGATTACCCGCCAATCCTGGGAGTACAAAGGAACAATCCATTCAACTACATGTTCAGAACATTCTACTTGACACGTAGAAAGCTCACAACACAAATGTACATACCAACACTACAATCTAATTTAATTATGTACATACTATTCAAATAAAAAGAACCAACCCGGAAACAAGCCATTATCTAATGGTGGTAGTCACAACTGTTGCCTACAATCACCAATGAAGACTCACATGCTTTACCAACATGATACAGAAAGGGACAATAAGTCACTAATTAACCAGCATAACGTTCGACTAACTAACAACCATATCACATGGATACTTTCAAGAACTCTAAATGTAGGTGGAAATGCTAACATACATGTTTTCTTGTTTGAGTCTTGGCATTACAAAGACTGACTATAAAAGCTATACCAGCAATCATTGTCACTAAGTACTAACAATCTTAGATAATGGAAAGATAGTACCCACGTCATCACATCCGCTACCAAGACAAAAGAAAGTATAAATTATAATTATCTAACCTCATTGAACATAAAAACAGGTTCATATGCTAACTATTTACCATTAATCGTTATATTGGATATAAACAAGCCTATGACTACTTTACAAATCGCAGTCCTAGTTGATCCAATATATGTAAAAGTAAACATTACCTGATCCCTTTGAAATTTAAACCATAGTCTTGATACTCCATTATTATCAATACATCAAAAACTCAACAAGTTCTAACGGTCTATTAAAGAGATACACGCTTTACAAACTGACTTCCTTCACTGTCAATACACAGATTTCAGTCCAGGTTTTCCATTAATTTAGGGGACCTAAAATGATCAGAACTTCATGAATTTTATACAGTAGGTCACCTACATATATACTAACATCATACTAAAAATTCAGGTTCATCCGATAAACGGATATTGAGTAACACTACAAATAGTGGGCTGTCCACAGTTTGAATCCAGCTAACTGCAGTCTCAATCTATCCAAACTTTGGAATAGTATTTGTGACCTGATTGTCTTGAAATTTTATCAATAAATATGAAACATAACTAAGTACAACATACTCGAATTTCATCACAATCCAACTGATGGATTTAAAGTTATTAATATAACTAAAACTGACATTTTAGGGTTCATTACGTTGTTGTAAACAAGATGTTCAAATACGAATTACTCATAAGAAATTCCAAACTTTCTACAACCAAATCGATTTTACTGTAATTCATGATTCTTATAAAGTACCAAATTCAATGATTTACAAATCTTATGAGCTATGATGAAAATTTCTCAATTCCACAACATAAACCCCAATTTTCAAACTTATCAAATTAAACTATCAAAGCATGGAATTGATGTTCTTAGATAGATGCCCATGGATTTAAACCAAAAAAAGTTCAACAATCTAAACTCAATTCAACCAAACATATCCAAACACAATTAGGGCAATATCAAATCAAACTTTAATCCAAAAGAAAGATATCCCCTACCTTATAAAGTTCATTCTAGTTCCGATCTTCATGATTCCTAAGCGCTAAACTCCTGGGTTTTTTTTTTAGACAATCCATGAAGAACTTCAATTTGAGAAGGTGAACATTAGAGAAGAAGAGAAGTTCGAGTTCTTTTTGGTCACGCCATTTTAATTTGGGTCATGCAAATTACTCAAATGTCCCTTGGTACTCATGTAAGCCAAGTGTCTTGCACGCTAAAATTTCTTAATTTACAAAATCTTCTACTAAGTAGACACATAATACTCACAAGGGATAATCCAAGAGTGTTAAAGGCACTCCATAACACGCTTTGAGGCACTCTAAGTGAAAAATTGGGTTAACGGGTTCACTTAAACCCGAGAAAAAGGTACGTAATGTCACACCATTAACCCCTTAAAGAGAACTTCGTCCCGAAGTTCAAATAAGACCAGAATTAAAGGAATATACCTGTATTTGCCGCGCGAACAGAACACTGATGAGTTCCAAAACACACAGTCCCGTTTGAATCGGAACTGCTCTGATACCAACTGTAGCAGACCAGAGAATTTTCGCTTCCAACGGGTCGGGTTACGACCCGCTTGGCCAGCTCCGACTCTCTGATACGCCACTCAAGAAACTAGACTTTCAAAATTTCGGACCACTTTGATTAAGGGTCAAGTAAATGTCAGAATTGTCAGAGTAGTTCTGGATACCAGCCACCATCGGCCAGTGCCAATGGTCTTCCGGGTAGCCACCGAGGTGGTGGGGTGCCCCGGTGGGCCTGACAACACACACCGCATCGACGGGTGAGGAATGGCCAGTGCCAATGTCGTGGTAGTTCCGGTTACTAGCCATCGTTGCCGCAACCATCTTCCTGTAGCCACCCATGGTGGAGTGCCCCAAAGGGCTGACGATCTCACTCGTCCCAGCATTTCATCCAGATATAATGTGGGTGCCAATTATGGCCCAGTAGATGGTATGAACTGCCTTGCAGTAACCATTCATTTTCAGATGATATAAGTTACCTCGCACGATAATAACCATTTCCTAACTCACTAGCCGAGGCAGATGATATGAATTGCCTTGAAAGGTAATAATCATCTCTTGTCTCACAGACTGTATGGTTATCAAATGGTATGAATTATCTCAAAGACACAACAATCATCTCATTATTAGGTAGTATGAACAGCCAGTACTGCAACTACCTCTTACCAAAACATTTTATAAATTGCTAGGGTTGCAATCATCTCCGAATAGATGGTATGAACTGTCAAGCAGCAACCAACACTTTCAGATGATATGAACAACCTTGCATAGTTGTGCTGAACCGCATAGCGGCTGCCTACGTACCCTCTCCGTTGCTCGAAGGGATAAAGCATGACTGTAGTTCGTCTTTCTTTGTATTTAGATAGTATGAACTGCTTATCATCGCAGTAACTATCTATAGCTTAGCAGTAACCAAATTAGTATGGATAGTATGAGTTTCTTACCAACAACTATCCCTAGCATATCACATCACCTTAGCAACTATCCATTGATGAACAAGACGTCAGCATACATCTGTACCTGTACCTGCTCGAGACAATTAAAAACTACAACTATTTTGTATGCATAGTTCCACTCTAAACTGTAATAAACTACATTGGTTGTATTTCTGGGTACACTTATAATAATGTAATTGAAATTCAGACATCTCATCAAACTTCCCTTTCCAAAAACATACAGCTTAAATGCATAATAGAGCCTATCCCATACATCATTTTGTGATTCAAAGCATCGGAGCTACTCTCCGACCTATTTCTTCAAGCAGTTGATAGTATTAGGCCATCTCATACTTTCTAAATCTTACCGAAGGCCCTGCCATTGAGATATTCAAGCCAACTTGTATTGTATTAAGCAACACATATTCAATTCGTAAACTACATAACTTGACTAACATTGCAATGTAATCCAACAAACCAATCATTATGTTACATGATGCAAGAGAGTTGATTACTGACAACATTTACTTTAGTGTTCAAGCTAACCGTACTTAACTTTAACATCAAAACATACAGGAAGGTCAGAAGTCTGTAAATACCCTGCTGAATATTCTAATGCTAAACCCTCAAGCAACTGACATCTGTCAATATAAGGGTTGAACCACACCAAGATATATAAAACACCAATATTATCGACATGCCCGGATTTATCCACCGATACTATACTCTCTCGTCCAAATCGCCCATAAATCGTATCATTTGAAACTATAATAAATAACACTTATTGTTGTGCCAGCAGGGATAATTCTGATACATCCAAGTAGTCTAACTATTTAAAACTACAATCACCACATGAAGACTCACATGCTTTACCAACATGATACAGAAAGGGATAATAAGTCACTAATTAACCAGTACAACGTTCGACTAACTAACAACCATATCACATGGATACTTTCAAGAACTCTAAATGTAGGTGGGAATGCTAACATACATGTTTTCTTGTTTGAGTCTTGGCATTACAAAGACTGACTATAAAAGTTATACCAAAGAATCATTGTCACTAAGTACTAACAATCTTAGACAATGGAAAGATAGTACCCACGTCATCACATCCGCTACCAAGACAAAAGAAAGTATAAATTATAATTATCTAACCTCATTGAACATTAAAACAGGTTCATATGCTCACTATTTGCCATTAATCGTTATATTGGATATAAACAAGCCTATGACTACTTTACAAATCGCAGTCCTAGTTGATCCAATATATGTAAAAGTAAACATTAACTGATCCCTTTGAAATTTAAACCATAGTCTTGATACTCCATTATTATCAATACATCAAAAACTCAACAAGTTCTAACGGTCTATTAAAGAGATACACGCTTTAAAGCTGACTGCCTTCACTGTCAATACACAGATTTCAGTCCAGGTTTTCCATTACTTTAGGGGACCTAAAATGATCATAACTTCATTAATTTTATACAGTAGGTCACCTACATATATACTAACATCATACTAAAATTTCAGGTTCATCCGATAAACGGATATTTAGTAACACTACAAATAGTGGGCTGTCCACAGTTTGAATCCAGCTAACTGCAGTATCAATCTATCCAAACTTTGCAATAGTAGTTGTGACCTGATTGTCTTTAAATTTTATCAATACATATGAAACATAACTAAGTACAACATGCTTGAATTTCATCACAATCCAACCGCTGGATCTAAAGATATTAACATAGCTAAAACTGACATTTTAGGGTTCATTACGTTGTTGTAAACAAGATGTTCAAATACGAATTACTCATAAGAAATTCCAAACTTTCTACAACCAAATCGATTTTACTATAATTCATGATTCTTATAAAGTACCCAATTCAATGATTTACAAATCTTATGAGCTATGATGAAAATTTCTCAATTCCACAACATAAACCCCAATTTTCAAACTTATCCAATTAAACTATCAAAGCATGGAATTGATGTTCTTAGATAGCTACCCAAGGATTTAAACCAAATAAAGTTCAAAAATCTAAACTCAATTCAACCAAACAGATCCAAACACAATTAGGGCAATATCAAATCAAACTTTAATCCAAAAGAAAGATATCCCCTACCTTATAAAGTTCATTCTAGTTCCAATCTTCATGATTCCTAAGCGCTAAACTCCAGTTTTTTTTTTTAGACAATACATGATGAACTTCAATTTGAGAAGGTGAACATTAGAGAAGAAAAGAAGTTCGAGTTCTTTTTGGTCACGCCATTTTAATTTGGGTCATGCAAATTACTCAAATGTCCCTTGCTACTCATGTAAGCCAAGTGTCTTGCATGCTAAAATTTCTTATTTTACCGAATCTTCTACTAGAGCAACCACAGTCATGAGCCACACTAAAGACCAAATCCCATACTAAAAGCTAAATTAATTTAGTTTTTTTTTTGGGTGCACCACAGCGGCAGGCGACTAAAATATAGTCTGACGGACCTTATACAAGCACTTGAAGCTGGACGCACGTATTATGGTCGTTTGTTGATGAGGCGTGTTTATTATAACCGTCTGAGTGTGACGCAGGTATAGTGGGCGCTTGATGTGAGGCGTATGTATAATTCACGCCAGACTCGGGTCCGAGATAGGAACCACGCTTGTTGATGGAGCGGGATTATTATCCACATATGGATGGGCGTAAATTATACAACCGCCTCTTTTGGGGCGCAGATTTTAAGTGCGTCTGGGTTTATATGATATTTCTTCCTTCTTCTACAGTCTTCTCATCCTCTTCGTTACCAGAAAAATCAAAACATGATGAAACCCTAACTTATGTTCGTCCTGTAGGATCAGAATATCGCGACATCAATACTTCGCGAGATTAATAAATGACGACATTGCGAGGGAGTCACAGGGGAAGTAAAATAAATGACGCAATGAATGACGATATCCAGAACATGAGGAAGATATGAAAATATGGCGAAACTTAAGAGTGTCGCGAGATTGTATACTTGTACACTTGCGATATTTCGCAAGTCAATCCCGAAAATAAAGGACAGTATAGCTGTCATCCACTGTGTACTACCCTATATAAAGGGTTGAGTCAGTCTGTTGTGAGAGAGGGTTCTTTTTTGAATTGTTAAGCAAGTCATTAGGAGAGAGAAAGTTTTAGAGTAATTGTAATTCTATAACTCATTTCTATTTCATATTGTAAAGATTCAAGTATTCAATCAATAGGAATCATAATCATTCATCTTAAAATGTCTTAATTGTGTATATTCTTGTGAGGGGTGTAGTGTAGGATTTCCTGCAACTACATAATGGCGCTAGAAACAGGGGATTGAGTAGAGATCAACCTTGTGAATTGAAAGAATCAGGAGTAACAAGAAAGAAATTTCGTTTAATTTTCAAACAACTTACTGAAATTGAGAAATGACTAGAAGAAGGAATGCATCAGAACAGCCAACAACTGTTAGAAGAAGCAGGAGATTAGCTGGTGAAATGAGAAATGAAGTAGGTGAACCATCAAGAATAAACGCAAGAGATAGAGAAGAAGGCCAGATTCAACCACCAATTCAACCAGCACTGAATAGAGTAATAAATTATGATACGGTGAGTGTGCATACATGGAGATCAGATTCTATGGAAGAGAGAGAAGAAGTGCAACAATTGATAAATAATGGACAAAAGGAGAGAAATCGAGAAGAGATGGGAGAAACAATTCGTGGAAATGAAGAAATCGCAGCATTAGAAGCTTTGAGGCAAACAATACATGAAGAAAGGCGGTTAGAAGCGGAAGAACGTGCAAATTTAACAAGGCAAAACCATGAGTTAAGAATGGAAAATATGAGGTTGCATAATAGAAGGTCGAGAAGTAATACCAGGTCAAGATCAGGATCGGTTAGAGATGATATGAGGAGAACATTACCTATAGAAAATGTTAGTAAAGAAAATCTAGAAAGAGAGCCAAATCTCGGTGAAGGATGCTGCGAAAGAAGGGAAGTGATGTGTATTCCACGTCCTGAGATTTTACAGAATGGCCAAAATGACGGAAATCAAGAAAATAGGAAGCAAAATAGTCCAATTGGTGGAGAAAATCAGGAAGAAGGAAGAAGAATAATGCATGGGAGAGAAACACGGAGGAAACAAAAGGAGATTGAAGATGACATCAAAAAGCATTATATTGAACAAGCGCGTCTAGCTTGCGAAAGGGAAAGATTAAGAGTAGAAATGGAAGAACGGGAATTGAGGAAGCAATTCGACGTAACAATCATGACAATCGAGAAAAAGGCGCGAACAAAATCGCAACAATGGAAATATCAATGAAGAATATGAAAGAATACAAAGGAGAACCGATAGACAACCAAGAAGAGAAAATGATAGATATAGTAGTGTGCGAATTAACGTGAACGAGATGAATGAGAAAGTCGCAGAGAAAGAAGATAAGAAAATGCCAACAAGAAAATCAAAGTAGACATGAACGCATAAGGAGAGAGGCGGAGTTAAAAAGACCAATAAATTCGAATCTGATGTAAATGAACAAATCTTAAGAGAGTTGGCGAGAGATGAGAGGAATGTTGAACAATAGAAGGGGAGGAGGAAGAAGACAATTGGATGAGGCCATCGAAGAAGCTGCGAAAACCCCTTTACACTAGAGGTGCAGTTAGGAGGAATACCCCCAAAGTGCAATTTACCCGCATTAATCAACATTTTTGATGGAACAACTTGCGCAATACAACACATCAAAGCGTATGTGAGATGCATGCTACAATGGGAAAATCATGACGCCATATTGTGCAAATATTTTGCATCAAGTTTAACAGAGAAGCATTGAAATGGTTTGAGGGTTTACCAAGAAACACAATCACGTCATTCAACCATTTACAAGCTATATTCTTCAGGGGGCATATATAAGTAACAACTCTCGCGACCAGAATTGAAGATGTATTTGGGCTGAAACAAAGAGTTGGCGAAAGTTTGAAACACTTAACCTGAGGTGGAAGACAATGTGTAGCGAAATGGCTAGACGAGTGGATGAAAGATATCTTATTCTATCATTCATAAACGCTATGTTCACAACCAATTTGTTATATATTCAAATTTTTAGAGTCAAGAATACAATTACAATGACTGAGTTGCGAGAACTTCAGGAGGAATATATTGCTCTAGAGGAAAGGCAAAATGAGATGGAATCATACCCAGTTGCGAATACAAATTCAAATGCTGCGAATGCAAGCTTATTACCCAAATTGATAAACACATTAGCGAGAACTTGGCAAGGGCAACAAGAAAGGATAATAGATGATGGACATCCAAAGATAGTATATATGGGAAGCCGCGATCAGGAAGAATTTGAAAGAGAAAGGAACTACTACAACCGTGGCGGCAATAACAAAATTCAAAGACTTGATCATCCGCAAGAAACGTATGGAGGTCGAAGGCGAAATTATCATGGAGGGCAAAAGTCACGAGTAGTATGGGAGGAAATCAAAATGCCACCATTAAATACTAGTGTGGATAAAATATGGGAAGCTATACTCTTGATGGAAAACATACTTGCACCATGGAACATGGGGAATGAGCCACCACCAAGTGATAAAAGTCACGAGTTCTGTTCTTACCACGCTTTCATGGACACCTAACAAATGACTGCAGAAATATAAAAAGAATCATCCTCATAATGATTGACCAAGGAAAGATGAATCATTTTCTAAAAAATGAAGAGAAGGTTCAACCGTTACCGCCACCGCCAGAAATGCACATGACAAACTCAGCAAAGGGGAAAGAAACATTCGTAATAGAAGTTGGAACGAAAGCTAAAAATTTGTTTTGCAACTCCATTATACATTCATACCGAGAAATTGAAGATTTTCATGATAATGTTCTCATTAGGGTTTTTGCGAGGGATGCTAATAATAGAGAAGTGATGAACATCGCGAAGACATCGCAGTTAAAAGAATGGCAAATGCAGATTATTTCTTTCACCGCGGAAGAGATTCCCAAGGCGAGAGAGACGCATGATAGCCCATTGGTCGTAAAATTGGAAATTAATCCAAAACCCGTAGATGGCGAAGATGATGAAGCGAGAAATTCTGGGCGATCAATAGAATCTTAATTGATACGGGAGCTCAAGAAACATTCTTTTTACCATACTTACAAGACTATGGGTGGGAAGGATGAAGAGTTGATACCTTCGACGTATAAAATATATGGTTTCAATGGCACAACGAATAAGCCTAAAGGAGAAGTTCATATGAGAATACCCTTGCAAGGATTATCAACTGAAATTTTGTTCTGTGTAGTCGATGTGGAATCCCCTTATAATGCATTGATCGGAAGGCCATGGTTGCATGAAATTCAGGGTGTAGCGTCGACTTATCATCAGTGTATAAAATTTCCTCATCCTAGCGGTGTTGGAGTTATAAAGGGAGACTGGATGGAAGGACAAAAATGTTATGAGATTGATGTGGAGAGTTGCGAGGAAAGAGTCACTAAAAGAAAGGGTCAGAAGCAAAATATAAAAGATGAACAAAGAAGAGAAAGGTTGATAGTGGATACCATAGATACAAGAGATGAAGATACATTACGAAGCAAGTGCATGAAAACAGTTAAAAATTATGATGGAAAAGAATCATTAAGAGGTTTGAATGGTGCAGAAGCAGAGAGCAGCAGGAGCAAAAAGTGTAAGAAATGAATAATCATTATTATCAAAATCAATAACAAAGGCACATCAAGAGTAAGAGGAAGAAACAATAATTGAAGAAGAAATACGCGAGAATCTCGCCATCAAGAATGTATGAAAATTTGATTGAAGAATTGAAAACCAAAATGAATAAACAATGCAAGATTGTGCGATAGCTTCGCAAACAAAATAACAAGAGAAAAACAAAAATGAATGATTGAATGAATTAACAAAAATGAAAGAGTGAGTGAATGGGACGATCCTTTATGGCGTACACCCTAGTTCGCGAATGACATTTCGCAAGAGGCAAATGTAAGACCTAAAGTGCGTCATATAAGGGGGTATCTCTTGACATGGCTCGGGGAAAAGGTTACACCGCCCGGAACCCGAGTCATGAAAATTTGGGGCTCATGAAAGCCTATCCTGGAGAAATACCTTGGATTTCCAACTATATATATAAGGTTATACCGGTTGGACGCCCGAGGGTCTCTTCCAAGGAGTCGTGTATGCTCAAGGCGCCGAGGTACACGGTTGAGCCAAGAGTGCCCGGGACATTTGAAGTGTCTCGGCCATTCTTGGCAAGTCTTGGCACATGATGCACTCGGCCAAGAAAACTCCACTTAGGGTGCAGTCTCGTAACCATAAACCCTATAGGTATAAGGGATAAGAGGTCACGAAAACAACTGGTTGTTGTTAAGACCGGATGGGAGGAGCTAGTCTTGTATGGCCGATGTACGCCTCCTTGAAGGGGCAACCAGGGAGATGATAAGGGCGGCATCCTCCATTAGGGAGCTGATAAGTGTCACAAGACGGAAATGTCATGGGGCTTTATATTCGCAAGAACATCTAGGCCTGTCATATTGTCGCAAATGAAATATCCTACATAGGCAAAAATACTAAAGAAATGATAAGACAAGATCAATGGGTCATTACATGAAAGTGTAAGGACGTCCTGCGATCTTGTCGCAAGACGTCAATGTCATGGGATTTTATGTTCGCAAGAATATTTAGACCTGTCATATTGATGCAAAATGAGGGGTGGCAAAATAAGACCACACACAAACAATGATAAGACAAGATCAATGGGTCATTACATGAAAATGTAACGACGTCCTGCGATTTTGTCGCAATGATGAATTTCAACACGAGAAATTGAGTAAGAAAACAATCTCGCGAATACGACTATATTTCTTAACTTATTTGTGGAGAATCAAAGCAATGTTAGTTGCGAAATTAAGAAGTATTATTACTTAAAGATTATCGACTTAATTTCTCTCATGTGAAAATAAATAACGAGAGACAAGTATGGGAATTATTAGAATAAAAACTTGTTATTTATTTTCATATGATAGATTTACAGAAGATGAGATTACAAAATGGAAGGTTAGAAGGATAAATGTACAAGTATCACAGGAAGAGAAAAAGGAAAATAGAACAATCTTTCAACTTATTCTTTTTCTTCATCAGATTCCTCTTCTTCGCTTACATCACTATCAGAGACATCTGAGCAAGGCATATTTTCAGGAATTTCATCGAGAAGACAAGGATATGAAGAAAGAGGAATGTTGTGGTCATTGCAAATTTTTTCAATAGTTTGGTTGCGAAAACGAACAACATCATTATTAAAATTCACCACAGTAGTTTGTAGTTGCTTCTTCATCTTAGAATATTTGTCATTGCGAAGAGAGAAGTCTTTTGCAAGCTGTGCTTTCTCAGATTCAAGTTCCTTGATCCTAGTTTGAAATCTCTTCTCAAACTCTACGAACAAATGACAATGAGTTAGCAGCTTAATAACATTTTCATAAAAAAGAAGCGGAAAAATAATGAAGAACAAAGAACAACCTTCTCTCGTCGAAATCATATCTTTAACCAAGGCAAAGATGCTCAAGATGAAGACCGACGCTAACACCTAAGTTATTTCTCGTTATCTAGAACCTTCGCAGCCCAAGCGAATTCATCATCATTATTTATGACAAGAAGTGAACGAATTTGATTTTCTCGCTCGTTAAGTATGACATTTTGGCGAAGGGATTCATCTCGTTCAATTTGGACTTCAAGAATAGTTTTTTGGAATTTTGCTAATGCTTGTGCACCTTGATTAGCAATGCGATCCTTATCATCTATGAGGCTGCTAATCTTTTTCCTTAGAATATTATTACTCTCCGGGAGTCAAGATATAAACGTTTAAATCGATTGGCTAAACCTAAACTATACCTATGTTCAATTTCTAAAAGATGAAATTTGGTCCGAAGTTCATTTAATGAGAGGGAATTAATCTTGTTTGAAGAACTACTTAAAGATTCATTAAGGTGAGCGAGAAGAGCATCATCATCCATAGGTTCATGGAATGAATGGAGAAGGATGGCTTCATCAGAAAGATTATAAATGTCTGCGAAAATGATGAGTCAGGCAAAGAAAAATAAATGGCAAAGTAGAAATGAAGAAAAGAGGAGGGTGTTATACCATAAAGTTGTTGATTAGCACTTTGAAGAGTAGATATTTTGTCCTTTTGGGAAGAAGACTCAACTTCCAACTGTTGTATTTTTTCATCCTTCTTGCGAGATGTCGCAACTTCGATTTCTAGTTCTTTGATTTTCTCTTTAAGTTGAAGATTTTTCTTTTCAAGATTGTTGCGTCTTTTCTCGAGGTCTGAGGCAACAACAAAGGAAGCTCTCCCAGACTATAAAGGAAGGTAAAGAAATTGTTAAGATAAGGTTTATAATCAAAATTACAGAGAAATAAAGAAATATGAACATACCAAAGCACTGAGTGCATTTAAGAGACTGGGAGTCATTGTTCGAGAAAATCCGCGGAAAGAATCATTATCCACTAGTAGGGGAGCATCACAAATCTTAGCGAGAGCTTCGCAAGTAGAAGATAAATGATCATCTCCCAATCCTTGCATAGAATCGGAGAAGACACTAGACAATTGCGCCATGGCAGATTCGACCGAATGATTTTCCTTTGCATAAGAAGTATCAACCTCATTTTCATCTTCGTCAGAACTCTCGCTGGTTTGGGAACTAGAACGAGAAGAGGGATGGATTTTCCGTTTTTTAGAAGATGGAGCAGAAGATTTATCCTTGCGAAGAGTGATTTTATTCTTGCCTTTAACCTTCGCAGCTTCAGGAATGTCAATTTCTTCAACACCAACCTTCGCATACGAATGAAGATAAGAAACAGAGGCAACAATATTGTTAAAAATAACAAAAAAAGTATTTCTTACTTCATCCGTGATTGATCGGAGTATCGCCAGAGTACTCGCCTTTGGACGTCTTCTATAACTCTTTTTCAATTTGATAATCTGAAAATTTTACAAACCTAGTAAATAAAAGAGGAAGGAAACATCGTAAAACAAACCTAAAATAGGAAATATACCTCTTTTGCCTTCTCGGGCCACTTAAATTCCCAAGGACGATAATCTGCGAGATTCGCAGGGAGTGTATGAGAACCTGCAATATAAGGTCCGCTCAAAATTAGAGGAACAACCCACCACTTCTCATCTTTGGAGTACCGAGGAACATTATTTTTGCCCGAGTGCCAATCAATATCTTGCATAAGCAGTTTATCACTGGAAATATTATCTTTTCTCTTCAATCGAGCACCCCAGCGAGATTTATCATTTCTCATATTTATTACTTCATAATTTTCAAAAAAGTTTTCTACAGTATACTTCTCAGCGACTATTTATAAACTTGCGAATCTAGGATCTTTGACATCATCATGATATAAAGATCCCTTACCAGCACCACGGTTGGCGAATTCAAGCATTAGACGGATGCAATCACCGCTTAGTTGATAAATAGCTCGCGAGAATTTCTCGTGAGCAAGAATTTCATAGAATAAAGGCATCTCGGGATTGTAGAGAGGAATGGGAAGGCCAACGAGGATTTGACCTAGCGAGATTATGATTTTCTGATCATCACACTGATGATCAGAAAACAACTTTGCAGAAAGTATAGATGAAGATTCTTGATCAGGAATGGTTGATAGGATGAATCCATTCTCTTGTAAATTCTTTTGAGCTTCATTAAAAATGGGTTTATATATATGACCAAGTGAAGCCATTTTTAGAGTATGGGAATGATTAGAGAATTGAAGGTCAAGAGAGAGAAAGAAGGGAAAATTTACAGTAGCAGAAACGCAGGTTGCAGAGGAAGAAAGTTGAAGAAAAGTTGCAGAGAGAAAATAAAAGAGAAGAAGAGAAGGGTGAGAAAACTATAAATAGAGAGAAGAATCCTCGAGAAAACAAATGCATTTAATGCGAGATGGGACGTGAATGGTCAGGAATAAACGGTTGAAAGAGACGTGTCGAGAAAAGAGTGGAAGAAGAAACATTTGTAATAAATTCTGTGTAAAAGTACGGGAGTGAAACAGATAAAGATGAACAATTGCGGCATTTCAAAATATTGGTTCTCATGACATTATCTTCTTCGCAGAGAAGATATGAGAAGAGGCAAGATGTAGGATCAGAATATCGCGACATCAATACTTCGCGAGATTAATAAATGACGACATTGCGAGGGAGTCACAGGGAAGTAAAATAAATGACGCAATGAATGACGACAGCCAGAACACGAGGAAGATATGAAAATATGGCGAAACTTAAGAGTGTCGCGAGATTGTATACTTGTACACCTGCGATATTTCGCAAGTCAATCCCGAAAATAAAGGACAGTGTAGCTGTCATCCACTGTGTACTACCCTATTGTTTATGGGTAAAAATCGTTTCTGCCGATTTCGGTAAATTTGGTAGGTGAGTGAGAAACTGGTTCAAACCCTAAACAAATGTGCCGCACGTGAGCACTTTATAGATTCGAGAGATCAATCTGCACAAGTCCGGCCTAAACCAAGAAATGGCCGTTCCGGACTTCACGTCGGTCACAAAGTGGAGGAGAAGGGTTGATTTGGGAGGGAAGCAAAGAAAGGTGTTGAGGCCGACAATAGTGCAGGGAGAGTAGTATGTCGACTTGTATCGAAAGTGAAAGCTTGGGAGCTTGCAAGAGGTGGAAGCTTTTGGGAGAGCTTGCAAAGTTGCCTTTCCGAGAGTGTAGTATTTTTCTCCCGGCCGAGACTTGTTGTCTCAGTGGAAATAGGTAAGACCTATTTATACAAGTCGAGATTTGAAACGTACCCTGACCTCATGAAGGAAGAGAGTAAAGGGTGAAATAATGGGAGGAGGTGGTAACCGCATCTTGTTAGTGGGTAAAAATGTTTTCACCATTATTTCCTCTTTTATTTGACCGCTTTATTCCTTTTCACGCTTTCTTAATGTGAGCGTAGTGTACGCTGCATGTTTGTGATCACCAAACCAAAACCCTAGAAAGCATCCCCGCCTTGTGTTGATGTCTCGAGTGTTGGTTGCATCTTGCGTGCAAGTGGTGCTACTAGGGACGCATGTGGCATGTGCCAATGGCATGTGCGAAATGCCTTCGTTGCGAGTTGCACCTCGAGCGTAAGTGGTAATGCCAGAGCTGCTAGTGGCGTGTGTGTTTGGCATGTGCCAATGGCATGTGCGGAATGCCTTGGTGGTAGGTTGCACGGTTTGCAAGTTAGGCTACCAAATGTGTGTGTTTGGCATGTGCCAATGGCATGTGCGGAATGCCTTGGTGGTAGGTTGCACGGTTTGCAAGTTAGGCTACCGGCGTGTGTGTTTGGCATGTGCCAATGGCATATACGGCCATGTTGACCTAGTTGCAAGTCTTGCAAGCCTAGGGCGCTATATTTGGCGTGGGCCAAAGGCATAGCGGCTTGGAAATATGGCCTGCGATACGTGTTGGCATAAGCCAATGGCACGTACGTCCATGTTGACCTAGTTGCAAGTCTTGCAAGCCTAGGGCGCTATATTTGGCGTGGGCCAAAGGCATAGCGGCTTGGAAATATGGCCTGCGATACGTGTTGGCATGTGCCAATGGCACGTACGGCCATGTTGACCTAGTTGCAAGTCTTGCAAGCCTAGGGCGCTATATTTGGCGTGGGCCGAGAGGCATAGCGGATTGGAAATATGGCCTGCGATACGTGTTGGCATGTGCCAATGGCACGTACGACCATGTTGACCTAGTTGCAAGTCTTGCAAGCCTAGGGCGCTATATTTGGCGTGGGCCAAAGGCATAGCGGCTTGGAAATATGGCTGCGATACGTGTTGGCATGTGCCAATGGCACGTCCGGCCATGTTTACCTGGTGCAAGTCTTGCAAGCCTAGGGCGCTATATTTGGCGTGGGCCAAAGGCATAGCGGCTTGGAAATATGGCCTGCGACACGTGTTGGCATGTGCCAATGGCACGTACGGCCATGTTGACCTAGTTGCAAGTCTTGCAAGCCTAGAGCGCTATATTTGGCGTGGGCCAAAGGCATAGCGGCTTGGAAATATGGCTGCGATACGTGTTGGCATGTGCCAATGGCACGTACGGCCATGTTGACCTAGTTGCAAGTCTTGCAAGCCTAGGGCGCTATATTTGGCGTGGGCCAAGGCATAGCGACTTGGAAATATGGCCCTCGCGATACGTGTTGGAATGTGCCAATGGCACGTACGGCCATGTTGACCTAGGCTTGCAAGACTTGCAAGCCTAGGGCGCTATATTTGGCGTGGGCCAAAGGCATAGCGGCTTGGAAATATGGCCTGCGATACGTGTTGGCATGTGCCAATGGCACGTACGGCCATGTTGACCTAGTTGCAAGTCTTGCAAGCCTAGGGCGCTATATTTGGCGTGGGCCAAAGGCATAGCGGCTTGGAAATATGGCTGCGATACGTGTTGGCATGTGCCAATGGCACGTACGGCCATGTTGACCTAGTTGCAAGTCTTGTAAGCCTAGGGCGCTAAATTTGGCGTGGGCCAAAGGCATAGCGGCTTGGAAATATGGCCTGCGATATGTGTTGGCATGTGCCAATGGCAGTACGGCCATGTTTACCTAGTTGCAAGTCTTGCAAGCCTAGGGCGCTATATTTGGCGTGGGCCAAAGGCATAGCGGCTTGGAAATATGGCCTGCGATACGTGTTGGCATGTGCCAATGGCACGTACGGCCATGTTGACCTAGTTGCAAGTCTTGCAAGCCTAGGGCGCTATATTTGGCGTGGGCCAAAGGCATAGCGGCTTGGAAATATGGCCTGCGATACGTGTTGGCATGTGCCAATGGCACGTACGGCCATGTTGACCTAGTTGCATGTGACGGACCGGAAAATTACGCCTTTGGCGCGTTGCCCCATGAGCCGTAATCCCCGGTGCGCCAATGATGAAGCTACGATCCGGCCTCGGCTAGGCAAATGCACGTCCAATTGCCCTTGCAAGCATGCTCGTGGAGCATGACGCAGCCTAACTTAGCTTCCACACCATTCCAACTTACCCTTGTCCCGCAAAAGGGTTTAAGGCCATAAGGCCAATGCCAATGCATTTTTCATGCGTCTACGGCTTTACCTTTACGTAGGGAATTCATAAATGAATTTCCTAGCTAGTTGAGCAACCGTCACATTGCCGTGTCTTGTCCGGGCATAAGCCTTAGACTTTAGCGTAGGCCACACCAAGCCCTTGCCATTTCCCACGTTACCTCGCTTACCATCTCTTTATAACTTGATAGGAAGTATGAGCATTCACTTGCTGGCATGCAACTAAGCCTCATCAAGTCCGGCCACAATCATCTCTTGCGTCGAGCTACCAAGCTTAGATGATATGAGGGGCCAACGTCTTTGGACCGGCAATGCTTGCAACTCATTGCGGCTGCCTACGTACCCTTCCCTACTCTAAAGGGATCAAGCACGGACCGTAGTTCATCCACGAAGGGACGAAAAATTAAACCAAATCGTTTGCAAGGCTGTGGCCTAGCAAAAACGGTAATGGCCTGGTCCGTATAGGCCATTCCGCCAAGATGCATAATGATTATGCATCATCGGGTCCGCGCCGTGGCATAGTAATGCCAACGCATCAAATACCCTCTTCGAAAGGCTACGCAACTATAAATGAGCCTTAGGCATCATTTATGCTCTTTCGGCTAGGCTATGAAGCTTACTTGGTACATAGTCCGCATATGCACCTTCAACCAACTACCCCTCCCTATATATGTCTTAATGGAATTTCTACAAGTATGAAAAGGGGAGCATATTGACATGCTTCACTATTCATGGCCGTTGCCATGAATTTCTGAAGGACCTAGCAATGATTGCCGAGTCTCCGTTCTATTGCACAATGATTGTGCACCACTCGTTCCGTCACGCTGCCAATGATTGTGCACCAATTGTTCTGTCTCTTGTACAATGATTACACACAACGATTGCGTGCAATGATTGCGCACTCACCGGTCTTCTATCACCTTTTACTTTATTGCACAATGATTTCGCCGTAAGATCGAGCCCACCTACCCAATCGGCCTAATGCATCATGATGATGCAACATTGGCCCTCGCCAAATGCCAAACATAATGCGCCATTTTGGCGCGGTATTGGCCTTAAGCCAATCCACCTTTTTCACGCTGCGAAGCTTTGGATGAAGCTTCATCACAAGCAAATGGCGCATCTTTTAGCATGCGCCATGCTAAAACACGGGGTGTTACATTATCACACCCTTCAAAGAATTTCGTCCCCAAATTCAAAACCAAATCTATTGTGGACAATCTCTTGAGTTGGATTCCATGAGCAAAAGTCCCATACCGGATGCTCGAAAATCACTTGGTTTCTTCAAGTTGTCATGAACAACAATTTAGACCTTCCGAGCACATGTCCCATACCACCCGCCCAGAATCCAAAAAGTGCCCACAACAAAACCAAGAATCGCAATTGGCCAATGCCAAGAGGATATCTCGACCGGGTATCCCAATGCGCATCCCATACTACGCACTCGAAGTCCCTAAAGTTCACAAGTTGAAAGGTGTCATCAAAATGACAAAATTTTAGCACAATCTTTGTGTGGATCAAGATTCAGCTTGCCCACCGTCCCCGACGGTCATCCAGTTGCCACTCGTAAGTGGGATGCTAGCCGCCCGACAACGCACACCCTTGGCCGTGCCAACGTGTGGGGATGATCACCCCATTGTCTACCCACCGTCCCAGCACGGTCTTCCGGATATCCACTGTGAAGTGGGGTGCCACTTAGGCCAGTAATCTCACAAGACTTGAACAAGCTCAACTCGATTCTCATAGTAATCGCAAAAGCGATTACAAACTCTTCCCGCGCAGTTGGCCTACTCTCCAACTTTATGTTTCCATCAAGGAAAACACTCGCCAATGAGTCCACTCCGCACAAGTCCCTAGAGTTTTCTCGGAACTTGCTCGATACCATCTGTGACGGACCGGAAAATTATGCCGTTAGCGCGTTGCCCCGCAGCCGTAATCCCCAAGTGCGCCAATGATGAAGCTACGATCCGGCCTCGTGGCTAGGCAAATGCACGTCCAATTGCCCTTGCAAGCATGCTCGTGGAGCATGACGCAACTAACTTAGCTTCCACACCATTCCAACTTACCCTTGTCCCGCAAAAGGGTTTAAGGCCATAAGGCCAATGCCAATGCATTTTTCATGCGTCTCTGGCTTTACCTTTTACGTAGGGAATTCATAAATGAATTTCCTAGCTAGCTGAGCAACCGTCACATTGCGTGTCTTGTCCAGCATAAGCCTTAGACTTTAGCGTAGGCCACACCAAGCCCTTGCCATTTCCCACGTTACCTCGCTTTTACCATCTCTTTATAACTTGATAGGAAGTATGAGCATTCACTTGTCGGCATGCAACTAAGCCTCATCAAGTCCGGCCACAATCATATCTTGCGTCGAGCTACCAAGCTTAGATGATATGAGGGGCCAACGTGCTGGACCGGCAATGCCGCAACTCATCATGCGGCTGCCTTCACGCACCCTTCCCTACTCTAAAGGGATCAAGCCACGAACCGTAGTTCATCCACGAAGGGACAGAAAATTAAACCAAATCGTTTGCAAGGTCAGTGGCCTAGCAAAAACGGTAATGGCCTCGGTCCGTATAGGCCATTCCGCCAAGATGCATAATGATTATGCATCATCGGGTCCGCGCCGTGGCATAGTAATGCCAACGCATCAAATACCCTCTTCGAAAGGCTACGCAACTATAAATGAGCCTTAGGCATCATTTATGCTCTTTCGCTAGGCTATGAAGCTTACTTGGTACATAGTCCGCATATGCACCTTCAACCAACTACCCTCCCTATATATGTCTTAATGGAATTTCTACAAGTATGAAAAGGGGAGCATATTGACATGCTTCACTATTCATGGCCGTTGCCATGAATTTACAAGGACCGCAATGATTGCCGAAGTCTCCGTTCTATTGCACAATGATTGTGCACCACTTCGTCGCCTCGCTGCACAATGATTGTGCACCAATTGTTCTCGTCTCATTTGCACAATGATTACACACAACGATTGCGCACAATGATTGCGCACCACCCGCTCTTCCGATTGCTTCGTTTATTGCACAATGATTTCTTTGTAAGATCGAGCCCACCTACCCAATCGGCCTAATGCATCATGATGATGCAACATTGGCCCTATGGCCAAATGCCAAACATAATGCGCCATTTTTGGCGCGGTATTGGCCTTAAGCCAATCCACCTTTTCACGCTGCGGAAGCTTTGGATGAAGCTTCATCACAAGCAAATGGCGTCTTTTAGCATGCGCCATGCTAAAAACACGGGGTGTTACATTGCAAGTCTTGCAAGCCTAGGGCGCTATGTTGGGCGTGGGCCAAAGGCATAGCGGCTTAGAAATATGGCTGCGATACGTGTTGGCATGTGCCAATGGCACGTACGGCCATGTTGACCTAGTTGCAAGTCTTGCAAGCCTAGGGCGCTATATTTGGCGTGGGCCAAAGGCATAGCGGCTTGGAAATATGGCCTGCGATACGTGTTGGCATGTGCCAATGGCACGTACGGCCATGTTGACCTAGTTGCAAGTCTTGCAAGCCTAGGGCGCTATATTTGGCGGGGCCAAAGGCATAGCGACTTGGAAATATGGCATGCGATACGTGTTGGCATGTGCCAATGGCACGTACGGCCATGTTGACCTAGTTGCAAGTCTTGCAAGCCTAGGCGCTATATTTGGCGTGGGCCAAAGGCATAGCGGCTTGGAAATATGGCTGCGATACGTGTTGGCATGTGCCAATGGCACGTACGGCCATGTTGACCTAGTTGCAAGTCTTGCAAGCCTAGGGCGCTATATTTGGCGTGGGCCAAAGGCATAGCGGCTTGGAAATATGGCTGCGATACGTGTTGGCATGTGCCAATGACACGTACGGCCATGTTGACCTAGTTGCAAGTCTTCCAAGCCTAGGGCGCTATATTTGGCGTGGGCCAAAGGCATAGCGGCTTGGAAATATGGCATGCGATACGTGTTGGCATGTGCCAATGGCACGTACGGCCATGTTGACCTAGTTGCAAGTCTTGCAAGCCTAGGGCGCTATATTTGGCGTGGGCCAAAGGCATAGCGATTTGGAAATATGGCTCAACGATACGTGTTGGCATGTGCCAATGGCACGTACGGCCATGTTGACCTAGTTGCAAGTCTTACAAGCCTAGGGCGCTATATTTGGCGTGGGCCAAAGGCATAGCGGCTTGGAAATATGGCCTGCGATACGTGTTGGCATGTGCCAATGGCACGTACGGCCATGTTGACCTAGTTGCAAGTCTTGCAAGCCTAGGGCGCTATATTTGGCGTGGGCCAAAGGCATAGCGACTTGGAAATATGGCCTCGCGATACGTGTTGGCATGTTCCAATGGCACGTACGGCCATGTTGACCTAGTTGCAAGTCTTGCAAGCCTAGGCGCTATATTTGGCGTGGGCCAAAGGCATAGCGGCTTGGAAATATGGCTCGCGATACGTGTTGGCATGTGCCAATGGCACGCACGGCCATGTTGGCCCTAGGCTTGCAAGACTTGCAAGCCTAGGGCGCTATATTTGGCGTGGGCCAAAGGCATAGCGGCTTGGAAATATGGCCTGCGATACGTGTTGGCATGTGCCAATGGCACGTACGGCCATGTTGACCTAGTTGCAAGTCTTGCAAGCCTAGGGCGCTATATTTGGCGTGGGCCAAAGGCATAGCGGCTTGGAAATATGGCATGCGATACGTGTTGGCATGTGCCAATGGCACGTACGGCCATGTTGACCTAGTTGCAAGTCTTGCAAGCCTAGGGCGCTATATTTGGCGTGGGCCAAAGGCATAGCGACTTGGAAATATGGCCTGCGATACGTGTTGGCATGTGCCAATGGCACGTACGGCCATGTTGACCGTGTTGCAAGTCTTGCAAGCCTAGGGCGCTATATTTGGCGTGGGCCAAAGGCATAGCGGCTTGGAAATATGGCTGCGATACGTGTTGGCATGTGCCAATGGCACATACGGCCATGTTGACCTAGTTGCAAGTCTTGCAAGCCTAGGCGCTATATTTGGCGTGGGCCAAAGGCATAGCGGCTTGGAAATATGGCTGCGATACGTGTTGGCATGTGCCAATGGCACGTACGGCCATGTTGACCTAGTTGCAAGTCTTGCAATCTAGGGCGCTATATTTGGCGTGGGCCAAAGGCATAGCGGCTTGGAAATATGGCTCGCGATACGTGTTGGCATGTGCCAATGGCAAGATGGCCATGTTTACCTAGTTGCAAGTCTTGCAAGCCTAGGGCGCTATATTTGGCGTGGGCCAAAGGCATAGCGGCTTGGAAATATGGCCTTGTTGCCATGGTGCGCAGGTGCGGCTTGGTTTGGCATTGTTGCCATGGTGCGCAGATGCGCTTGGTTTGGCATTGTTGCCATGGTGCCCGAAAGATGCGGCTTGGTTTGGCATTGTTGCCATGGTGCGCGAGGTGCGGCTTGGTTTGGCATTGTTGCCATGGTGCGCAGATGCGGCTTGGTTTGGCATTGTTGCCATGGTGCGCAGGTGCGGCTTGGTTTGGCATTGTTGCCATGGTGCGCAGATATGCGGCTTGGTTTTGGAATTAGGGTTCGTGGTTGAAACCCTAACTGCATTTTGAAAAAACACCCTATTAATTGTTTACACTTGAGTTAAATGCTCTTAGTTAATGTGTTGCGGGTAACACTAGGTCATGGGGTTTTACGATTTTACCCCTTGTCTAAAAACCACCATCAACATTAAGTCCCCTCGCTTAGCTCGGAACAGGGGCTTTGTTGCGAGGTAAGCATAAGATGGTGACAAACTATAATCAAAGAAACCGTAAAGAAAATTGAAGGAGGCTTGTCTCGACCTTTTATAAATAGGATTTGGAATCCTTGCCTCCGTAGTTTTGCACAAATCGGGAGGTCACACAATTGGTGGGCCTGGTGCAGCTTGGGCGTCGTTGGGAAGTTGGCGTGAGTTGGGAAACCGGGAGTGTGCTAACCGGTGAGACCGGCGCAATGTGGAAAGTCAGTGCGTGCTTGCGGCGTGACTTAGGAAATTGCGTGTCTGGCCGGTGGTGGGACCGGCGCAAGGTGTAGAAACCGTGCGTGCTTGTAGGCGTGACTTGTGCGGCCATTGGGAGGTCGGCGAAATTGGTGGGGCCGGTGCAGCTTGGAAACCGTGCTTGCAAGTGTGACTTGGGCGGCATTGGGAAGTCGCACCCTTTGTGGGCCCGTTTCTTACACGCGTGATTTTGGTGAAAGGGAAATCCTTCCCTATTTCAAAGTCTTTCACGCCTATATATGTATATATATATATATAAAAGCCCTTTCTCCCCATCCCGCGCTTTATTCTTTCCTCTTTTCATACTAGCGGCACAGAGAAACCAGCTTCCGTGTATGTCTTCGAGTACTTTTCTCTCTTTTTTTTTTTTTTTTTTTTCCCGTAAGTGTAAACCTTAAGAGTAGCGCTTCCACAATCCTTGCATATGATTCCTTGGCGTGCCTCTTGTAGAAAATATTGTATGTATGCAACCAAGGGAAATACTGCATATATTGTTTGAACCCGTAGGAAATATTGCATATATGAATTTTCGGTCCTGAAAGAAATATTTGAACCCTGAAGAAAATACTACGTGTGTATTTTGAACCCGTAGAGGATGCTCCGTATATAATTCTCAACCCGAAGAAAGATACTGTAGACACACTTGTACCCGTATAGAATGCCGCGTATATAGTCTCGAACCCGAAGAAAATACTGCGTGTATAGTCTTGAACCCGAATAAAATACTGTGTATATAGTCTTGAACCCGAATAAAATACGTCCTCCTTCCCTTTTTTTTTTTTTTTTTTTTTTTGTTGTTGGGTACGATTATGTGTCGTGAGATAACTTCGTCTTTCTCGTTTGTTTTGTGCAGATATCTTATTACCAAATTGTTATGAAGGAATTCGATAAGATGTTACCTCGAATCAAATTTCACTTCATCAAGGATGCTCATAATTCCAAACCAAACATAGATGATGAATTCTTTACTAGAGCCCTCGCCCCGCTCGGAAGAATCACCCCCGGGTTTCGTGCCAATTTTGCTAACCGGTGGTGAGGATGAAAGGAAGACACGCTCGGTTTGCCCCGGAGAGCACCATTCGGTTCCGTCTTCATAAAGGGGTGTATTCTTCTTCCAACATTGACTTCGGGATGTGTCAAAGCCCATTGCGTTCTTTTGATAGATGGGTTGAGTTCATGGTGAGCAAGGAGCATATAAATACCAACTTGACTCGAGCGCAGGTCATTGATGTCTTGTCAAGACTTGATGAAATCTCCAGTTAGGAAGGATATCCCAGGCTTGGTTGCTTTCATCTCCGGATGGTGTTCGGACACCCATACAATCATATGTAGATGGGGCGAGATAACTTTCTCCTTGGAGAGTGTGGCTCTCTTCTCAAATCTTCCGGAATCGGGAATCTTAAAATCCAATTATCTGAAAGTGAGGTGAAGATGCGGGATGACCTGGCCGCTAAGTTGGGGATTTTGCTCGGAAAGACTCCATTGCGAAGTCGAAGGATTACGCTCGGAAAGAGGATGAAAGGTGCCCTTACGGTTGGTGGATATCTCAATGGTTTCCGGACGAGTTGGAGCCCGAATGCAAGCAGTGATCTTCATGTCGCCGCATTTTTGTCTCTCTCTCGTTGTCCAGACATTTTTGATGACGGTTACTGCAAGAAAGGAATAAGATCGGAGTTGTTAGCGATTCTTTGTGAAGTTGGCAAAGGGTGAAGTTCTTCCCATTGGCAAGTTGTTTCTTGGTTCCCCGTATGTGCATCTGGATCACCTAGTTGCGAACATGCAAGTTTCGAATGGTTTCATGAAAGTGGATTCATATGTGCACGTTGCTTTTCTCGCAAGTCCGGCTATGGGAGCACTTTGAGAAGTATGCTCAAAACCGCCGCCTTCGCTTCCCGTGAGTTGGGGTGGCTCCCGAATTCTTCGATGGGTGAACAAAGCGTCCAAGAGTTGGCGTGAGCTTGGTTAGTTTTCTTGATAAGTTGCATGAAATCAATTTTCGTCCATGGGGCCGGTCCATAAGTCGTGACTCAAATTGACACTTTTGCTTCGCTCCGCTCATGTCTTTGTCTTCCTCGATGACGATTTGAGCGTTGGTGAAAACTGCTCATTCAAAGTCAAGGTCTTGCCCGGTTATATGCCGTCTTTCTTCGTGGGGTCTTTCCAGATAGTTGCTTACAATATTGACCGTGGTCTTTCTCGTCACATGGGTTTCGATCAAGGGGTGCCTCTTGTTTACCTACGGTGATCCCTAAGATTCATTGCGTGTCGCCCTTGACGCCAGATGCCCTTAAGCCGGGTATCCGCCTTTCCTTCTTTCAAATGGGAAGAGTAACTTTATGACCTTCGGCTATAATGAGTTTTGGTGCAACGAGTTTACTATGATCCGAGATTTTGTGAATAACGTGGTGGAAAACGTTCGTTGCAAACCTTCCCAAAGAGCTCTCAAGGAGTATCCAATGTTTAGAGATCCTGCTGCGAAAGTTGCCTAGCAATTCGGAAAGCCCCCAAAGCCAAGGAACGGAGAACGAAGAATCGTGCTTTGGCGGGTTCCGGACGCTTTCACAAGATCCTCCCACGGCCCTTGTGTCTTTCGCTTATTCCAATAACCAGGTATGCGTCGCCTCTTCATTGGTTTGTCTCAAAACACGTGAATTTCGGGCCGAGAATATGTGTCTTGTTTCCTTCGTGGCTTCGGTAGTGTTAATGCTTTCACGCTCTTGCACGTTGCCAGGAGACGGCAATTTCTTCAAAGAACTCCAAGCAAAGATTGAGCCTTCTCATAGCGATGATGAGTCGAGAGAGAGAAGAAGGTTCAACGATTGAGAGTGATTCCTCCAAAGAAGACTGGTTCTGTTTCTGGGAAGTGGTTCGGTGAGTTTCGCATTTCTTTTCTTTCTTCTTTTGTTTCCTCTTTTTGGGAAATATCCGACTCAAGTTCGTAGGAGGAACTGCCCGGAGATCTCGGGGTAGAGCCGCATGAAAACTTGCCTTTGGTGACCACCGCCGGTGACTTGGAGATGAGCGTTAGCCAATTGCCGGCACGGATGTGGTTCAAACGGTGGATGATTCTCTCGATGGTTGCTGTCGTAGACATGGAAGAAGACCCTCTGCGAGTAGTGAGGCCAGTGCAAAGCGCCATTTTTGATCCCTCGTACTTGGTTCCTTATCCAGGTCATGTGCTGGTTGGCGGCTTCAGCCGTGCCGACTAAGCATGAGGCGTTAGACACCGGGAATCTGGGAGAAGCACGGACATATGGCTACAACCAAGAAACTCACTAGTCGATTTGCGCTGGTTAAGCATGTGGAAGAGGCTTTATCTTCCATCGAGGACATGCGTGAGGTGACTGGCCACACCGTTTCTGAAGACGTTATTGCCGACTGGGAGCACCATCGCGACGTGTGCGTAGAAAAGGAGTTCAACACTTTGTGGTTTGTCAAAGGCCTTGCCGAGATCCAAAAGTTGAAAGATGCAGCAATAGAAAGCCTTTCCGCCGAGGAGATTGCACGACAGAGATGGAACTCGAAAAGCTTTCCAAGATGTTGACTATGAAGAGAGCGGCTCTTGAAGATGCGAAGTTGACTTTCTCAAAAAGAGCAGACTTGTTGGATGATTTTCCTTGAACGTTTCCCGTTAAACTTTCATTTAAGGTTTTTTTTTTTTTGAAAGACATATTGGATGTCCGTTCAAAACATGACCTTCGATAGACAAAATTGGTAGCTTTTAGGGTATTGGATTATTTCGGGATGAATGGTTCGATAATATGACTCGATTATGTTTTGGGAAAGGAATATTGCTTTTATGAAAGTGTGTGCTAGCAATAGGCACAAGACTCCGTGAGTATGACGGTTTTACTAAGGACCTAGAAATAGATCGTATATCTTGTGCAGCATAAATTTACTCACTTCATAGGTTTTGTGAACACGCCCCTCCGTGTAAATGCGGCCTTGCCGGGTAGCATCGCCAGTTAGTCCCCATTCTTTGGTGTAGCGTATTCGGCGAGTCTCCATCTTTTCGGTGTAGTTTTAATCAACTCGATAACCGTGTTGTCCGGCAGTTGAGTCGGACCGAGTCACAAGTCCCCAATTGCTGGTAGCATCTTTAACGAGTCCCCAGTTTCAAGTGTAGTTTTACAACCGGTAACCAGGGCGTCTAGCGATTGAGTCGGATCGAGCGGTAGCATCTTCTAACGCAAGTCCCCGCTTTTCTCGTGTAGTTTTACAACTAGTAACCGGGTTGTCTCGGTAGTTGCGTCGGATTGAGTCGCCTTCCCCACCATCTTGACATCCGGGTCGAAGAACGAGATCGACGATCGACATTGTAGCCGATAGATCAATCCTCCCACCGTGGTCGCCAATTGTTTATGGGTAAAAATCGTTTCCGCCGATTTCGGTAAATTCGGTAGGTGAGTGAGAAACCTGGTTCAAACCCTAAATAAATGTGCCGCACGTGAGCACTTTATAGATTCGAGAGATCAATCTGTACAAGTCCGGCCTAAACCAAGAAATGGCCGCCCGGACTTGCTTCGGTCACAAAGTGGAGGAGAAGGGTTGATTTGGGGAGGGAAGCAAAGAAAGGTATTGAGGCGAGAATAGTCCTGGGAGAGTAGTATCTCGACTTGTATCGAGAAAGTTAAAGCTTGGGAGCTTGCAAGAGGTGGAAGCTTTTGGGAGAGCTTGCAAAGTTGCCTTTCCGAGAGTGTAGTATTTTTTTCCGACCGAGACTTGTTTATCCGGTGGAAATAGGTAAGACCTATTTATACAAGTCGAGATTTGAAACGTACTTACGACCTCATGAAGAAAGAGAGTAAAGGGTGAAATAATGGGAGGAGGTGGTAACCGCATGGTGTTAATGGGTGAAAACGTTTTCACCATTATTTCCTCTTTTATTTGACCGCTTTATTCCTTTTCACGCTTTCTTAATGTGAGCGTAGTGTACGTCATGCCTTTGTGACCACAAACCAAAACCCTAAAAGCATCCCCGGTTTGTGTTGATGTCTCGAGTGTTGGTTGCATCTTGCGTGCAAGTGGTGCTTTGCTAGGGACGCATGTGGCATGTGCCAATGGCATGTGCGGAATGCCTTCGTTGCGAGTTGCACCTCGAGCGTAAGTGGTAATGCCGGCCGCTAGTGGCGTGTGTGTTTGGCATGTACCAATGGCATGTGCGGAATGCCTTGGTGGTAGGTTGCACGGTTTGCAAGTTAGGCTACCAAATGTGTGTTTGGCATGTGCGGAATGCCTTGGTGGTAGGTCATGCACGGTTTGCAAGTTAGGCTACCGGCCTGTGTGTTTGGCATGTGCCAATGGCATGTACGGCCATGTTGACCTAGTTGCAAGTCTTGCAAGCATGGGCGCTATATTTGGCGTGGGCCAAAGGCATAGCGGCTTGGAAATATGGCCTGCGATACGTGTTGGCATGTGCCAATGGCACGTACGGCCATGTTGACCTAGTTGCAAGTCTTGCAAGCCTAGGGCGCTATATTTGGCGTGGGCCAAAGGCATAGCGGCTTGGAAATATGGCACACGATACGTGTTGGCATGTGCCAATGGCACGTAACGGCCATGTTGACCTAGTTGCAAGTCTTGCAAGCCTAGGGCGCTATATTTGGCGTGGGCCAAAGGCATAGCGGCTTGGAAATATGGCTGCGATACGTGTTGGCATGTGCCAATGGCACGACGGCCATGTTGACCTAGTTGCAAGTCTTGCAAGCCTAGGGCGCTATATTTGGCGTGGGCCAAAGGCATAGCGGCTTGGAAATATGGCTCGCGATACGTGTTGGCATGTGCCAATGGCACGTACGGCCATGTTGACCTAGTTGCAAGTCTTGCAAGCCTAGGCGCTATATTTGGCGTGGGCCAAAGGCATAGCGGCTTGGAAATATGGCTCATGATACGTGTTGGCATGTGCCAATGGCACGTACGGCCATGTTGACCTAGTTGCAAGTCTTGCAAGCCTAGGGCGCTATATTTGGCGTGGGCCAAAGGCATAGCGGCTTGAAATATGGCCTCACGATACGTGTTGGAATGTGCCAATGGCGACGGCCATGTTGACCTAGTTGCAAGTCTTGCAAGCCTAGGGCGCTATATTTGGCGTGGGCCAAAGGCATAGCGGCTTGGAAATATGGCCTTGTTGCCATGGTGCGCGGGGTGCGGCTTGGTTTGGCATTGTTGCCATGGTGCGCGATGCGCTTGGTTTGGCATTATTGCCATGGTGCGCGAGGTGCGGCTTGGTTTGGCATTGTTGCCATGGTGCGCAAAGATGCGGCTTGGTTTGGCATTGTTGCCATGGTGCGCGGGTGCGGCTTGGTTTGGCATTGTTGCCATGGTGCGCAGTATGCGGCTTGGTTTCGGAATTAGGGTTCTGTGTTGAAAACCCTAATCTGGTATTTTGAAAAAATACCCCTATTAATTTTTTACACTTGAGTTAAATGCTCTTGGTTAATGTGTTGCGGGTAACACTAGGTCATGGGGTTTTACGATTTTACCCCTTGTCTAAAAACCACCATCAACACCTATATAAAGGGTTGAGTCAGTCTGTTGTGAGAGAGGGTTCTTTTTTGAATTGTTAAGCAAGTCATTAGGAGAGAGAAAGTTTTAGAGTAATTGTAATTCTATAACTCATTTCTATTTCATATTGTAAAGATTCAAGTATTCAATCAATAGGAATCATAATCATTCATCTTAAAATGTCTTAATTGTGTATATTCTTGTGAGGGGTGTAGTGTAGGATTTCCTGCAACTATACATCCAAAATCTAAAAAATTCGTCCAAAATCTAATCAGCATGTTCTTATGAAGATTAACCTATGTTCTTGTGAAGAATAAGTATTCTAATCGAGGTAAGTAATCTAAAAAACGTTATAATCAAATTGATGTTTATAAAATTTAATCCATCAATTTTAATCTTTGATTTTTGTGTTTGTTGTAGCGTTTCCTTAATTGGGTGTGTAGAATTTTTCTTGAAGATTAAAGGTATGGTTTTGTTCCAAAGGATTTAGGTCAATTAGGCTTATTTTCTTCTATACTATGAAAGCTCATCTATACTTAATTGCATATTAATTTTTATTTTCTCATTATCCGACGACGACTGAAGGATGAACTTCGGGATCCATCCTTTGATTCGACTGGAATCGATGAACTTCATAATCCTTTTTCATGTGGTTTCAGTCAGCGGTGATGTTCATATTTTTAGGATGAAAAATTATAGTTAGCTTGGGTTTCAAATGCTTTGTATGATAAATTTAGCTTGAAAAATGTTTTACAGAATATGAATTCTTTCAAATGCTCATATGCTCTGATATTCAATATATTGGAATTCTTTGACGGGTATATGAATTGAACTTGCTCATATGGTGTTTGGTGAAATGCATGACAAGAAATTTTTTTCTTCTACTGTTATGATTAATGGATACTCAAAATGTGGAAAGGTTGAGAAAAAAATTTGAGTAAAGCTTTAATGCCAATGAGTAAGGAAATGAATTTGTTCTTGTGGTTTTTATGTGCAGTTGGTTAGTCTGGTGCTTGGTTATGCGATCTTTATCAGATGATATGAAGTAAGAGCAAAGAAGACTGTAATAAGGTATTTTACTAATTTGAATTCTGATTTTGAGATTTGGTTTTAGTTTTGAGATTTGATTGTTACGTTGAGAGGAACCCTGTCAAAATGTAAACGAATCATATTTGGACATTTATTGGTAATAGCCCTGCGTTTAGGAGTTCAAATATGACTGAGTCACTACAAGGCAAATTGAGATGCCTTATAGAGAGTGAGATTACAAACATGGAGCTTCTGGATATAACATTCGTGATTATGACGGTTTCTTTTTGCAAATGATCTGAAAGAGGCTAAATACATCTTTGTTTGTAAGTATTGAGGTTTTAGATTCTTCCTAGTTTGTCTCAATAAAAATAGACATCGAGGACAGGTTAACTGAAGCTGATAGTATATACGTAGGCGATTACCTTTTAGGAAGAGACTAGCACACTAATATGAATGAATTTATGGTAAATGATATTACTGATATGAATAAGTGGTAAAATGAAACTTAAAACAATATTGGTGCAATCTTTTAACCTCTCTCTAATACAATAATCAGTTTTCCTTGTAGTGATAAATTTCTTTGAAATTTTTAATTAAGTTCTGGGGATTTTTGGTATCCAACTTTGAGTTTCCTGCTGCTTGGATTTTCCTTTGCATTTTGTTGTTGTGCTATATGAGAAGTTGCTTGGATTACTCTTTTGTTGATACAACTTGTATTTATACCGTGCTCAGATGTTGAACAAAATTACGTCGAGATTTTCACAATGCAAAAAGATGAATAATAAGAAACGCAAAGGTAAAGGTCCTATGGATTCTGAAATTGACCCTACTTTTGGAGATTTTGAGGTTCCAGATACCGGGTTCGATGAAGATAGCGAAGGTGAAACAACACCCTTAGTGGTACCCCTAGACAACTACAATTACCTGGAAGATAGTGACAAACACGCTTCTACAGATATTACATATTCAAGCGATCCAAAATTCAGGTACCAACATCGTGGTTCACTCTTCTCGGTCATTAGTTATTATAAGAAGATAACTAAACATAGTCCGGAAATTAAATACATTATCGACTAGGCATGATGGGGATGTTTATTAGGCATGAAATTAGGAGAAGCATCACATCCAGTGATTGATTATCTTGTTGAGCGTTTGTGGGATACAACACATACTTTTCACTTCCCTTTTGGTGAGATGGGATTCACGCCGCTTGATTGGGTAATGTTGACAGGATTGAGTATTGGAGTTGGGGTTGATGTTCTGTATAACCCGGTCTTGTTCAAATTTGATTATGTTTGTGAGTATATTTTTCCAGAGATAGAAGAACCCTTCTTATCTGAAGATCCCCCAGTTTCTGGAAAAAAATGCCCCCCGGCACAGTGGATTTCAGATGCAATCACAATTAAATTTTTGAAATCTTATTTCAAAGAAGATATCTTGGTTGCAGCTAATTTGGATGACAAACTTGCAGAAAAAGTGGCAAGGGCCTTTTATATGTATGTTTTGGGACAATTTTTCTTTTCTAATGCAAAGAACTACATTGATGCGGCTTGGTTAGCTGCTTTTGAGGATCTCAATGCAGTTGGCACGTATGACTGGGGTGGTCCCGCTTTTGCAAAATTGTATGTGGCACTCAACGCCTCTGGTAGGGGACAGAAGTCATTAACTGGGCCGTTCCAAATATTCGAGGTAAATTATTATCTATTCCTACTTCATTTAAAAGTTTATTTGTTGGTAGTTCATTTATTTGGTTGGTTGTTATGATGGAGTAGTTATGGGGATCTGAATATCTGGGCATATGTAGACCGTGCAACCCAACTAGTGAAGAAAAATGGCCAAGAACTTCCCGGTGGAAAGCAAAGAAAAAGACTATTGATATTGCTCACTTTAGGAATGCGCTTAATCAGTTGACTGCCGACGACGTGAAATGGCAACCATGGGAATCTTCCATTTGTGTCCTTGACTCTGATGTTTGTCGCAAGGCTTTGGAGCTTTCAAACAAAAGGGTTATATTTACTTGGATTGGCATGGTCAGTTAATAATTTCTGTTTTTATATGACCATTATTATTAAAGTTTATCATTTTATTCTAAATGGGCTGAGTTGGGTATAACATGCATATTCCTTTAGATAATGAACTTATTTTCCATGATTACTGGTAGTTTTACAGAATATGTGGTACCTATGAGAACGGTGTTGGAGGCAAAATCATCCTACTTTTGGAATTCCTAGAAACCCACCACTTAATATTGGCGAGGTTAGTCATGATATAGCAAAACTTGTGAAAGAAGCTAGATGGGCAGATGCAAATATGTTTGTGAAAGCTGTTTCATATAATATGTATCTACGATATTGGCGGCATGTAACTAACTTCCATCAATTCGTGACCAAAGTCGATTGGGAAGTTGAACTACATGGGGTTGATGGTGACCGTGTTAAACACATGATTCAACGACCTGCTCAGCATGTACCCATTCCACCACCACAAAAATTATCATACGTAAGTACATGCTAATACCCGTTATGATATTAAAATATATCAATATCAGTTGATTTATTTTATTTTATTTTCACGACAGCCTGAAGCTTATAGTCTGGTTCAAGAACATGCCAATTTTACCCGTGCATTTCGCGAGTTTATATTATATGAAACGGAAGACATGATGATACGTTTAAAGGCAAAAGATGAAGTAATACGGGGGACTTTCAGCTCGTAACAATTACTTGGAGGATCAGATGCAATTCCTTATGCAACAGACACTGCAGCCTGCTCTTGGATTCGGCAGTTTTTCTCAAACTATCCCACCAGCGATGTGGACTCCAGTGAGTCAAGCATCAACAATGTCGTCTGTTAATCCCTCTCCGAGAATGCTGTTTATCCCACCATGGTCAACGCCATCGCATACTCCTACAGATGGTGTGGATAACTAACTTTGTATAATGAATTAAGTATTTAGATGTAATTAAAAAATATATTATAACTTGGGTACTTGTAATTTAATTAGTATCATGGTTTAGTCATTCCAATCTGACAATTCTTTTTAGAATGCCAGTGAATCTGCAATATCTATTCTTATCTCTATGCCAGATTCGTCTTTTTGCATGATGTAGTCTTAGTATTTCCAGTGTCGGTTCTTTTCATCCTGCATTTTCAATCTGTCACGTTGCCCGTGTCGTGGTTTTGGCAAGGTGTAGTCTTAGTCTTTACAGTGTCAATTCTTTTCACTTGCCTTTTCAATATGCACTGCCTATTCTTTTCACTTTGGAAATGTAGTCTCTTTGCATGGTGTAGTCATTCCAATAGTAAGTCACATCGTCCCATATGTCTCTTTCCATTGTCTATAAAAGCAATACTAACTTTTTAGAAGTATACAAACCAACATTGCAAATATTCTTCTTCTTCAAACTCCCCAAACCATTTGTCAAACTATACAAGCCAATGGAATACTATGAGAATAACGCTGAATCTTCTTCTTCTTCTTCTTCTTCTTCTTCTTCTTCTTCTTCTTCTTCTTCTTCTTCTTCTTCTTCTTCTTCTTCTTATGCGATCTCTGATAACAGTTTGTACTCATCAGATGAAGATGCGATTGCATTGAGACAAAATAACCTAGCAATTAGTTTGGGATCTGTTATTACAAGTATGACATGGCCTCATAGTCGTATAAAAATACCAAGAGATCGTGATGCCGGAGGTATACTTCTATGGAATGACTACTTTTCTGACAACTATATTTTATGGCAGATGTAGTGTCTAGAAATCCTTACTTTGCTCAAAAAAGAGATGTTTGTGGCGTTCTTGGATTAACCCCTCATCAGAAAGTGGCTGCAGCAATCCGAATGTTAGCTTATGGTTGTGCGGCAGATGCAATAAATGAGTACTTACGCATTGGAGAAACCACTGTTTTAGAAGCAACTTGTAGGTTTTGTAAGATGATTGTGGTATTGTATGGGAAAGAATATTTACGCTCACCAACTCATGGGTGATGTTGAATCATTCTTTGAAAGAAAACAAAGACATGGGATTTCCTGGTATGCTGGTGTTTATGGGTGAAAGCTATTTCTGCCGGTTTTGGTAATTTGGGGTGTGTGGATGAGAAATGAGTCTAAACCTTAAACAAATGCACTGCGCGGTGAGTGCTTGTAGATTCGAGAGATCAATTTGTGCAAGTCCGGCTTAAACCCAAGAAATGGCCGATCCAGACTTATTTCGGTCACAAAGTGAAGGAGATGGGGTTGATCTTAGGGAGGGAAGCGAAGAAGGTGTTGAGAATGTGAAGGTGTAGACTTGCTTATGACTTGTAACAAGAAAGTGAACAAGCTTACGATTGGTGTAAGCATGCTCTGGGTGTTTTCTTGTTATTTTTCTCTGTTGTTTGGAAATAGGGCGGAGAACCTATTTATACAACTCATTGAGTCTTATTCACGTCTCTCGTGGGAAGTGGAGGAAGTGGAGTGATACACGACCATCCTTGCCCACTTCTCCTGTTCATCTCCAACCGTCCATGACTTCCTAACACGTTCTTGTGATGGCGCGTTACGCCGCACGCTGAAACCGCTGCACCAATACCCCAGTATGTATCCCCAGTTTGTGACATGATTGATGTTCTGGAATGTGTGGATCGTGGATCCACGAAAGATAGCATGTAATGATGAATTGAATGATCACACGTTGTTCAGAAGTCGATACTTGTGAAGTATCGTGTGTATTTTATCGATCTTGCATCATGGTGTGGTAAAGTGATGGGTAATGACACCTTACTAACCAATCAACTCCCGACCAGGCTGTATAACCAAGTTGGTGAAGTTGGACGGATGAGATGATCTTTGAGACACCCATCTGCGACCGTTGATGAAGTTAGGGTTTTGAAGAGGTGCGCGGCATCACTCTTGACTTGGTCGAAACCAAGCATGGGATACAACTTTGGCCTAACCGACCATACGTGCGTGTAGATGGCATGATGGTGTAGGCGCCTATACCCCATTACCTCATGGAAGTATGATCTGGTTCACTCAATTCATCCGGTAAAATCGAGTGGTCGAGATCGATTTGCGACAAAAAACTAGTGCGGCAAGGGCCGCGCGTCACGCCCTCTTCTTCAGCGCACGTTTCCAAGACGACCAATCTTGGTCGGTCTTGGCCGATTGGCCTGGTGAAGGTGGTAGGCTGATGTTTACGCCTATACTCGAATATCCCATGAAAACGTGATCTCGAGCCATCCAAATCGTCCTATGAGTTGAGTGGTCGAGATCGGTTTGCGGTTTGGGAGGTGTGACCACGCTAGTTTGAGCGTGCGTTTTGGATTAGCCAGGCATGATATGCCTTGGCCGATCGGGTTAAGGAATAGATGGGTCCACGGTGGTCATCTTTGGTATGACCGGACCTGCTAATCTAATCTTGGACCCTCCATTCATGCCGGAGAAGATGGACGCTCGTGATGCTCAAAACCCTAATTTTGGGTTTCAAAGTCGTGCGTCATCTCTTGTTTGGGCGATGATTTTGTCACGACCAAACATGGTTGGTTTTGACCGATTGGTCAAGTGTATAGGCGTGCCCACGGTGATCGTGTTGACATGCTCTGGGCCCTTTGAATCTACATCTACACCTCCATCTATACCTGCGAAGATGGATGGTTGAGATTGTTTTGCGACACATGTAATATGTCGCAAACCCTAATTTAGGGTTTTCCGTCCATACTGCTTGGTATGAACATTTTTTGGCAAGCTAGGCCAATGGCCGACCGTGCGGGCTCGGCGTGGGTATTCCATACCTGCTTGGGGGTGATGGAATTGATCTGGTCATCCAATCATGCTTGTGGAGTTGGATAATCACGATCATATCCCGGAGCACATCGGTCGATCCGGATGCTCAATCGGGCTAGTATAACACACCGAGAGAGGCTCAATCGCTAGTATAACACACCGAGAGTCGGCCTATACGGGTATTTCGTACATGGTTTCATTATAATGCTTGGAGGTTCGTGTTGCTCTGTGAGAGTAACACTCGGTCGTCATGCCGCACCGATAATGAGTACGAAATACAAGGCTGATTGCGCATTAATTAATAATGCTAGAAATTCACAGGTATATGGGATTGTTGCTACATGCTCCAACCTGGATGAATTTCGTGTATCCATAGAATGGGATTGTTGCCACATGCTCCATTCTTGGTGAATTAAGTGAGGGAGTATCCGACACTTATTAATGGCTTTATCTTTTACAAGATGTCGGCACATTATTTTATCTCGGTGATGGCATTTTTACAATTTTAACCTTAAATGAAAATCCACCATCAACAAGAGGGGGTAGCGTGGATTGTATGCATTGAAATGGGATAGATGCCCGTATCATGAAAAACTTATTATTTTAATATGAATCGGGGCATACACCGCGTATAAAGGGAGTGAAAGTATTGTCTTTGGAGGCGGTGGTGTCATGCTTTAAGATTGACTAATCCAAAATCATGCTTTAAGATTGGTTTAAATTTCTTTTATTAAAAAGTTGTATTATTTCCACCTTTCTAGTGAAGTTCAAGTACTCTCTTATTACTGATAAATATTAAGGTCCAATGCGGATAGATCCTTGAACATTATGGCTAAGTCATCGTAGAGATCCTTCTTTCTTTAAATCGAGTTTTCTTGTCTAGCTTGTTTGGCATAAACTTTTCCGCAGACTTAGCTTGTATTGCTTCAAACTCAGCTTGTCTTTGCGCCATCTTCATTAGTTATTGTGATTTGTAATGAGCATTAAAACTTTGTTGTTCTTTAATTATATCATCTAGCATTTCCTCCTGGGCATTGGATTTTGCTCTCCCTATTTTCTTTAGTCGTTTCGATGCTTTCTTCCCCAACTGACGCTTATGTGTGTTCTCTATGTCTCCAATATCTGTATCATCACTGGACTCGCCTTGATTTGTTTCCTGAATATCAACGTTTTCCTCACCACTCTGAGAATCTTCCATTTCTTGGGCCGAATCGAACACAAACGTCGACCGTCCTGAATATTTGATATTATCTTTTAGAATTTCGTAGCACTCTTCACGCTTAAATTTTTTGTTACGATTACTTTCTTTGAATCGTTTTCTTATCTCTTCAAGCTGTTATTGTTTTGAATAATCATCAGTGCATTTACATGTATATAATTATTAAGGATGCAAAAATTGACGATTAGTTACCTTGAGGGCTTCATTCCAGCCACTATGATATTCACCATCGACTTCCAACACTTTTGCAGAATAAAGTGCCACTTCTCTACTTATTCCTTGAAATCGACTCTGAATAAAAGTCCAAGTACGTTTCGGTTGACAAGGCATGGCTTCTTTGAGCTTAGCTTTGATCCGACTCCACAATACTCTTTCTGGTTGATCGGTTCCGGTAGCATAATCTTGAGATATTGCTAAATGGATTCTACATATCGTTGTATCTTCTTCTATTGTAAAATTCGGACCGTGTGGTGCCATACTTCTATATAATTTAAAATAAAAATGATAAGATAATATTGCAGAAATTGTTCTGATGCAGAAATATTTCATATATGTAGATATATAAAAGAGCCGTTGCAATGAATCAAACGGTCGGAAAAATCAAACGTTCAAAAATATAACCGTTGGGGTACGTATAACTAGTCAGATAAGCGAGTGTATATTCAACGCTTGTTAAGAGACGGCTCATAATACTTGCGCCCAAACCAGGCGCACTTTAAAATTACGCTTGTTACCAGGCGAATGTTATAACATCGCCCCAATGGAGCGCATAATATAACTACGCCTGGTTTGGGCGTATGTATTACATGTGTTTGGTCCGGCGGTGTTTATAAATGCTCCTGATTCAACGCCAATTTTATCTCCGCCCCTAGCTCATACGGTAATTATACTAATGCCCAGTATGAAGCGCTCACTATACTCTCGCCTGGCTTCATATGCTCTCAATACCTACATCCCACTATATGGTGATTTGGTCTGGGTTGACGACCACATTTGGTCTCAAACCCTAGTTTTCCGGACTATATATAGCTTTAGTCGATTCCAGTACGGCTCACTTTGGGACTAAATTTGGTTGTAGTCCCCAAATTTAAGCGTGACTATTGCTCTAAGTAGACACATAATGCTCACAAGGGATAATCCAAGAGTGTTAAAGGCACTCCATAACACGCTTCGAAGCACTCTAAATGCAAAATTGGGTTAACGGGTTCACTTAAACCCGAGAAAAAGGTACGTAATGTCACACATGCGTTGCTATCTCAAGCATGTTTGTTCGATGTTAGTGATCAAAACTATAAGTCTTGATTTCTAGTATACTTATAGATGTCTCGAAGTAGGACATAGATTGTGTAGTTAAGCCTTAGACTTCACGACGTTCATCATTTGAAGACGAAGAACTACTAAGGAGAGCTTGTGGAACTTCATCGACAAAAGGTATGTGGAGACTGAAACTCATCTATCACTTGGAAAGTCTATTTCTACTCTATATCCTATATTGAGACATAAGTCGCGTTATGATATAGTTTTCCAATTATACACATTTGAGATTTCGAGCTGAGTGTAACTCGCTTACATATTCTCGGAATATGTGTTAGCAATCTTTCGCTTCGACCAAGATCATCTTATTATGTCAAAATTATCGAGCAACATCTTACTTGGTTTGTGTGATACAATCATTTGATGTAAACTTGGAATGTTTCGTTATGATTATTTCAATAACTTGAAAATTGCTTTGATGCTACTAGTATGTGAAAACAGCTATTGTCATCCTCTAAGAAAGTTTCAATGATTGAAATAAGAGTTTAGAACACTTAACCATTATTGGATATGTCATGTTGTGTACTATTGCACATATGTAATCCATGTCCGGGAGCCATAGTATGCGTACACGTACGCGTACCTGTTGGCTTGAGAAATCTGGGAACCTAAGTATGCGTACATGTTAGCGTACTGGCGTAAGGTTCATGTCCGAATATTTCTGCTGGAATTGGAAGTTCGCGTACCCGTTTGCGTACTGGCGAAAACCAATTTTGGTCCGGGTATTTCAAGTATGCGTACACGTTTGCATACTTGAACGTTAAAATTCTAAAATCGGTTATGTTCATGAACTTAAACATTTATAAAATAAGGAATGCAATCTTTGCAAACCGTGGCTATAATGTTCATGAATTGATTCGAGTGAATCAAACCAATTTTGCTTCAATTGTGTTATTTTATAATTCTATGAGAATATAACAATTGAACAACTCTTTAACTAGTTTCATTTGAGTCATTTGAACTAGTTATGGTTAAGATAAACAAGGTTGATATAAGAGTATTCATATGGCTAACCTCGGTTAACTATTACTGAACCAACACGGTGTAAACGTTTAGGTACGGTTACATAAACCTAAATGAGGGTACATTTCATTTGTGTGTAACAAGCTAAGTTCGGTCTAGCGGTTGAAAGAGATTAGCTTGGTTGAATCAGGTTTTTCATCTAACGGTGAATATTGAATGCTTTGTTACCAAGGTAACTTAGATTTCAAACCCTGATTTGAAAACTATATAAAGGAGAACTCTAGTAACTAGGAAACCTAATCCCCACACTTCTGTGTGTTACTAGTTGTATAACTAAAGTCGATTATCCTTTAACCTTAGGTTTCTATCGAGACCCTATAGGTTAACGACTTGAAGACTTCATTGGGATTGTGAAGCCAGACCCAACTGTTTTCTCTGTAGTTGCGTGTTCTGATCTTGCATCTTCTATCGTGTTGAGTATAATTGAAATAATTGACTCGAGATTAATATCTCCGATAGGCAAGATAAAAGTAATCACAAACATCTTCGTCTCATCGTTTGTGATTTCACAATATCTTGTTTCGCTAGTCGATTAAGATTATTGTGAGGTGCTTTATAATACTAGGTTGTTCTTCGGGAATATAAGAAAGGTTTATCAATTGGTTCCTGTTCACCTTGATTTATCAAAAGACGGAACAAAACTCATAGGTATTTCTGTGGGAGACAGATTTATCTATACCAATAGACTTTTCTGTGTGAGACAAATTTGTTTATCAAGTCTTTGACTTTGGGTCGTAGCAACTCTTGGTTGTGGGTGAGATCAGCTAAGGGAATCAAGTGGTAGTATCATACTGGGATTAGAGACGTAAGGAACGCAACTGTACCTTGAACCAGTGTGAGATTGATTAGGGTTCAACTACAGTCGATCCAAAGTTCATTGGTAGTAGGCTAGTGTATGTAGCGGCTTAATACAAAGGTGGTGTTCAAAGATGGACTAGGTCCCGGGTTTTTTTTTTTGCATTTGCGGTTTTCCTCGTTAACAAAATTCTGGTGTTTGTGTTATTTCTTTTCCGCACTATATTTTGTTATATAATTGAAATATTACAGGTTGTGTGTTAAGATCAATCAATTAGATAATCCAACCTTTGGTTGTTGATTTAAATTGATTGGCACTTGAACATTGGTCTTTGGTACCGTTCAAGTTGTTTCACATAATAATCAGGCTCGTGGATTTCTGTATGTTTGATTTGTTGATTACATTGTGAAACTGAGATATAAACTCTTGTATATACTTTTCTCTAAATTGAGTCTAACTGTCTAGTTGATTTTCTAGAAATTATATAGGAGTAAGTCCTCTCAGATTTCCAAACGAATTGATGGGTGTGGTTATTGTACTCCTGCAGTATTGGTCTTTCCATGATCCACATTTTTGTGCATATACTGTGTTGCTCCGTAAGTTCTCTTATGTTGAGCATGGCCAATTGAATTGATCATTTTTATGGCTAATTCAATTGTGATTTTTTGATATAAATTCATGTTCTCATTTGATTTGATTATGTCCAAAGAAATCCTTTTTTTCTCGTAAAAGTAAGGTCGCTCTTATTGTTATTTCGGGAATGACATTTTATGGGGGAAAGTTCTTTTTGAACTTGTGCTTAAGTGCCAAATCTTTGTGGGGAGTGTGGCTGTGGAATATTGTAGGGGTTATGTTGTATCTTTATAAACTCCTTGATGAATGCATTTAGCTTTGGCTATATGATTGCATCTAAATAAGTTGGTATGTTGTTCTCTTTTGGTCATGAATTTTCTCTATGAAAATTTCATGAGGATCCCACTAGTTTTCGTACATTTGCCAATTTATATTGACAAAAAGGGGGAGAATTAATGTGTAGTTTTATACTACAAATACATATGCTTTACGGATCATTATGTAAGGAGGAGTGGTTTTCATGTTGAGATGAAGTATTGACTAAGATGGAGTGATACATATCACCATAGTATTGTTGTCAAAGTTGTGATACAATTGAACTTTGATGTTGTGTAATGATACTATGATACTGTATAACAATGATTGAGAGCATTTTTTTTCTCATTGTTATTGCTACGGATCTTCAACAACTATGATGCTGAGTTGAACACGTTTAGGAACATGGAGTACTTGGAAGTGACGAAGATTTCGAGTCGTGTTGAAGATGCCAAGGAGATCAAACATTTAGATGAGAAGCTATAAAGTTTTATTTATTTTGTAATCCATATGTATTGATAGTTTTTTCACCAAAATTGACAAGGGGGGAGATTGTTAGAGCACTGCTCGGTCGAACTCGTATGCGTTTCTATCTCAAGCATGTTTGTCAATGTTAGTGATCAAAACTATAAGTCTTGATTTCTAGTCTACTTATAGATGTCTCGGACTAGGACATAGATTGTGTAGTTCAGCCTTAGAATTCACGGCGTTCATCATTTGAAGACGAAGAACTACTAAGGAGAGCTTGTGGAACTTCATCGACTAAAGGTATGTGGATACTGAAATCATCTACCACTTGGAAAGTCTATTTCTACTCTATCTTCTATATTGAGACATAAGTCGTGTTATAATATAGTTTTCTATTATACACATTTGAGATTTCGAGCTAAGTGTAACTCACTTACATATTCTCGGAATATGTGTTGGCAAGCTTTCGCTTCGACCAAGATCATCTTATTATGTCAAAATTACCGAGCAACATCTTACTTGGTTTGTGTGATACAATCATTTGATGTAAACTTGGAATGTTTCGTTATGATTATTTCAATAACTTGAAAATTGCTTTGATGCTACTAGTGTGTGAAAACAACTATTGTCATCCTCTGAGAAAGTTTCAATGATTGAAATAAGAGTTTAGAAAACTTAAGCATTATTGGACATGTCATGTTGTGTACTATTGCACATATGAAATCTATGTCCGGGAACCATAGTACGCGTACCTGTTGGCTTGAGAAATCCGGGAACCTAAGTATGCATACCCGTTCGTGTAATGACGTAAGGTTCATGTCCGAATATTTCTGTTGGAATTGGAAGTTCGCGTACTGGGTTTGCATCTTGCGAAAACCAATTTAGTCCGGGTATTTCAAGTATGCGTACACGTTTGCATACTTGAAGGTTAAAGTTCTAAAATCGGTTATGTTCATGAACTTAAACATTTAAAAAATAAGGAATGCAATCTTTGCAAACCGTGGCTATAATGTTCATGAATTTATTCGAGTGAATCAAACCGATTTTGCTTCAATTGTGTTCTTATATAATTCTATGAGAATATAGCAATTGAACAACTCTTTAACTAGTTTCATTTGAGTCATTTGAACTAGTTATGGTTAAGATGAACAAGGTTGATATGAGAGTATTCATATGGCTAACCTCTGTTAACTATTATTGAACCAACATGGTGTACACGTTTAGGTACGGTTACATAAACCTAAATGATGGTACATTTTCATTTGTGTAACAAGCTAAGTTCGATCTAACGGTTGAAAGATATTAGCTTGGTTGAATCGTGTTTTTCATCCGACGGTGAATATTGAATGCTTTGTGTTACCAAGGTAACTTAGATTGCAAACCCTGATTTGAAAACTATATAAAGGAGAACTCTAGTAACTGGGAAACCTAATCCCCACACTTATGTGTTTTACTAGTTGCATAACTAGAGTCGATTCTCCTTTAACCTTAGGTTTCTATCGAGACCCTGTAGGTTAACAACTTGCACACTTCATTGCGATTGTGAAGCCAAAACCAACTGTTTTCTCTGTAGTTGTGTGTTCTGATCTTGCATCTTCTATCGTGTTGAGTACAATTGAAATAACTCGAGATTAATATCTCAGATAGGCAAGATAAAAGTAATCACAAACATCTTCGTCTCATCGTTTGTGATTCCACAATATCTTTTTTTGCTAGTCGATTAAGATTATTGTGAGGTGATTGATAATACTAGGCTGTTCTTCGGGAATATAAGACAGGTTTATCAACTGGTTCCTGTTCACCTTGGTTTATCAAAAGACGGAACAAAACTCATAGGTATTTCTGTGGGAGACAGATTTATGTATACTAATAGACTGTGTGAGACAAATTTGTTTATCAAGTCTTCGACTTTGGGTTGTAGCAACTCTTGGTTGTGGGTGAGATCATCTAAGGGAATAAAGTGTGTAGTATCCTAATGGGATCAGAGACGTAAGGAACGCAAATGTACCTTGAACCAGTGTGAGATTGATTAGGGTTAAACTACAGTCCAGTCCAAAGTTCATTGGTAGTAGGCTAGTGTCTGTAGCGGCTTAATACAGTGTGGTGTTCAAAGCTGGACTAGGTCCCAGGGTTTTTCTGCATTTGCGGTTTTCCTCGTTAACAAAATTCTGGTGTCTGTTATTTCTTTTCCGTATTATATTTTGTTATATAATTGAAATATTAGAGGTTGTGCGTTAAGATCAATCAATTAGATAATCCAACCTTTGGTTGTTGATTTAAATTGATTGGCACTTGAAAATTGGTCTTTGGTACCGTTCAAGTTGTTTCACATAATAATCAGGCTCGTGGATTTCTATATGTTTGATTTGTTGATTACATTGTGAAACTGAGATATAAACTCTTATATATACTTTTCTATAGATTGAGTCTAACTGTCTAGTTGATTCTCTAGAAATTATATAGGAGTAAGTCCTCTCAGATTGCCAAACGAATTGATGGGTGTGGTTGTTGTACCCACGCAGTATTGGTATTTCCATGATCCACATTTTTGTGCATATACTGTGTTGCTCCATAAGTTCTCTTATGTTGAGCATGGCCAATTGAATTGATCATTTTTTATGGCTAATTCAATTGTGATTTTTTGATACAAATTCATGTTCTCATGTGATTTGATTATGTCCAAAGAAATCCTTCTTTTCTCGTAAAAGTAAGGTCGCTCTTGTCGTTCTTTCGGGAATGACATTTTATGGGGGAGAGTTCTTTTTGAACTTGTGCTTAAGTGCCAAATATTTGTGGGGAGTGCGGCTGTGGAATATTGTAGGGGTTATCTTGTATCTTTATAAACTCCTTGATGAATGAATTTAGCTTCGGCTATATGATTCCATCTAAATAAGTTGGTATGTTATTCTCTTTTGGTCATGAAGTATCTCTATGAAAATTTCATGAGGATCCCACTAGTTTTCGTACCTTTGCCAATGTATATTGACAAAAAGGGGGAGAACTAATGTGTACTTTCATACTACAAATACATATGGTTTATGGATCATTATGTAAGGGGAGAGTGGTTTTCATGTTGAGATGAATTATTGACTAAGGGGGAGTGATACATATCACCATAGTATTGTCGTTAATGGTTGAAACGATCGGCTCTATTCATCCGACGCTCGGCCCATGTTTCACCGAGCGTTAGCTCAACCTGGGATGATTGTCTCAAAAATGGAAGACCGCCTCACACATTACCGACATATTCTTTTCACGCTGTGAGAAAATGAGTTTTCCCATCCACATAAGCCATCAGATACGTTATTTTGTATATCTCCACTGGAGTCGCTCTTTGTGACCCACACTGGTTCAATTTTAGCATCGTCCACATCTTATCTAATACCTGGCAGATTATGCATTTGATATCTGCATGGAATCCAATAAATAATGGATTTTAATGATATCCACATTCAATAGATATTGGTTTTCGGCACTAGCAATGTGGTTTTGCTACTTGAACAACTAGGTAACAACCCTTTGACGGCTGATCTTATGTGGCAAGTATAGTTGTGCGCTAAGGTGTTTGTTCCCAAGTTTCACGCCATCAAAGTAAACCAAGTCATCTTACTGCTCAGTTTAGAACCCCTTCTCATTTTTTTCGTGTCGTCTGCGCCTCCTCCCCTGCAACAAATGTTAACTTCCGCCACTCAAGAAAATCATCGCCCGATTCGTCTTAAAGAATTTCAACCTACATATCTATTTCTGATTGATGATGAGAATATCATCTTCTCAGTTGATGAAACCATAATATAGCACATATCTGTTAAGGTAGATAAGAATGAATTAGTTAAGACTCATTGTGATGATTAAAACAAATGGGTTTCTGAATCTATCAAGACAATATTTGATTGATCGATTTGAAGTGGAGATAGATCTTTCTTCTTAATCCTTCAAATCTTAATCAATCAAGGAAATATTAATGTTTAGGATCCGAAAATCCAAGGATTTTGAAGATGAAATTGAAGAAATGAACTATTTGGATTTTAATCAGAATAACATACATATTGAAAACAACACTGGATTCATGGAGTTTTTCTTGACGGTGTTGTGATTTTAACCTAGAGAACTTGTGGTGCAGAATTAGTTAGAGCTTCTCCAATGGAATGTATGTGAAGATAAATGTCTAAGTCCACATAGGATAGACATTCATTTTCCCTAAAATTCTTCTCCAATCCCAACTTCTTAAATCAATGTGAGGATGACATGGCTTCACTTTTGTAAGACATTGTCAAGGTGAGAGCTTCTCCAATGGTGGTTGTGTGTGTTTCCTATGTGGCAATGTAAATAAGACATGCTCATTCCAATTTTTCCTTAAATTTAGGAGGAGAAAATAGTTCATCTCCAATGGTGTCGTTTGTTTATGTACATACATTCCATTGGAGAAATGTCTCCAATGTCCTAAATTAATCCCAATATATTAAATAACTATATTTAGCCTAATAAAATCTAAAAACTACTAAAAATAACATTACATTTAATCCAGAGATGAAATCTATTTTTCCCTAAACTTAAGGAAAAATTGGAATGAGGATGTCATGTTGCCACCTAGAAAACACACACAACCAGCAGTCAGAAAAGCCAGAGATGAGATGATCTTATCCTCGCCTACCATGGGTGCCACGTAGATTCAACTTTTCATATAACACTTTTCGCTTGAGACCAAAATGAAATTAATCCCAAAAGACATTAAAATAACTATATTTAGCTCTAAAAGAGGTAAAATCTAATAAATTTATGAAAATGAAGTTTATTTTTTTTGTTTAATGATTAATTAGTTATTAGTTAATGATTAGTAATTAGTATGATTAGTAATACTACTAAAAATAATATTTACATTTAATCCACAAAAATCTTTTCCTTACGAAACAATACCTTTCCAAATTGGAGATGAACTATTTTTCCTCCCTAAACTTAAGGAAAAATTGGAATGAGGATGTCTTGTTTATGTTGCCACCTAGGAAACACACACAACCACCATTGGAGAAGCTCTTAGAGATGACGTTTTTTTTTTTTTTAAAGATGCAAAGAGATAAATATATTAAGAATTTGAACCAAGTACACAATAGTTAAACCAGCAGAACATTCAAAGGTTTAACTGTTCAACTCAAGTAATAAGGAAGTTCCAATTGAATTAAATGGGTAACTAATAATGCATCCAAGAACCTTTATGGAATGTGTTCTATTATGTCTTCTGATCTTCTAGGAGTGGATTAGGGCTAATATGAAATTTCCTACAAAATGTTTTGCAAGTAAAAAGAAAACGGTGGGATGATTTGTTTATTTTTTCTTCTTACTACCATGATAAACTTGATTCAAAAAGAATACCTTAGATCGAAAACTTTAACATAGAGAATTGGAAGTTCAAAGAAAACCTTCGATTTTCTTTGAGATTTGAGAAGAAGACGGGTCAAACCAGTTTAAATGGAATGGGTCGATGTAAACTGAAAAGGGAAATTATGCCTGTGCCCGATCCATGGATAACCCATAATATGAGGCCCTTAATTAAAAGAAGTTTAAATTTAGGCCCCGAATTATTAAAAGACATCCATACCCTTTTATATATTGTCAAGCCCATAATTAAATAAAAATTTAAATCTAGGCCCCAAATTACTTGTCAAGATCTGAATTACACACCTTATTTAGTAATTGAAACAATAATCCATTTACAAAACTTCTCATTTATCAATTGTTATTGAACACAGAAACCTAAAACACGAAATACGTAAAACTTAGAAATAAGCTTTCTAATAAAAATGTTATCTTCTCTTCTTATCTTCTCGATTCCAAATGCCTACCGAACAAAATAAACTTACCAGAGTGTGCATGCTTGTTAACTAGTGGTTACATATCCATATACTTGCTTAAGATAGAATGATGTCTACAACATGGAGGCATATATAGAACGAGGGATTGAAGTTCCTTTGATCTCACTTTATTTTCATGGATGTATAACACTTTCCGCAATAGATGAGACCAAAATGAAAAGTCACACTTAAAATCCTCGAATGTTGTTACTTATCTTTTTCTTTTTGATATGATGTCAAGCCTGCCTGATCAGAATATTATTTCTAGGCCCATAAACTTTTTAATTATTAAAACTTGGGCTACCGAACATACTTACATGTTGTATATACATCCATTAGACAAATGACTACTGCATGTTGTATATGCATCCACTAACAAAATTGTTGTATTTTTAGAGTACGTATCTACTGAAAAATGGATGCACAAGTAAAAGGATAACAATTATATAGATTTTTAGGCATGTATGTATCCGTCGACGGAACACGAATACTAGGCCCATGCTTGCACTTGTAAAATCGATGCATGGTTTCATCCACTAACAAAAATTGTTGTATGTTATATATGCACTCACCGTCGACGAAGAAAAAGAAGATGCATATATGATACTGTGGTCTGTCCTAAAAAACAACTATTTTTGATATTCTCATAAAAATGATTGCATGTGTTGTGTATGCATCCACTGAACATATGATTGCATGTTATATGTGCACTCATTGCACATTATCTGCGCATGTTGTATATGCATCCGTTGTTAAATTTTACATACATCAAAAATCATAAATTGTATTTTATTTTTATTATTTTTGCCTTTTGGCATGGTGTCTATATATACTCCTCAAAATAACAGATTGTTTATTGGCATGGCGTCTTATGCATTAGGCAGTATAGGCGGCTGCCTAGAGCCCCAAATAGTTGGGGGCCCAAAATAATTATAGGTAATATGTGGCAGTTATAAGTGCCACAAAATCATTTTCTTACAGTTACACAAAGTACAGAAAAACTGTGACACTTATTATTGTTACTAAATTTTTAAAATAGTTATACAACCATTATTAATTGAGGCCTATTTTATGCTAATTTCAAAGCTTAGAACTCCAAAATTCAACCAAAAAGGCCAAAAAAATTTTGGACGGCCTTCGGCGCATAGCCGGTTCAAAATTATCACTTTAAATATATAAATGTATGTCCCCCTAACCTAAAAATGTTACTATGTCTCTTATTCAGTAACCGATAAAAAAGCCCCATATTTTAAGTTCGCCTAAAGCACTCCAAAACGGTAAGACGACCACTTTATGCATCTGCTTACAGATGAATGTATCAAAAATAGTTGCACATTATATTTACATATACTGAAAAAATATGGATAAAATGTCTACGCATCCACAGTAACAAAATTGTGGGAGTTGTATTCTTTGGTCTTCTAAATCTGGTTCAACGGCTACTCATCATCTCAAGTTCTTTTGGAGGCAATTGGAGGGTGTTTTGATTTGTTGGGTTATTTATGCCACAAAATTAGTCCAACATCCCTGAAACAATAATTCCTGGGCGAAAAAAACATGTAAAGTTTGATATTGTTTAAATGCTCAGGATCTAAAAAGATAATTTTCAATTATCTATTTTTGGTATTCTGCACAAAAATAAAAGTAAAAACAAATACTTTTACCTAGAATACCATTCTTTGAACTTTCTTCACTAAAACAAGCTTCACAGCCACATTTTCATCTGAAGCTAAGCTTGTAGTTTAAGCTCATATTTGATTCTTCTACTCATCCGAACGTAAACCAAGGCGAATTGTAACAGGACTTTGTCTGCGTATGAATTCTGCTAGTGTTGATTCCATCTTCTTCTTTTTTTTCCAATTCTATCAGGACCTGAGAATGATAACCATATCTCACATTTCGTCCCAAACCTACTCGCTTTGATATCTTCTGATTTGGATTGTACCACGATGAAGCAAATGTCGATGCCGCATCTTGTTGCCACCATACTTTTTTCCAACAAACCCTTGAAGCGACTCTTGATGAGTCTGGATCCAATGGAAAACAAATTAATAAGAACAGAGCAAGGTTGGAGAATTTGAATCTGATCGAAAGAAAAGAAGATCTGGGAGATGATTAATGCAACACATGATGAAATCAGTTTAATTCATTAATATATACAAGATATAATCAGTTGTATCCAATGGAAACACAAGATGAAACCAGTTTCATGCTTGTTTAAATTTAGATGAAACAATTTAGCTCAATCCGAAAAAGGATGATACCAAGTTTCATCCAAGTACAAGCGTAAAGGAAATTAAAATAATTTCAAAACAAACTATATCATTACTACATTAGCTCTATGACAATCATAAACAACATATCTAGATCAATACTTGATTTTTATTTGTTACTTAGAATGAGAGTAGGGGAAAACATGAATGAAAATAATCCCATCTCAATCCAAAACAGGATGAAACTAGTTTCCTCCTAGTATAACATGGATAACGTCAATTTCAGCTCAATCAAAAACAGATGAACCTGGTTTGATGAAACCTAGTTTCATCTTTAGTATAAAATGGATGAAAATAATTTGAGCTCAACTAAAACATGATGAAACCGGTTTTCATCCTAACATAATGGATGAAAACAGTTTCAAAATAGACTATATGAGTACACATATCTTTGTAAAATGAACAGACAACCAAAAATCTCAATTCATTTTATACCAAGTTGAAACCAATTTTAAACTAAATCTCATAACCATTTTCAAACAAGATTATATATTAATGACAATCAAACAACATCTCTAGCCTATATTTCATTTGTATTTCAACATTTCAATTAAAAAACATGTTTCCTAAAATTAAATCAAAAACATGAATTAGGGTTAAGAAACTTACGGGTATTCGTCTTGAATTGATGGATGATAACAACATAATACAATTCGTTTCAATAAATTAGCGAAATGAAGAACATAAATCACAATAGGTAATGGTGGTGGTTGTGTCGATGACGAAGTTCATTTAGTAGTGACGGTTACGATTTGCAATCCAATTGATATCTATATTGGTGATGGCGGCGATGGTGAATCCAAGAGAGTTCGGCGTTAGTGGTTGTGGTGGTGACGATGATGGTCTTTTTTGTCAATAATGATGGTAGAGATCTTGGAGGAAGCTTGGTTCTGGTTTTGATGGGAAGAGGAAAAAGATAACGAAAAAAAAAGAGGTTCGTGATGGTAAATGGAAAAAGATAAAAAATATATATATATATATAATGGTCCGTATAAATATATTTTTTACATGAAACTAGTTGGATTTCGCCTCCAACGAGATCCACTATATTACCCCATCCACTCAAACAATTGACAACACTTTCTTGGGCATATATCCCATTTTCCCTATTTACGCTTTGACCATCCTCCCTCAAACTCCATCACATTTTTCTTTTTCTTTAATAAACTCTTTTAATAGCATAAATTCCATTAAAAAAAATTCTTTTTCTTTAATAAACTCTTTTAATAGCATAAATTCCATAAAAAAGAAATACTTATTCCTCTGCAAAATAACACTTTATTCTTAGGCTATATTAGCTTGGATCTAAACTATATGCCATGATAGCTACAAGCAACGTGCCATGATAGCTACAAGCAACGGAGAGAGCTAGAGAGCTGTCGGATAGTTTGCAAGGTGCACCTCAAGCTTGTGAGTCGTGGTATTAAGAGTAACAATATTTGTCCCAAGCAGTGATGCAGGCCAGCCCGAGATATTTTGGCGTTGGCATGTCATGTGAACCATAAAATAAACGTGAATTAATGCGGCTGAATTAAGCACCACAGGTTGTGTCGTCCAATCCAACGTCCATTCCATTGTCAATCACTCCATCATAAACAGTTTATCTCAAGTAATATCTATCTATCTGCTTTGAGATCAAGTGAATTAACTACTGGCTCTTCTAAATCAAATGCAGCTGCGAACACGTATACTTACACGCGTTGCCCAATGGATGAAGCTAAATGCATGCTTCAAGTCGAATGAAAACCTAACGTTGTAGAGTTGTAGCTACCTGGCCGCTTACTTGAGTTGTCAAACTGACAGAAGGTAGATAGAAAGATAGATGGATGGAGAGACACCGGTTGCTTGAATAGCCATATATGCATGGCTCTTTTTAGGTCAAAAGTAGCACTGCATCATCCAGCTTGCTGATGATGAGTAAAAAGAAGAGAAAAGAATATGTTTATTTTTCATCGGCTAATAAGGTGATTAATGTACGTAGACTATGTTTATGAACTTAATTTGCGTTTAAAGTTTGAAATAACATATAATATCAAATGTGCAATGTTTATTTTAATTTTGTGTATTTTATTGGTGATGATACTAGTGACCTGCAGACTTCGAAATTCATCTATTTCTAATTATTTACTGATAAAAAAAGAAACTTCAATAGTCCGACTACGTAAAAACATGAAAAATCTCGTAGAAAATTTAGAGGTTCGATCCTACGAAAATGATTTACATCCCGCGGGTTATCCCGCTGTGACACAAGGGGGTGGGACTCACACAAAACCCACCCCTCCAAATCCGCCGAGTCATTTGGTTTCTGTTTTTTTGTTTCTTGCGAGACAATCGCGGGATTGAGCCCGCGGGATATCTATCACTTCCGTCGATCATGTACCTTGTAATTGCTAGTAAGACAGATTTGAATCGGTGGTTGGTATCATTATCCAATGACTTTGTCATCTTGGAAAAAAAACAATAACTAGGATTGTGATCCAAACGGACACAAATCCTCAAAACGCAATGACTGTTCTCGACCAAACGTACACAGAAGAACAAGATATGAAATCATTTGCTAATCGAACTTCAACATTCAGACGCAATGCAAAGACCAACTAGATAAGATAACTTAAAACATACAACAAAAATGCACATATTGCTAATTAACTTTTAAAAAAGCTTACGTAAATAACATTCCATTTCGTTAAAATAAAATAATGGTCCAGGTCAAATAATTATCATCCGTTTATCTACGCCATGATAGAGACACTAAAGAAAAATGTTTGATAAAGACAGATTTCTTTTAAATATTTACGAAATTGAAAAGACCATGATAGAGACACTAAAGAAAAATGAGCCCATATTTGATTTCTTAAATAAGAAGAGAGCAGATTTCTAAATTTAAATATTTACTTAATTTATTCCCCATCGAAATGGGACTGTGAAAATTAAAATGAAATTTTAGAATTACTTAATTTTTTATTATTAGATAAAGAGTATTATATTAACTAGTTGGAAGCCTAACAAGTTAAACTCCAACAATATACTAATACATTAATTGAACAGGTTGTTGTGCTAGCCTACCAGCAAGCCTCATGGGTAACCTATCCAAGGAAGCCGAAGCGGATGGGGCTGAGATTGTGTCACAAGGGGGGCAAACTAACTCTACCTTCCATGTTAATTTCTGCAATATTACGCCATTGGGGGCTCAAACCTGGTACCTCCTGTAACGCATGAAATTTTGGGGAACGGGGATGACCAGCTGAGCTAAGTACCTGTTTTTACACAAACTTTTTACGCCGACTGCCAAAACAACCATAACTCATGTTTCCGTTCCTACTAAAATGTTATCCATTGCTTTAACTGGTTGATGTACTTACTGAATCTACTGATCACCCTAACCAGGTAGTAGCTTATCACTGTATTGATAGCTTTCTATGAAACCACTTGACCAAGAATTCATTGATTCGTCTAATAAAGTCAAGTACCAAAAAAAGAAAATAAAGAAGTCACTGGGACCTATAAGCTAGCTTTTGAATACCCTAAAAATAAAACTTAAAGAGAGATTCTCAAATAGGGCGGGGCCAATCTCGACCTAACCGGTGCTTTGCATTGTCCAATCTGTCCGTTGTTGTAATGGTTCATAATTTACCACTGTGTCCTGAACCCAGTTGCTGACTCATGATTAGTTTAATCGAAAATGATTTATATCCCACGGGCCCTAATTTTTCGAGGTTGTACCGATGTGAAACAAGGGGTGGGATCTAATTTACACTAAATCCAGCCCCTGATTAAATCCGTCCAATCTCACGGTCACTAGGTCTTCTCCTTCTTTTCTCCTTCTTTCTCTCTTGCGGGACAACCCACGAGATTAGGCCCGCGGGATGTGTATCACTTCCGTAGTTTAATAGGTTTCATAAAGATTTTTTTTAACAATTTTGTTATAGGGAGGGGGTTTTTGGATCAAAGGAGTGGAAAACTCGTACTCCACTCACCTACCATAACCTGTTCATTACTTTATTATGAGTCGGACAAAAACACCCTCGCGCAAAACTCGTGCAGGTTTCAAAACAAAAGACTAACCTTTTCTCTTTACTTCTTCTTACCATTAACGAAGAATAATCATAAACCCGCAAACCACGATTTCATCTATGATTATTCGTTTAATTTACAATCATCAAAATTTTGAACACTACATCACCAGAATTAGTTGATGAATATCTTGATTTTGAAGGCTGAGAACCATCTTCAAAGCCAAATCAAATGAATTTTTTTTTTGTGATATTATGTCTTCAAATGTACCGAGTTTGCTGGAAATGAAAAATCTCTGGTACCCGAATGACTAAATCACGTTTCTTTCTTATTTCTATGTATGTTTATCACAAGAAAAATTCAGTCTTTGAAAGCTTGGTTCGTTCGTAGCAGGAGAAGAGAAATAAAACATTCACGTTCACAATATGAGAGGCGGTGAATACCCGATTTCTCTACCACGTAAGTGATTGTGAAATCCAACATTTCACTACCACCAGAGTGATGGTGAAATAGAACATTTCGCTGCCATTTTACTGATTGTGAAATATAAAGTTCCAATGCCAATGTCCATTTTTCTTCTTCTTCCAGTTTTGATTGTTTAATCTTATAAATCACACTAAATATGATGTTAAGATTGTTCCATTTGGTGCTCTCTCTAGTAATGAAGAAACTTATCTTATACCCATATATTATTCAGTGTCCTCCTAACATCTCGAATTTAAGGAACATTTTCTAAATGGGCAAGGATTTGGAAGAAAAAAATATGCATGATACTCTAAAAAGATTAAAATGGCGGGACAACTAATCAAGAGAGATGATCCTCTAAAAAAATGAGCTATGTTTGTCTGCCATATATATAGTGTCATCACATGATTAATGACTACACATTCTGAGCAGATTTCATTTGATTACCAAGTCAAAATATGATAACTTTGTGATGTTACCAAATATTTTTCCCATCTCTTAATGTGGGAGAGTTAATCAACAGACCTTGCCAATCACCAAGTGGTCTGGTGGTTGGCATGCTCCCTCCCACTGCGGAGGTAGGGGTTCGAACCCTGTAATTGCTGAAATCCTCTCCAATTTAAGGAGTTTGGATGTAGTCTAGGGACCACTAGTCTAGGGCATCAAAAAAAAAAAAAAAATCAACAGACCTACATAAAATAATAAAGTAGAAACCAGTTATCTTCTTAATTTTTACGTCTCGCAATATATACAACAAAGAGGTGCTCTTGGAAAACTTTTATTTTGCATCACCGGGCAAATGCATTTGGTTCAGTTCATCCTACAAACTTAAAAGCCACTAACAGTGCAACAAGAAGCCATAACTAACCTTTTTATGTAAAAAAAAAAGTCATAACAAAGCTAAAAACAGGTCTAACAACAAAGAAGAAATTTACACAAGCCTTGCCAAGAGCTAAGCAACAACAGTGCTCTTTCTCTTCTTCGTTGCACCTTGCAACTGGTTCCCGTTCACTCTGGAAAAAGAGGCATCTAGTTTTGCGCTCACTAGAGTGAACGAGAAAAGGTTTCCTTCCATGGAGTTTTTGGATTCTCGTTCACCTGGATAGCGTGATAAGTTTGTATCTCCTTTTTCCAAAGTAAATGTGATTTCGACAAATCCCCTAGGTTTATACTGATTGTAGAAACTCTTCTGCTCCCACTTTATGCGCACAATATTTTTGCTTAAGGAATATTCTTTAAGCTCTTAGACCTATACAAAATTTATACAGTATAGACTTACGAGGTATGATAACAAAATTTACATGTTATGTTGCATGACAAGACAACCCTTGAACAACATCTGATGATGATTTGGTTGACTATTTACCGAAGATTTTGGTGAATATATTTCTAAAGTTTGTTCTTCACGCTTCGAGATAAGCGTTTCGCTGAATTAATATTATCAAAGTGCAAGACCTTGAATAACACCTAAAGATAATTTGGTTGAAATTTTCGTGAGGACTTTGATAAAGTTTGTTCTTCATTTGGGTGGGTTGGGACTCCCAATTTGGGAGGAAGAACTGAAATTTTTGTTTCGTCGAGGTCAGAAGGAATCCTGTAATTTTTATGTGGTACTCAAGGGTAAATTTGTCCGTTTTGGTAGATAATTTGGACTCGTTTCACTTTGGTGAGTTGAGTTCGATTTTCCTACTCCCTTGATCCTAAAACCCCCTCCCTATAACAAAAGTGTTTTTTTTTTGCTAGACTTTCATAAAGAATTCTAAATGTCTAAAGAACCCCGTTCATTAAATAATTTTGTATTTACAATTTTAGTATTTTATCTTTTTTGCACTAGGGTAGTATCTCCAAATATGGGTATTTTTTTTATGCACTTGTCGTAGCATTTTCAATATAACATAAGTGTTAAAAAGCTCGTCCCTTTCCCGCTTCTCTCTCCGCTCTCTCCCATTTTTGCGAAAGAAAAAATAAAACCGTAGCCCTTTTAAAGAAAGCACGATTGGGGATATAAATTCATATCTCCATCCAATAGTTTTTTCTAAGGGGTATTTCTTAGGGGCTTAAATACAAAAAAAAAAACTACCCTTTAAAACAAATAGAAACTAAATCAAAACTAAATATTTCTCATTCCCTTACAAATTCTTTTCTTTTTCTCTGTCGACTCCTCACTTTGAAAACGATTTTTTTTTACATCGCCGATACTATATTAGTAATGAAGACTATGCCGGAAGTGATGAAGACCATGTCGAAAAATTGTGTCGGCGTAGTTAGTTGACAAGTATTCAATGCCGGAAAATGGTGCCGGCATGCTCGATAAATGACTTACAATGCTAGTACGGTAAGTTGGGAGTACCCATTTTCTGTACACTTTGTAACATTTATCGGCATGGCTAAAACTATGAAGACCCTGCCGTTAAGAAGGTTGTCGGCATGGTATTCATACTTCATCTATGTCGGCACTCTGTTTTTCAGGTGTGACAATGGCGAATACAAGATCAGCTGAAGATTCAACATACAACCCTTGTTTAGAAGACTCAGAGACATCTCTTTGTTCACTATCAACACTCATTTTAACCAAATTCTATTAACTCAAAAATTTCCTTCTACTCTCACCCAAGTGAAGAAATTATGATTTATACTAATCATTATCAAACTAATCTATTAACTTAGCTAATTATAATTAACCACTAAACATGATTAGTGAGAGATAGATTATGATTTATCTAAATTACCCGGATAGGATGTGACTCTGATTTACTATTCATATCCCCTTTTTGTCTTTTCCCTATATCCCGAATTAATTTCAATATCCCCAATTGCGCGTTCAGTTTCAACCCCTTTGCTCAGAGCTAGTTTATTTGAGACTAAATCTCAGCAAGGAGTTTTGGTTTCTTAAGTTTTAACCTTTATATTTCCCTTATTTGGTTATTTTTTTTTGAGTTTTTAGATTCTAAGGTTTGTGTTTATTGTTTTCACTTAAAGTGCTTCTAGCTTTCACCGTTAATGGTGATAGTCGCTTCACCTTGGTGATTCTATTTTATTTTAGTTACTTTAAGTTTATGGGATTTTTAAGTACGACGGCAATCTTCGGTCATTGGAATCTTTAAATTGTCGGTCAAGATGTTGAGCAACCTACTTTTTTTTCTTCTTTGATCGGTAAAGAAAGGAATTTATTGATCAAAAAATCGAGGATATAAAAGATTTATACCACCTGAAACCAAGCAAAACAAGCAAATAAAAAGAAGAAAAATACGAAATAGAGGTAACAAACTACCGACTACGGTTAAAGTATAGTCTATGCCGATCTTTCATAAAAAACTACTCATATTTCAATGGAGTAATTCTTAGTGAGGAAAAAAATCTATCAAATGGTCGGCTTATCCCTTGAATATCATCCCTTCTGCGAAATCGGTTCTATCATGCTTGTTTTAGGAAGTTTTATTTATTTATTTATCATTCTCTTTCCTTGCCAGATTATTCAAATATACTTCAAGTATGTTTTTCTTATCATAATTTATTGTTGGATGTACTTTAACCGCTATGTACTTTATCCTTCTCTTTCCTTGCCGGCTTATTCAAATATGTCGTGCTTCAAGTATGTTTGATGTTATTAATGGAAAATAGAGGCTTTTTTATCCCAAAAAATGGAATATATATAAGAATGTCAAAAAAAAAAAAAAAAAAAAAAAGTGAATGCCGACAAATTTGCTAACCGTGACATGTCTCAATTCTTTTTCATTATCGAGCCTAATGTTAAATTGTGAACCGGATATTCAGGATTAATTATATCTAATTTAGGAGGGTCTTTAGTTTTTCACCATTTTTCCCTTTTCTAGTTTACATTTTCCTATTTTAGCACGAAAATTTCTCTAAGTTACTAAAATTCATCCCATAAATATTATTGACTATCCATCTGTTTATGGGTGAAAACTATTCCTGTATAATTTGGTAATTTGGGGTGTGGATGAGGAATGAATCTAAACCTTAAACAAATGCACTTCTTGCTATGAGAGTGCTTGTAGATTCGAGAGATCAATCTGTGCAAGTCCGGCCTAAACCAAGAAATGGCCGTTCCAGACTTGTTTCCATCACAAAGTGAAGGAGATGGGGTTGATCTTAGGGAGGGAAGCGAAGAAGGTGTTGAGATTGTGAAGGTGTTGGCTTGCTTATGACTTGTAACAGAAGGTGAGCAAGCTTGTGATTGATGCAAGCAAGCTCTCGGGTGTTGTAATACGTTTTGTATTAACACTTGGTTTTCTGTCTAAATGCCCGGACTTGTGTTGTTCTCGTTGTCTTGTTTGAAATAGGCGGGGAACCTATTTATACAAGTCATTGAGCCTTATTCACGTCTCTCGTGGGAAGTGAAGGAAGTGGAGTGATGGAGTAGTGGAGTTGTGCGTTGGTGATACACGACCGCCTTGCCCACTTCTCATGTTCATCTCTAACCGTCCATGACTTCCCGACACGTTCTGTGATGGCGCGTTGCACGCCGTAAACCGCCCCGACCAATACCCCGCATGTATCCCCCGCTTTGTGACATGATTGATGTTCTGAACGTGTGGATCGTGGATCCACGAAAGATAGCATGTAATGTTGAATTGAATAACCGTGTTATTCAGAAGTCGATACTTGTGAAGTATCGTGTGTATTTTATGCGTGCATCGATTATGGTGTGGTAAAGTGATGGGTAATGACGCTCATCGACCAAATAACTCCCGACTGTGGTTGTACAACCAAGTTGGTGAAGTTGGACGGATGAGATGATCTTTGAGACACTCATCTGCGACCGTTGATGAAATTAGGTTTTTGAAGAGGTAAGCATCACTCTTCGACTTAGTCGAAACCAAGCATGGGAAGGGCTGGAGAGGACCGACCGGCATGTGTGTGTACAAAGCATGCCGGTGTGCACGTCCATACCTCACTTTTCCTGCAAGGAGCGATCTAGGCCACTCAAATTGACCTAAAAGTTGAGTGGTTGAGATCGGTTTCAAGCAGAATCCATTGCCGCAAAGGAGTTGGAAACCGCATGACATCCCTGGTTTGGGCGCGTGTTCCAAGACGACCCATCTTGGTCGGTCTTGGTCGATCATACCAGCGTGTAGGTGGTAGGCCGGTGTTCACACCTATACCGACTATACCATGAAAACGTGATCTAAGCCATTCAAATCATCCTATGAAGTTGAGTGGTCGAGATCAATTTGCAATTTGGGAAGTGTAACCACGCATGTTTGGGCGGGCGTTTTGGATTAGCCGGCATGGTATGCCTTGGCCGATCGCATGAGGAGGTAGATGGGCTCACGGTGGTCATGGCCGGTATGACCGCCGCTAAATCTAATCTGCGACCCTCCATTCGTGCCGGAGAAGATGGACGCGTGATGATTTGAAACCCTAATTTTGGCTTTCAAAAGTCGTGCGCCACTCCTTGTTTGGGTGATGATTTCGTCACGGCCAAACATTGTTGGTCTTGACCGATTGGTCAAGTGTGTAGGCGGCCCACGGTGATCGTGTTGACATGCTCTGGGCCCTTTGAATCTACATCTACACCTCCCATCTATACCGCGAAGATGGATGGTTGAGATTGTTTCATGACACATGTAATATGCCGCAAACCCTTATTTAGGGTTTTCCGTCCATAATGCTTGGTATGAACGCTCTTTTGGCAAGCAAAGACAATGGCCGACCATGGTGGTCGGCCGTGGGTATTCCATACCGCTTGGGGGTGATGGAATTGATCCGGGGTCATCCAATCATGCTTACGAGTTGGATGACTGCATCAGATCATATCCGACCGATACGGTCAGTCCGGGATGCTCAATCGGGCTAGTATAACACACCGAGAGGGGCTCAATCGGGCTAGTATAACACACCGAGAGGGCTCGGGCTAGTATAACACACCGAGAATCATCCCGTACGGTATTTCGTACATGGTTTCATTATAGTGCTTGAGGTTCGTGTTACCTCGTAAGAGTAACACTCAGTCGTCATGCCACACCGATAATGAGTACTAGAAATACAAGGCCGATATGAAATTCACAGAAGGGATTGTTTCCACATGCTCCAACCTGAGGAATTTCATGTATTCACGTAATGGGATTGTTGCTACATGCTCCATTCTTGGTGAATTAAGTGAGGAGTATCCAACACTTATAAATGGCTTTATCTTTTGCAAGATGTCAGCGCATGATTTTTCTGTTTTTTTACAAATTTAACCTTGAACGAAAATCCACCATCAACACCATCCTATATCAAATCAAATGAATTACGGTTTGAAGTTTTAAAAATTCTTATTTAATATCTATTTAAATATTTTTTTCTTTTTGTTTTTGAAGATAACTCCAAGCATCCAAAATGAATCAAGAACAACACAAAAACAAACACATACACAAAAAAAAGTTTATTTCCTTTTTACAAAATAAAAGAGAAAGTCAAAAAATAAATATAAAGAAAATAATAATATTTCATTTTATAAAATCAAAAAACAAATTAAAAAAATCCAAAAACAAAAAAAACAAATTGTCATTAAAAACCCAAATACCTTTGTTGCTCTCAAAAACAAGGAAATGATTCGGGTATGCATGCGTTAATCGTAAAAGAAAATTGTAATTATGTAAATGATCCCATGGAACGTGTTTTGTAGAATATAGCCAATGTATATGGTTTGGTCCATGTATAGTCCATACATATAGTCGGTTTACTTGTAAAGAGTCCAATTTAATCTTATGTCCATTAAGCTTAATATATATATATATACATGTCTCTAGCACCCTAATAGGATTAAGAGATCTTATACAATTGTTCATGGTACCAAGAGCCAGAACGATCTCTCCAAAACCCTAGCCTCAAAAACAATCTTCTTTTCTTTTTCAAAACCCTAGACTGCTCTTTCTTCATCATGTCTTCATCAGCTCAATCATCTTCATCTTCTGCTTCTTCTACTTCTAGTACTATGGCCTCTGATCAAAGTACATGATCTCCAACTATTTCTGCTTCTATCTCCGCTAGCGTAGGCTCTCTTACGTCTACTTCTTCTTCTTCTCTGTTTGAAAAATCACCTTTTCTGCCTTCTTCAACCAAAATATTTCTCTTGGACATAACTAACTATCTCCTTTGGGAATCTCAAATTCTATATATTCTCAAATCGCAAAGGCTCTATAAGTATCTTGATGACTCTCATGAGATACCAGCGAAAGAACTTGTTGATGAAGAAACTCAAGCTACAACTCCCAACCCAGCCTATGAGGAATGAGAAGTTATTGATCAAACTATCATGTCATGGATCAACTGTTCTCTTACTGAAACTATGAAATCTGAATGTGCACGACGTGGAAATTCTCGTGAAGTATGTAAATATCTTCGTCCTACCTATGCAACAATTAATCCAGCACATATTCTTCAATTGAAAGCAAACTTGTCAACTATTCAAAAGGGTAACTCTTCCATCTCTGAGTATTTTGAAGATAAAGGAAATATCTGATTCCTTAGAAACTGTTCTTCAACCTATGTCGATCTTGAGCTTGTCTACGTGGCTTGGGTGCTTGATTGGTCCAACATCTACACAGCAGTCATAGCTCGTACTACTCTCCCTACTTTTACCGAGCTTCATGCATTATCATTACACCATGAATCTCATCTTCAATATCTACAATTTGCAAACTCATGCCGCCGATATTCAAAGTACGGTTTTTTTTTCTTTGGTGCTTCTACTGGTCGTGGTGGTCAACATCAAAATCCAAATCCACACAACAACTCTGGTCGTGGTCGTGGCTTGTATAACAATTATTCTCGTGGTCGTGGTGGAAGCTATGGTCGTGGATCTTACTCCAATAATTCTCGTGGTGGCAGTACCAGTTTTGGGGGTCAAAGTAATTGGAATAATTGCTGGAATAATAATGGTCACAACAAAACTGGAATAATGGATGGCACAATGGTAATGGTCGTGGCAGCAACAATGGTTTTCAACCCTCTGGTGGATACCAAAATCCATCCTATGGACGCTCATCCTATAGTCGTAACAATAATATTGGATCTGTTCTCGGTCCTCCACCTCAAACTCAAGTTGTTATTTGCCAGTGGTGTAATACAAGGGGACATACATCACAATTATCATCGTATAAGTCACGCTTCGAATTTTGATCTTCCACTGACCTTTTCAGCAATGCAGATTCAACCTATGTCGTATGAGAATCAATGATTTGCTGACACATCTGCCTCTGCCCATATGACATCTGATTCCTCTCAGATGACCAATCGACTTGACTACAATGGTAATGATACAGTTCTTGTTAGTGATGTTAAACTATTACCTATCACAGGAATTGGTGATGTAACTCTTACCTCACCTTCCTCAAAGTTGACTCTGAAAAACTCACTTCATGTTCCTTCTCTTGCTAAAAATTTGGTGTCTGTTGGGCAACTTACACGTGATTTTGACTGTATTTTTCACTTTGATCGTCATGGTTTTTGTATACAGGATCGGCTAACGGGAACTCTTCTGTACAAGGGAAAGAATGAAGATGGCATGTACCATATTCTCTCAAGTGCTTCCTCTCAATCTCAGTCATCATCTGTCCTAGCTTTTTCCGCTACCACTATTGGCATTCGAGCTATTCCAACAGTGTGGCATATGCGTTTAGGACATTCCAACAATGCAATTTTTCAGTCCCTTACGTCAAGTTTATCATTAAAGCACCTAAATTCGGTTTTGTTTAATTTCAACCAATATCCAACAGAACAACCGAAATCTCTCTTGGATAACTCAATATTAGCTAGTAGTTAACTAATATATCTTTCCAGAGATATGTTTTGTTTGCTGGTAAAACAAAAACATATTTATTTGAAAATCTTAAAATATTCTCAACCATTTCGGTTTGGGATCTCACCTTGAGTATCAACGAATATCTTTGGACAATTAATAAATAAGATTTCAGCTCATTTTCAAATTACTCATTATGTCAACATCTTGAACTTTCTTATTTTGCAAACTAAATTTCAAAATCACAAAAACCCTAAAATTTACGTGACTTAATGAAATCGGTTTTGCCTATTGGGGCCGGTTGTACCTTGAATCCAAACATAGGTAAGGATCGGTTCTACCTTGACTCCCAATATAGGTAGGGATCAATTCTACCTTGACCCCCAACATAAGTTAGGATCGTGTCTACCTTGATTCCCTATATAGGTTAGGATCGGTCCTACCTTAAGATCTTCAATGAAAACTGGACCTTTAAACCCCTTGATTTCTTTCAACAACGAAACAAGTTCGTAAGTCTACTTCCTTAAACTCATATAATTAAACATAGTTTTCTAGACATGAAATTAAACCTATGTTCACTGCATAATCTAGTAACGAGTTACAAAAATTATGTTGATGTCGTATACTAAGTTCAAAAGATAAGCATTATACTTCGTAATTCAATATACCAATATAAAGCGTTCATATCTATTGACATATTTTTTGTTCCTTGACACTTTGATCATAATAAGATGATCAAGTTTATAGTAAAACTAGAGTTTCATGTATATAACTTCGCATGTTATGTTTTCAATCAAAAATAACTTGAAAGCTTATGATATAAAAATGGAAACAAGTGGAAGGATGATGTCGATACGTCTTCGAATTCTTCAGGTCTTCAGAGTAATACTTGTATGTATTAATATTTCTAGACTTTCTAGTTTAACCTAATAACTAAGTTGACTCTAATAATCTAATCACGCGACTTATGAGTTTTGATACTAAAATATGACAACCAACCTTGACATACCAACGCTTGGTGGGTTCAACCGAGCAGTGCTCTAACATGGTGCATCTACTGGTACCATGAAAAGATATAACTAAATTATTGTTGAAGTGCGTCAATTTGTACAAGATGCAGAAGACCAAGATGGGTAAAATTCTTTATCTGTGTGATAGAATGAGACACTTGGATGTACTGTGGGGATACATTTTTGGAGGGAACGAGGAAAAGGTATGTATCCCTCCTCCAAAATTTTAATCTAGCTCAAAACCATTTTGGTCATCCGAATATATGATCAATAAAATATTGGGTTTCAATACCCAAAATTGCCAATGTTGCATAATTTGTTATGTATAAGTGCTCGCTGATAAGTTTTCCTTGTTCGTGCATGCTTATTTTATGTTGAACACCAATATAACTATTATTTTTGGGTTATACATCTTCATAATCTTTGAGTCATATGTTGTTTTTTGGCTGTTCTAGAAGAAGAATATTGGATATCTAGAAATACTGGATTTCGACGTTTATAATATTTTGAGAGCTTAGAGAGTTTATGAAAAAAGAAACTTTTGTTTCTGTTTGATTTGCATATATTTGATCCAAGATTGAATTCTAATCTCACTAACTAAACACAATATGCAATTGTTTATGGGTGAAAATGGTTTTTGCTGATTTCGGTAATTTCGGTGTGTGGGTGAGAAACGAATTTAAACCCTAAACAATGTACTGCAAGGGAGTACTTTAGATTCGAGAGATTAATCTGTACAAGTCCGACCTAAACCAAGAAATGGCCGTTCCAGACTTGCTTCGGTCACAAAGTGGAGGAGAATGGGTTGGTTTTGGGATGGGAAGCAAGGAAAGTGATGAGACCAGAATAGTTGATTCTGGAAGAGTAGTTGTGTTACGACTTGTATCAGAAAGTGGGAAGCTAACAGATGGGAAAGTTAGCAAAACGTTTTCTGAGTGGTGTATGCTCCTGAATGAACTTGTCGTTCGGTGGAAATAGGTAAGACCTATTTATACAAGTCGAAGTGAAACGTACTCTGGTCCCATTAAGGAATGGAAAAATGGGTGAATAAATGGGAGGGGGTGGTAACGTTAACGCATGGAATTGATGTTCCATAAAACCGTTAACGCATGGAATTGATGTTCCATAAAAAGAACGTTTCACCATTAACTCCCTGTATTTACTAACCGCCTCATCCTTATGACACTTCCTTATGACGGGCGTAGTGTACGCCGCACGCTGTAAACCGCCAAACCAATACCCAAAGAGGATCCCCCAGTTTGTGATATGTGTTGATGTCTCGAATGTTTTTGTGGAAAACATGTAGCATGTTGTTGTTGCCTAGCAAGTCGCACTGGGGAGACTTGCTAGCTTGGTCACCTTCGACGGTCGAGATTTTGCATCTCAAGAGGAAAGATAGCCGTTGATCGTTGCACGCTTTCGTTTTGGTAGCCGCGTAGGGAAGGCCAGCATGGTGACACGGTTAGGTTGGCATGCCGTTGGCATGGAATGGTTTGGCGTGACCAAACTTAGATTTTCGGGCCAAAGGTTACCATACGTCGTCTGGTAACCTTGGATGGCTAGGATTTGCTCCTGGGATTGAAGGGGGACCGTTGATCGTCGCACGCCTTCGTTTTTGGTAGCCGCGTAGGGAAGGCCAGCATGGTGGTGCGGCTAGGTTGGCATGCCGTTGGCATGACATGGTTTGGCGTGGCCAAACTTAGGTTTACGGGCCAAAGGTTACCATGCGTCGTATGATAACCTTGGATGGCTAGGATTTGCTCATGGGATTGAAGGGGGACCGTTGATCGTCGCACGCCTTCATTTCTGATAGCCGCGTAGGGAAAGACAGCATGGTGGCGCGGTTAGGTTGGTATGCCGTTGGCATGGCATGGTTTGGCGTGGACAAACTTAGGTTTTCGGGCCAAAGGTTACCATGCGTCGTCTGGTAACCTTGGATGGCTAGGATTTGCTCCTGGGATTGAAGGGGGACCGTTGACCGTCGCACGCCTTTGTTTTTGGTAGCCGCGTAGGGAAGGCCGGCATGGTGGCGCGGCTAGGTGCGTTTGGCAAGGTGGGGCCAAGGGCTTAGCATGCCGTTGGCGCATGGTGCGGCTAGTATGGCTAGGTCCAAGGCAAGGTGTGGTTTGGCTTGGCATGGTGGGGCCAAGGGTTTGGCATGCCGTTAGCACATGGTGCGGCTAGTATGGCTAGGGCCAAGGAAAGGTGCGGTTTGGCTTGGCATGGTGGGGCCAAGGGTTTGGCATGTCGTTGGCACATGGCACAGCTAGCATGGCTAGAGCCAAGGCAAGGTGCGGTTTGGCTTGGTATGGTGGGGACAAGGGTTTGGCATGCCGTTGGCACATGGTGCGGCTAGCACGGCTAGGGCCAAGGCAAGGTGCGGTTTGGCTTGACATGGTGGGGCCAAGGGTTTGGCATGCCGTTGGCACATGGCGCGGCTATCATGGCTAGGGCCAAGGCAAGGTGCGGTTTGGCTTGGCATGTGGGGACAAGGGTTTGGCATGCCATTGGCACATGTGGGGCTAGGGCCAAGGCAAGGTTTTGGCTTGGTATGGTGGGGCCAAGGGTTTGGCATGCCGTTGGCACATGGTGCGGCTAGCACGACTAGGGCCAAGGCAATGTGCGGTTTGGCTTGGCATGGTGGGGCCAAGGGTTTGGCATGCCGTTGGCACATGGCGCGGCTACCATGGCTAGGGCCAAGGCAAGGTGCGGTTTGGCTTGGCATGTGGGGCCAAGGTTTGGCTTGGCATGGTGGGGCCAAGGGCTTGGCAAGCCATGGGCGCATGGTGCGCCTAGCATGGCTAGGGCCAAGGCAAGGTGCGGTTTGGCTTGGCATGTGGGGCCAAGGGTTTGGTTGGTGTGGCTGGAATGGTTTGCCATTGGCACTGGGGTGCGGCTAGCATGGTTGGCATGCCTTGGCGCGGTAGGTGTGGCTGGCATGATTTGCCATTGTCACAAGGGTGCGGCTAGCATGGTTGGCATGCCTTGGCGCGGTAGGATGTGGCTGGCATGATGAGCCATTGGCACAGGGGTGCGGCTAGCATGGTTGGCATGCCTTGGCGCGGTAGGATGTGACTGCCATGATGAGACATTGGCATAGGGGTGCGGCTAGCATGGTTGGCATGCCTTGGCGCGGTAGGATGTGGCAGGCATGATGAGCCATTGGCACGTGCGGTGTGAGAATTAGGGTTTTGGCTTGTCGAAACCCTAATTAGCATTTTAATAAAAGGCACCCTGGTAATTTTTCGCAGAAAAATTAAAGGGTTCAATAAATGTGTTTGGTTTGGACATTATTACTCAAGTTCTGTGACGTCAATGTCTGACTAGGGTTTTACGACTTTACCCCTAAGTTAAAAGCCACCATCAACATTAAGTCCCCTGCTTAGCTCGGAACAGGTACCTTGTTGTGAGGTAAGCATATGATGGTGACATACGAGGACAGAATCGAAACGTAGGACATGCAAGATGGCCAGGAAAGTCCGACTAACCTTATTCGAGAGGTAAGGAGAGTTCATGATCCCGTGTTTGGCGGCCTTGTATAAATTGTACTAGTGGTGCGGACCGTGGAGTGGTAGAGGCGTTTGTTGGCAGTGATGCAAACAGTTGGTGTTGACTTGGCTTGGTCGTGCGCCATCTTGGCTAGGCTAGGAAACGCGGAGTTGTTGGCTTAGCGAGCCGTTGGCGTTGTTGGTTTGTCTTGGCAAGCCGTTGGTATTGAGCTGGCTTGGAGTGGATTTGCAGACGTTGTACTGGCTAGGAATGGAGCTGCAAATGTTGGATTTGCTTGGGATGGAGCCGCAGACGTTGTACTGGCTAGGAATGGAGATGCAATTGGGATGGAGCCGCAGACGTTGTACTGGCTAGGAATGGAGCCGCAGACATTGGATTGGCTTGGGAAGGGAGCTGGATCGGCTTTGTATGACGCGGAATGCTTGGCATTGTGAAGCGCTTGCTAGCGCAACCCGGTTGCTTTCTTCCATGCGTGGCTCAGATTGGAAATCCTTTCCTTATTCAAATCCCAAATCATCACGTTCATATGAAAGGTGTTAGCTCTCTTCCTCATGTCATATCGCTGGTTTCGTGGAATGATCGTGACTTGCTTCAGTTCCGTGGAAGGATGACGACTGGTGTGACGGACCGGAAAATTACGCCTTGGGCGCGTCGCCCCGCAGGCCGTAACTCCCACGGTGCGCCATGATGAAGCTACGATCCGGGCCTTAGGGCTAGGCAAATGCACGTCCATCTGCCCTTGCAAGCATGCTCGTGGAGCATGATGCAGCTATCTTAGCTTCCACACCGTTCCAAAGTCACCCTCGTCCGCAGAAGGGTCTAAGGCCATAAGGCCAATGCCAATGCATTTTTCATGCATCTATTGGCTTTGCCTTTACGTAGGGAATTCATCACTGAATTTCCTAGCCAGCTGAGCAACCGTCATATTGCCGTGTCTTGTCCAGGCATAAGCCTTGGACTTTGGCGTAGGCCGCACCAAGCCCTTGCCATTTCCTACGTTGCCTCGATTACCAACTCTTTATAACTTGATAGGAAGTATGAGCATCCACTTACTGGCATGCAACTAAGCCTCATCAAGTCTGGCCACAATCATCTCTTGCGTCGAGCTACCGAGATTAGATGATATGAGGGGCCAACGTGCTGGACCGGCAATGCTGCAACTCATTGCGGCTGCTTACGTACCCTTCCCTACTCTAAAGGGATCAAGCAAAGACCGTAGTTCATCATCGAAGGGACAAGAAACTTATTCCGACTCGTTTGCTAGGCCGTGGCCAAGCAACAGTGGTAATGGCCTAGTCCGTATAGGCCGTTCCGTTAAATACATCCAAGTGATGCATCATCGAGTCCGTGGAATGGCATAGTGATGCCTCAGCATCATATGCTCCATTCGTAAGGCGCGACTAAGAATGAGGCCTGAGCATCATTCATACTGCTCCTAGCCAAGCTATGAAGCTTACTTGGTACATAGTCCGCATATGCACCTTCAACCAACTACCCCTCCCTATATATGTCTTAATGGAATTTCTACAAGTATGGAAAGGGGACCAAAAATCTTTCATCAACTCCCCATTTACTATTCATGGCCGTTGCCATGTATTTTCCCCGAATAACCATCCAAGATGGCTATACATTCGGCTCTGGTTCACATGCCGGTTCCACTGTCCGGCCAGGATGGCTGAACATTTCCCGAGCCAAACCCGATGAAGGGCCGTGATGGTTGTATTTCCGACTTTGGCCCATGGTCCACACCAATGTCCAGCCGTGATGGATGTACATTACCAACCCGATCTCCAACCATGTTGGCTGTCCACTGCCAACCCGATCTCCAGCCATGTTGGATGTCCACTGCCAACCCGATGTCCAGCCATGTTGGTGTACATATCCAACTCGATGTCCAACCATGTTGGATGTACATTTTCAAGGTCATCTACCCAACTCGACCTAATGCATCATTTGATGCAAGATTGGCTCTTGGCCAATGTAGCTTCCAACCAATGCCATATTGGCCTTAGCCAATATGCATATGCGATGTGCCTTACTTGGCACCAGATATGGCCTAGGGCCAAATGCATATCACCACGCAAATGAAGTTTTGGATGAAGCTTCATCACAAGCAAATGGCGCATCTTTTAGCATGCGCCATGCTAAAAACACGGGGTGTTACATTATCACACCCTTCAGAGAATTTCATCCCCGAAATTCAAAACCAAAACTATTGTGGACAATCTCTTCGAGTTGGATTTCCGAGCAAAAGTCCCATACCGGATGCTCGAAATCACGGGTTTCTTCAAGTTGTCATGAACAACAATTTAGACCTTCTGAGCACATGTCCCATACCACCTGCACAGGAATCCAAAAAGTGCCCACAACAAAACCAAGAATCGCAATTGGCCAGTGCCAAGAGGATATCTCAACAAGGTATCCTAGATAACATCCCATACTACCACCCAGGAATCCCTAAGGTTCACAAGTTGAAAGATGTCATCGAAATGACAAGGCAAAACTCAACACAACACTATGAGGACCAATCTCTGATGCCAGTGCAGTTGGATGCAAGCCACCATCCCTGACAGATTTACCGGGTTGCCACTCGTAAGTGGGATGCTAGCCGGGCCTGACAACGCACACCCTTGGCCAGTGCCAACGTGTCGGGATGATCAGTCCCATTGTCTACCAACCGTCCCAGATGGTCTTCCGGATGCTCGTAAGCGGGGTGGCACGACATGGTGAGTGTGGTGGCACGACCATTTGCAGGAAGTAATGGCGTTGAAGCGGCTTCGGCTCTTGGAGAGGATGTTGAAACTTAAAGATTCAAGCGCTAAAGTTCCGGCTTCGGATCCTGGAGCAGATTATGGAGAGAACGCTGAAGTGGAGCGGCTACTGGAACGAACATTGAAGCGGAGCAATTTAAGTGCGGAAGCGGAGCGGCTGTGTCAACGTGTCGTGAAATTGAACACTCTTCACATGAACAAAGGTGGTTAGAGTCCCCGGTTTATTTATCAATCGTACTTTCCAGGAGAGGTTGGGGTTTTGGAATGGCTTCCTTGGCCGGAAAACACTTGCTTTCTTGATGCGGTGCAACTTGAGGATGCAAATATGTCTTGACGCTACGCCTTGGAGAAAAATAGAATCTCACATAATTGTTTCATCACAGACTGCGCAACTTTGTGGGCGAAGTCCCCATCATGAGGGTCCCGACGGAAGAGGGTCTTTGTGAACTCAAGAGGGTTGTTGATTCCCTTTGCTTTCGATTTTGGAGAAGTCGTTCACTGATCTTTACGTGTGATGAAATTAGATTGCCGATCCTTCTACGGGGTGTTCAAGAGCAACACGAGCCTCTTGATCTATAAACGCACGTCTGCTGAAGTGCCTTTTGTCTTTCATCAAATCAGGTGGTAAAAAGGAGGACGGCTTCTTCCTGGATCTTCCAATATCTTGCCCACGATGGGGGTAGCGGCGTCTCTAGTAACGGTTGGAGCTATCATGCTTGAAGAAACGTTGGGGTGGCGGAAGCGGCTCTGGTTCTGGTGATCGTGGGTGTATCGTGCAGAGATGGCACGGTTTTGATCATGGAGTGCTGGATCCATGACGCTTTTTCGAAGGGTGAGGATGGCGGTGCTTTGGCTGGTTGTGGAGCGGAGAAGATGGCATTGGAAGGGAGCAAGCTGTTAGCGCTGGAAGGATGCAAAATGTTGGTGATGGCCATCGAAAGGCAGGCTAAGCACCGAAAGATGCAAGTGTTGGTCTTGACTAGGGTGCGTATTGTCGCGGCATGCGCGTACGGATGTGTGCCTGGCATGTGCGTCTGGTAAGCGCGTCAAACATCGTACGCGTCTGGCGTAAGTGCGTACGGTGTTGTCTTGGACGCGGACTGTTAGCCGGAACTTTGGCTACCAAGCGGTGATGATAGCGCTGGTGGCTTCATTCCGTGGGACGGTGGAATCGGTACTTGGAAGGCTTGCAGGGTGGATCACGGAATGCTGGTTTTAGCGGTAGCGTGGTAGCAACAAAGTGGGCAAGCATATTCCAGCTATGTACTCCAGCGTTCCTCTTTCAATTTGTTCTCCTTTTTTTTGGGTGCAAACCCTAACCATAGGTGTGCCTTTCATAAACTTGTGGAAATACTTCATCATAAATAATTCCTCTTCGAATACCACCGTAGTGACATCGGCTACCTCATGCATAGCAATGGGTAATCATTATTATGCAAAGTAGGCGCGTACGGGTAGGTGACTGTTTTTTTTTTTTTTGAAAGGCAAACAAAGCGCCTGGTTTATGGTTCGGTTTTTTCTGGTTTTTGGATCGGTAGATGATTGCTTTTTATAAGAGTTTTGGATTATTTTGGAATAATAGTTTTTTGATATGCTAAAGGCTGAATTGGAAGTGTAAGTAGCAAATCATCTGGGAAAGTTGTGGAGCCGTGAATATTGCATGATGATGGAAATCATGGGAACAATATGGCTATCGGTTTTTATTATCTCTGTAGAGATTTGAAGTAGTAGACCATGTATTTTTTTTTTTTTTAGAAAGACTTACTCGGTTCTCCGGATCTCTGGAAAAATGAATCTTCCGGGTGTAAGTCCGAGTTTTGTGGGAAGCACCGCCGTGATGTGGAAAGTCCCCAGTCGTCTCTGAGTCACTTGATGACTGAGTCGTCGATCCCTAGGCGGATCGTTTGCTTTCAGCTTCTGTGAAGTCCCCAGTCGTCCCTCATCACTGTCACGGATCGTATCGGGCCGTCCGATAGCTGAGTCGTTGATCCATGAGCGGATTGTATCGGGTCGTCGATCCTTGAGCGGATTGTTTGCCTTTACCGTCCTGACGTCTGGGTCGAAATATGAGATCGAGGATTGAAAATTGATATTGTAACCGAAAGATCAACCTCCCACTGTGGTCGCCAATTATTTGTGGTGAAAATGGTTTCTGCTGATTTCGATAATTTCGGTGTGTGGGTGAGAAACGAATTTAAACCCTAAACAATGTACTGCAAGGGAGTACTTTAGATTCGAGAGATTAATCTGTACAAGTCCTACCTAAACCAAGAAATGGCCGTTTCCAGACTTGCTTCGGTCACTGCAGTGGAGGATAATGGGTTGGTTTTGGGGAGGGAAGCAAGGAAAGTGATGAGACCAGAATAGTTTATTCTGGAAGAGTAGTTGTGTTACGACTTGTATCAGAAAGTGGGAAGCTAACAGATGGGAAAGTTAGCAAAACGTTTTCTGAGTTGTGTATGCTCCTGACTGAACTTGTCATTCGGTGGAAATAGGTAAGACCTATTTATACAAGTCGAAGTGAACGTACTCTGGTCCCATTAAGGAATGGAAAAATGGGTGAATAAATGGGAGGAGGTGGTAATGTTAACGCATGGAATTGATGTTCCCTAAAACTGTTAACGCATGGAATTGATGTTCCATAAAATCGTTAACGCATGGAATTGATGTTCCATAAAAAGAATGTTTCACCATTAACTCCCTGTATTTACTAATCGCCTCATCCTTATGACACTTCCTTATGACGGCGTAGTGTACGCCGCTACGTAAACCGCCAAACCAATACCCAAAGAGGATCCCCGCCAGGTGATATGTGTTGATGTCTCGAATGTTTTTGTGGAAAACATGTAGCATGTTGTTGTTGCTCCTGGAAAGTCGCACCGGGAGACTTTCTAGCTTGGTGACCTTCGACGGTCGATATTTTGCATCTCAAGAGGAAAGATAGTCGTTGATCGTTACACGCTTTCGTTTTGGTAGCCGCGTAGGGGAAGGCCCGCCATGGTGACGCGGTTAGGTTGGCATGTCGTTGGCATGGCATGGTTTGGCGTGGCCAAACTTAGGTTTCGGACAAAGGTTACCATGCGTCGTCTGCAACCTTGGATGGCTAGGATTTGCTCCTGGATTGAAGGGGAACCGCTGATCGTCGCACGCCTTCGTTTTTTTAGCCGCGTAGGAAGGCCGGCATGGTGGCGCTAGGGTTGGCATGTCGTTGGCATGGCATGGTTTGGCGTGGCCAAACTTAGGTTTACGGGCCAAATGTTACCATGCGTCGTCTGGTAACCTTGGATGGCTAGGATTTGCTCATGGGATTGAAGGGGAACCGTTGATCATCGCACTCCTTCGTTTCTGGTAGCCGCGTAGGGAAGGCCAGCATGGTGGCGCGGTTAGGTTGGTATGCCGTTGGCATGGCATGGTTTGGCGTGGCCAAACTTAGGTTTTCGGGTCAAAGGTTACCATGCGTCGTCTAGTAACCTTGGATGGCTAGTATTTTCTCACGGGATTGAAGGGGGCCGTTGATCGTCGCACGCCTTCGTTTTGGTAGCGCGTAGGGGAAGGCCAAAGATGGTGCGGCTAGTATGGCTAGGGCCAAAGCAAGGTGCGGTTTGGCTTGGCATGGTGGGGCCAAGGGTTTGGCATGCCGTTGGCATGGTGCGGCGGTATGGCTGTGGGCCAAGGCAAGGTGCGGTTTGGCTTGGCATGGTGGGGCCAAGGGTTTGGCATGCCGTTGGCACATGGCGCGACTAGCATGGCTTGGGCCAAGGCAAGGTGCGGTTTGGATTGGTATGGTGGGGCCAAAGGTTTGGCATGCCGTTGGAACATGGTGCGGATAGCACGGCTAGGGCCAAGGCAAGGTGCGGTTTGGCTTGGCATGGTGGGGCCAAGGGTTTGGCATGTCGTTGGCACATGGCGCGGCTAGCATGGCTAGGCCAAGGCAAGGTGCGGTTTGGCTTGGCATGTGGGGCCAAGGGTTTGGCATGCCGTTGGCACATGGCGCGGCTAGCATGGCTAGGGACAAGGCAAGGTGCGGTTTGGCTTGGTATGGTGGGGCCAAGGGTTTGGCATGCCGTTGGCACATGGTGCGGCTAGCACGGCTAGGGATAAGGCAAGGTGCGGTTTGGCTTGGCATGGTGGGGCCAAGGATTTGGCATGCCGTTGGCACATGGCGCGGATAGCATGGCTAGGACCAAGGCAAGGTGCGGTTTGGCTTAGCATGTGGGGCCAAGGGTTTGGCGTGAATGGTTTGGCTTGGCATGGCGGGGCCAAGGGCTTGGCATGCCATGGGCGCATGGGGCGGCAAGCATGGCTAGGGCCAACGCAAGGTGCGTTTTGGGGGTATTTGTTTAATCTCAAGGCCGGTTAAACCCAATGTATTTTCTACAAATTGAAGGTGATATAAGTTTGCGTCGGAGTTTACTCCGAAATGTATTTTCAAAAGGTTAGTTGAATTTATATAGACACAGACATCAATATGACTATATATGTTCTTCCGTGTTCCAAATTACTTAAGTAACACTAGATGTGAGAATGCCACTCATGCTCTACTTAGCATAGTTGATGCAAAAAAATTATATCCATGAATTTGTTCAATTTTGTGCTATCATTTTATGTTATCAATATGATTGAGGAATGATCTTGCACATGTTCTGATTTACTTTTAGAAGTTTATTTTTCATCTCACACATGTATATCTCAGCCTTCCAATAGCCAAGAGTTCTCCAGTTTTATAAAACACTCACATTTGCAGAAAATATATAGTCTATAGTAGAGAAAATATTATGGGTATTTGCTTCACTCCGTAGAGCCTTGGCTATCAGTAATTTTGGAAACCGTGAGTTCATAAATGTCATGGAATTGGGTTGGCGGGTTAGGCATATTTATTGTTGGATAAAATATTTTCTTTGAAATTTGAAATTATGGTGGGATGAAATAGTAAACCGGAATAATATCTATTTATTTTTAATTATCATGTTGGGACGACATTGTAACTCTGGCTGAACATTAAATAGAAATAACATGCTTAAGTAAAACAAAAAGGTCAGGTAACTAATCATTTTCCTGGCCGAAACCTATTTGAACATAAACACTATTACCCACAGAAAAAATAAAATAAACTGAACGCAAACAATGTCGAATTAGAGAAAAAAACATCCTATGCCGTTACGGCACGGGTTAATCCCTAGTAATATATAAAGCATAATAACAAGTTTAGTGCAAAGTGTGAAATGGTAAAGATAAACACAAGGATTTAACGTGGTTCGGCCACATAAGAGACCTACATCCACGGGTGGTTTTTCTGTGTTATGTAGTTAAAAGATCTTATCCTTCCACTCAAAGATTACAAGTATTTCACTCTTCCTCAATATTCTTGAAATCCAAACACTCTCGCTTCTCGGTAGTTCACTCTTAGCCTAGCTCTCAAAACGTGTATTTATAGACAAAATGGATTACTAAATATGTTACAGTGCTTCTCGAGCTATTGTGCTTTAGTTCTCTTCTTCTCGCTCGAGATGGTCTCTTTCCAAGGATCATCTAACATAGCAAGTGTGGTTTCTTCATCGATGAGATGCTAGATCTTGATCTTATCTCGAAGCTTTGACACGCCACTTCATCTTCTACAGTTGTATACCATCTTTTCGCAACTTCGTTAAATGCTCGACTAGGCTTTGAACTTAACCGTCAGATGATTTGATCTTCTTGCCACGTGTCTTCATTGAGTCGAAGTGGTGATACCTAGTTCAGGTGAGCATATTTTAGGAATGGAGGGTGCTAGTCTAGCACCTAGATTAGCAGTCAGAAATACCTACTAAGTCTTATGGGAGTGCTAATCTAGCAGCTAGATTAGCAGTCCACGTCATCCAAGCGCCGAACCATTCCGCGCCTCATTTGAACCATTCGAGCGCTTTCAAATCTCAAATCGAGATCAAAAATAAACCCCAGTCACTGAACCATTCCGCGAAAAGGTAGTTTTCAAGCGCTACCAACCATTCAAATAACTATCTAGCATGCTACTTCACATGCTAGCTACTGGAGGAGAGAACTAGTGTTAACTTTTTTGCTACGCTTTTTTTTTGAATTGCAACACTTAAGTGCTAATCTAGCACCTCCAATCTAGCCCATAAGACTTAGTCTAAAGGGGTGATTGAACAGTTGCGTCACATCATGTAGGAGGGAGGACTAAGTCTAGCAGTGAGGTAATTTTAGTATGGGCGAGTATTGTTTCCTCGCTAGGTTTGAAAAAAGAAAAATATTCCTAGTTTTTAAGCCTGGCACTTTTAGGGGCGACCCCGAAAGAATTAGGGGCGACACTAAAAGACAAAAAAGGTCACCCAAACGTAAATCTAAGCTACCCCTTATCTTCGATTTTTCGAAATGGCCAATATGCCCTTATATAATCGGTAGCCAACACCATAATCGGTAGGTTAAAGGTGAATCGGTAGGTTAAATTGAAACTATACCTACCGATTATTGTGTAGATACTTCGGCCAATAATCCCTTTTATAATCGGTAGCTTATCCAACTTATAATACTACCGATTATAAGGAGCTCCGTATTCAGCCTTGGCCGAATTCCATAGGTTTTGAGGGGTGCAGAGCCAACCATAACCACTTGGATGTAGGCGTGGATCTAGCCATAATCTAAGCCTAATAGGTTCCACAACCTACCGATTATAGGTTGCCCCAAATTTAGTTTTTCTAAAATCCTTCACGTAATGAATGTTGAAATATACCATAATCGGTAGGGTATATAATTATATAACCAACCGATTATAACGAGCCCGCATCCAACCTTTGCCATATTTCATAGGTTTTGAGTGCACTCGACCCCATAACCACTTGGTTCGTGTTTTGGATGCACCGTTAATCGGGAGTTAAATATATTACCAAAACATCCGATTATGGGTTGCCCCAAAATGAGTTTTTTCTAAAATCCTTCATGTAAGGGAATTTGAAATATACCATAATCGTAGAGTTAACAACTTAACAACCTACCGATTATAAGGAGCCCCAGATCGAACCCTTGCCAAATTCCGTAGGTTTTGAGTGTACAAGAGCCGGACATAACCATGTGGTTCGTGATTTGGATGTAGCCATAATCGTACGGAAGATAGTTTCCAAAACCTATCGATTATAGGTTGCCCCAAAATGAGTTTTTTCTAAAATCCTTCATTTGATGAATTTTGAAATCTACCATAATCGGTAGTCTACTCAACTTAATAAACTCCCGATTGTAAGGAGACCCGGATCGAACCCTTGCCAAATTCCATTGGTTCCGAGGGTACAGGGGCCATGCATAACCATGTGGTTCGTGATTTGGATGTAGCCATAATCGTACGGAAGATAGGTTCCAAAACCTACCGATTATAGGTTGCCCCAAATTTAGTTTTTTCTAAAATCCTTCATGTGATGAATTTTGAAATCTACTATAATCGGTAGTCTACTCAACTTAATAAACTACCGATTGTAAGGAGACCCGAGATCGAACCCTTGCCAAAATCCATAGGTTAAGAGGGTACAAAGCCAGGCCTAACCATGTGGTTCGTGATTTGGAAGTAGCCATAATCGTACGGAATATAGGTTCCAAAACCTACCGATTATAGGTTGCCCCTAAATGAGTTTTTTTCTAAAATCCTTATTTGCTTTAATTTGCAATCCGACATAATCGGTAGATGATAAAACTTATACACTACCGATTATAAGTGGTCGTGGATTCAACCTTTGAAAAAAACTATAATATTCTAGGCCAAAACAATAATCGGTAGTTTCACTCAATAATCGGAAGCAAACTCAGTAATCGGTAGGTGGGGTCTATATATTAGTGTTTGGAAAAAATTTGACTCATCGCGAGGTAACTCCCGATTGAGTGAGAGAAGAAGAAGAAAAAGAAGAAGAAGAAGTGGGTATATGTTGCCAACTTCCGATTTTTGCCAACTTCCATAAACATGGATGGGTACGAAGAAGGAGGACGTGAAGTTGTTGAATTTCAAGGTTCACTACCGTTTAGAGATGACGATTTGGGGTATATTTTGAATGATCCAAACTTTGATGGAGATGAAACCCTAGACGACGCTTTCATGGAAGAAAATGGAGAATCACCCGAGATCGAAGCTAACGATTCATCAAACATACGGGTATGTTGTTAACAAACTCTAATACCCATGTTATCCATGTTACGTGCGTTTGTGTGTGTTTTCGAACGTGAAAATTCGATTTCATTTATGCATTGAATGACATGAACGACATATATTCGGTAGTAAATTTAGTAACATATCTACCGATTATTAATAATCGGGTATATTTTAATGTACTAATATGCCGAATATGAAAAAATCCCCAAATTGAAAGCTTCAATTTCTCATAATCGGAATTTGTCTACATGAATAAACGTCCGATTATTGGTATATAATAATCGTTTGGTTCATGAATTTATAGTCCCTCCGATTATTGAAGGTTTTTACACGGAAGAATTGTTCATTTACGTATGTCGTTAATCTAGACTATATGCGTACATGACTACGATTTATTATAATCGGTTACGTTGTATAGTATTAAATCACCGATTGTATTACAATCGTTTACTTATTATCTAAACTTCCTTCCGATTGCTAATGCATAACTTGTTGTTGTTGTGCGTAGGCTGTTGTAGCGGTTGATGACGATTATTATTTGAGGCCCGATACTTCCCTACACTATGCAAACGATTTGGTATGGTCGTGATTTATCTTTTCTTTTTCCAATCGTGTATGTTATATGGTTATGCTTATTATTTTTGTTTTGTAATATGCCCATTTAGATATTTGGAAGTAAGAAGGAGGCCAAGGAATGGCTTATGAACAAGGCAAAAGAGAAGATGTGCGTGGTAGTTCAGAACCGTTGCGTTAAGAATATTCGGTTTGAAATGGTATGTGAGCGAGGTGGGAGAAGAAGAGTCACGAGGGAAAGAATAATAAGCATGTAAGGAAGACGGAGAGGAAGAAGTACCGAACTCATACGAAGAAGATTGGATGCCCATTTAAGATTGTCTTCTATAAGCCCGATGGTAAGGAAAGTAAAGATTGGAAAATGTCTAAAGTTGCTAATGGTTGTCACAACCACGATGATCCTGGATACTCTTATTGGACATGTAATGGTTGCGAAGTTAAAACCACATGAAATGGAGACGGTGAGGTCTATGCGTATCCAAAAGGCGAGTGCGATCTTAAGTAAAATAAAGGCGGACGACCCCGACAACTTGTCTTCTTTATCTACAATTAAGTCGGCCCTAGCTACGATCAAAAGGACGGAATGGGATGGTAGAACGGTCATGCAACAATCGCAGTGGTTAGCCGAGTTACACGACTACACGTTGAGAACGGAAGAAAAGGATGGTAAAGTGGTACGTATTTTCTTGGCACATCCCGAAATGATAAAATTGGCTCGATGTTTTCATCAAATTGTGTTGATAGATGCCACTTACAAGACAAACAAATATAACATGCCGTTGTTGAACATTGCTTGTCACACTTCTGGACAAAAACACGTTTACGATTGCATGGGGTTTAATGGATCATGAGAACAACGTGAGTTTCATTTGGATCTTTGGAGACGCCGAGGTCCATTTACAATGGGGATGATTTTCCAAGGGTTATTGTAACGGATAACGATCAAGCCTTAATGCATGCAATAGCGGTAGTGTTTCCTGAAGCCCGAAACTTGCAAAAGGTGTACGTGGCACATTCAATGCAACCTCGGACACAATTGCCATCGCCATTTCCAAGCTAAAAAACCAAGGAAGGGTACCAAGAGGTCGAAGGAAGAGGATGAGCGCATTAGTAAATTAACCGAGGAAGAACGAGAGGAAGAGAAGAGGTTATTTGATGAAAAATGGAAGGAGGATGGGATAATTTGGAGATCGTTCATGAAAGCATGGGACAAGATCGTTTGGTCAATGACCGAGGAAATTTACGAAAGGAACTTGAAGAAATTTGAGGAAGAATATTACAAGGACTACCCAAAACCCGTTGAGTATTGTAAAACACAATGGTTACCGATTAAGGAGAGGTTTGTGTATGCATGGACATATGAATATCATAACTTCAAGAACGAGGCGACAAGCATTGCGGAGGGGTCTCATGGCCGATTAAAGAAAATACTTCTAGGTAGTCAAAATGGAGTTATGTCGATCCAAGAAGCAATCCATGAATTCACCAATCGTGATCTCATAAAGATTAAGGCTTCTATGCAATTTAGTGTACATAAATTCCCTACGGAACACGAAGGGGAAAGATTGCTTCTAAGGGGCATTGTTCATAAAGTTTCACGTTGGGCAATAAATCACATGATAGAACAATTGAAGTTGTATAAAGCTAACGATGACGAGAATACGGTTTGTGTTTGCAAGGATATGATAGGTATTGGTCTCCCATGTCGTCATAAAATGGGTAGGTACGTCGATGTGATTGACATCAATGATATTCATCCATTTTGGAAGCAATTAAATTTCACTCCAAGCACACCCGTAGTCAATGGTCCGTCGTTCATGGAGTCGGAATTGTGTGCAAGAATAGCCGAGCGTTATGCTACAACAAATGGCTCCAAGAAGCAAATATTGATGCATGATTTGGAACAAGCTCTTCACCCTCGTTTAAAAGAGGTTGATGAACCTATTAAGCATAAGGGGGTGGGTAGGCCAAACACCGAAGTGTCGAGGACCATTGAAAGAAAAGAATTAAAGGATCATTTGTCTAATAAAAGAATATTGTGTCGGCATGAGCGTTCGGAAGCCGAATTTGAAGATGAGCCGAACCAAAGAAAAGAGGTCGTCCAAGAAAAGATCAAAATGGAAGTCCAAAACTCTCTAAGAAGCCTTTTCAAGTAAGTCAAGTCGATCTTTGTGGAACAAGTTGTGTTAGTGGAGACCCAAACTAGCTCCGTAGTTATTGATCAAATGAGCAACTCGCCACAAACACATTCAACGGAAATGGTGACTATAAGAGAGAAGTATGGTACTCTTCGTTGTCCTAGGGATTTTCATGGAAGACCAACACGATCAAGGTATACGATTATAGAAGAGTATATGAAACAACTCCCTCCACTCATTGTTCCATTTGTTTTGTCCACCGACGAGGTTGATGGGGATGGCAATTGCGGGTTTCACGTCGCCTCGGAACAAATTGGTTACTTTGGAGAGGCGGTGAACGAAGATGTCACCCAATGGCAAAATTTAAGAACTAAGATGGCGGTACAACTAATAAAGGACAAGGATTTCTATATGGAGATGATGAAGGAAGGAGATAGGCACGACAAAGAACTAGAGTTCAAAGACTTTGTTGCGCGTGTAAAGTGCCGAAAGGGATTGAAGACAATCGGATCCAAGTATTGGATGACAATGCCTAAATGTGGATATCTCTTAGCGGACGCTTTGAATTGCGTGGTACATTTCTTTGTTCCTCCTAGGTATGGACATTCTAATACGTTTACACCTACAAGGACGGTTTGCGATCAATCGGTTAAAGATAGAAGAATTGTTATGGCATTTGTGAATGAGATGCATTTTATCGGTTTAAGAGTAAAGAGGATTGCCCATTACCTCCGTTGGCTGGTTGGAGCGATTACTTCCCAAATTCGAATCATTGTAACGATTGGTTGAAACAATATGAGACCAACATGTTGGATTGGGATCGCGTCATGAAGGTGGATTTCCTAAGGCCTCACCGGAATTGGTTCCCTCTGATGATGAAGATCAATGATTGTTATGTTTGAAAGATGTATTTTGGAAAGCCCTATTTGTACATATTTTTTTTTGGAATTTTGTGGAAAATACTGTGAAGTCTAAAGCTATAATCGGTAGTTATATTTTTAATATATCAACCGATTATACAAGCTTTTGTAAACAGACTCAATCAATATTATAATCGGTTATTAACTTTTTGAACTTATCTTCCGATTAAAAGGCTGATAAAACAACTGAAAATTTTTTTCCAGAATCGGTAGATTACATATTATATAAACATCCGATTGTCACCATACTCTGACAAAAAATAAACTGTAAATTTTTCCCAGAATCGGTAGACAACATATTGAATAAACTTCCGATTGTCACCATAGTCTGACAAAAAAGCTGAAAATCTTCCCAGAATCGGTAGACAACATACTGCATAAACTTCCGATTGTCACCAAATTCTGAAAAAATAGGTGAAAATCTTCCCAGAATCGGTAGACAATATAAAATAATAACTTCCGATTGTAACCAGCAGAAAAACATTTATACTCATTTACTACGGACTTGAGAATTCATAACTTCCATCATAAGTGAATTCTTCACCCTTTTCCACTAAGTACTGTCTTTTTGCGAGTGTCTCCTATATAAACAAACATAAATTAATGTCAACTTCGTTTTAGTAAGAAAGATTAAACACCCGAGCGTTATACTTACAAATTGTTGGATCGACAAGCTTAAGTGGCTAGTGTTAAACATCCTCTTTTGTATCGTTATGTAATCATTTACCCCTTTTTGGACAAGTCGGAAAACGATCATGAACTTGTTGGACTGATCTTTGCTTTGGATTTCCATACTCTCGCACAAATTGGCTATATACCCTCGCCCAAAAGACTTCGGTGTTAACCTTCCCGCTATGACATCTTCACGTCTTGTTTCACGATACCATGTTTTCACAATGACCAAATCTTCATCTGCGTCAAAACGTTGCCATGCTTGTAAGTTGAGATATAGAATGAATTCACAAGAGTAGACGATGGAAAATCTATTTGTAGAATACACAATGTTATATATGTGTTGTTTGGTGCATAAATAAGAAGAGTTTACCCTCCTTATATAGATGAGAGTCCCAACGTCTCTTTTTTTTTTGAAAATATGGCCGTTGATGCGTACTTTTACAAGACTGTAATGAAATTGCGTACAATTATTACACACAATCGGTAGGACATGTTTTAACAAAGCACCCGATTATGAGTAATCGGTAAACATGTATTGTTATATACTTCCGATTATAGGTTGTTTTGTCAACAGAGTTCTCAGTTTCATTAGAGTAGTATAATCGGAGGTTTATCAATATGTATTATCAACCGATTGTACGTGGTTTTCGAGGCACGGCTAGTTTCTTTTGAACGAACTAGCTAGTTGGCGTATAATCGGCAGATTAGATCATCAATTAAAACTTCCGATTTTCATAAATATTTTGAAATTCGTAACAATATCACCTACACATCATCATAATTTTACATTGAACTCCCTCAATTCTATTACAAGGTATCGTGATTAGCGTCGTGGACGTGTTGGACGATTCCTAAACGGATTAAATCTTTCCATCGCCCTAAGGATTCTAAAATGAGCTTCATAACTAAGCTTGATCTTTTCCATCTCCGCCATTCCCCGAGAGATCGTTCTATAACCTCATCATTGGTTTCACCCCTCAATCGATATTGATTCACAAGATAAGTTAAATGGACGAATTCTTGGACGTGTCCATTTATTGAACCAACTCGGCAGAAAAGATCAGCGGAGTGACGGTTGTTTGGGTTACTGGTGTCGTCGCAGAATTTTTTCGTGAATTTTCCCCAAATAACTCATACTCATTATGCCTCCTTGCCTGCGTTCTTCTCCTCGTCTCGGATAGAATTGAACATAGCGCCTACATAAAGATAAATCTTCTTCGATCGTGAACTCCGTAGGATTAATGAATGGTTGGGCCATTATGTTGAAGATGATGTTGGAGCGAGTTTAAAGGTATTTGTGTTCCATAGAGAGTAAAAGGATACAATCCTTATATAGAGTTTAGAGTTCCAACGGCTTTATTTTGTTGGGGCATATGTATAATCGGAAGTCAAATGAAGTATTATTACTTCCGATTATACGATTGCCCCAAATTTTGTTTTTGCGAAATGTCATTTTTTTCGAATTTGGGAACTAGAATAATCGGTAGTTAATAATACTTCCGATTATACAAATTGCCCCAAATTTTGTTTTTGCGAAATGTCATTTTTTTCGAATTTGGGAACTATATTAATCGGTAGCTAATAACCTACCGATTATACAGATTGCCCCAAATTTTGTTTTTGCGAAATGACATTTTTTCGAATTTGGGAACTAGAATAATCGGTAGTTAATAAGACTTCCGATTATACAGTTGCCCCAAATTTCTTTCTTGGCGAAATCACCAATTTTGGGAATTTAGGAGCTACTATAATCGGTAGGATAGTGAGGTTATTTTTCCTTTCGATTGTTATAGAAGCCAGCTGCGAGTTTGGCACAAAATCAATATAATCGGTAGTATAATATAGCTACTAAACTTCCGATTAATGTATAATAATCGGGCACAGAATAGCTTCCGATTGTGTAAGGGCATTAACGTATTCTTCGCGTTTTTGGACATCCCTTAACGGTGTATATGGGTTGGGAATAAAAAAGTCGCCCCTAATTCTTTCGGGGTCGCCCCTAAAAGTGCAAGGTTTTTAAGTTCTAATATTGTTAAATATCTTTTAAATATAAAAATGGGTCCTGCAGACTTTGGGTATATATATGGGAATTTCCGCGTTTTTTTGCTTTTTTTCTGGCGAGAATATTTTCCTCGCCTATTTGTAAATCCCCTCCCACCTTACCTGCTTTCGAGCAGAGAGAACAGGGATTTAAACATTTTGGGTTTTATGCCACGGTTTTTGGTCATTGTCATTGTACACAATTGAGCCACTAGACTCAGCCTTAAGGATTTTTCCTATACTTCACGCCTTTCTTCTTATCTTAGGAACTGTCCCATGAAATGCTTCCGCGTAGCGATCCGATATTTTGTACTCATATAATTTTATTAATTTTATCCGGAAAATGGGTCATGTTAGGATATATATTTAAAAACATTGTTTTGTAATATTATACCAAACTTAGAGAGATAGTGTGGTGGTATTATTTTGGGCTCCCACACTATAGACTTGGTTCAAGTCTCACCCCATGCATTTGAATAGGTATATTTATATATTTATATATATATATACTTAATAAAATCCGGGAGAGCGGGGCCTTGGGGACTTGGGGGTCTTGGGAGGTCTGCTGATTTCAAAATGTTTTTTTTGCAGATTTAACTTCTGATTTCCAAAAACGTTTTTTGTCAACTTAATATTCTTAATTAATTTCATTAATTTAGGCAATTATATTTTGCCCGTTTTCTAACCATTACGGAAAGTTAATTGAGTGTATTTACTCAAAATTTATTGTCATTAAAGTTGATTGATTCTCTTGAGTTTTATAAGACCTGTTTTACAGAGGATGAAAACAGATTGTTTTTACATCTATTGAGTTCGAGCAAGATAAGAAAGAAAGAGTTATAGTTGGTTCGATTTCTCAAGGTGCGGAGAAATCGAACAAGAGAGTGAATCACTGCTTTATCCCATAGGTGTTCGACAATTTTTTGACTGCTAGCACAATCAAGAGGCAGAGTCGCGAAATACCTTAAAGATAGCGACCTAGTCCGCGACTCAGCTGTTTGAGATCCGATTTCATTATTTCTTCATTGTTTCCAACAGGTCATTTATCCAAATTTTTTTAAAACCTGGTTCAAATGGACGAGTAAAAATTAGTATGGGTGAAATGGACAAAAAAAAAATTAGCAAGGATGAAACTGGATTCATCCCGACTTAAACTTAAAAAATAGCAAGGATGAAACCTGGATGCATCCCGATGTAAATTAAAAAAGAAAAAGTAATTGAAAATGGGTAGGATGAAACTGTTTACAACCTGGCTATTTTTGTATTTTTGTCCATTTAAACAGTATCAAAATCTAGATGTCTTTTTCACCCAGGATTTGTTGATTTTGGTCTTTATAACCAATTTTGTGAATTTTATCCGAGGAATTGATGCTCGAATTTACAATCTTTTTATTGTCCCATGAAGTATATCGTTAAATTTCAGATAGTCCGTTAAAGAACCACACCCGACTCTATTAACCGACTTGATGCTTCAGAAACATCCCGGTAGAACCAGACCATCGACACCCACTGGGATTACTGATTATAGTGAAGTGGCTTTGGGGTATACACGTGGAAGATAAGTATGAAAGCGGTAAAGGGAGCAAACGATAATTATTGCCCTAAATTTAGATGGACAGGTGGCCCTGTACCAGCCGGCTTTTACACGAAGATTCTTTCCTGTACGACATCAAGAAAAAGTGGAGCACAGTTGTTATATTAAGAGCGCCCGTACTGTATCGGTAAATAATTGTAGTAGAAAGAAAACAAAAAACATTTGCAATTAGCCTAAGGATAACAACTACCTTAAACACTATTGGCCGTTGAATATTCTCCCTTTAACGCATATCTCTAGGAAATGTTCAGATGTATCTTTCAAATGGAGAAGTGTATCATTGTTTTACCTTGGGGGAGAATTTTTCCTTAAGAAGGACAACAATCAAAAGTAAATAAAATTAGCTGTAAAAATAGTGTCAAGTTCTCAGTTAGTTTTCCTTTTTGCAAATATTTGTCGTTTTTCTCAATTGCTTGTTTGGTAGTAGGAGTTAGTAAATGACAAAATTAGGTTAAAACCAAAACGGTAATGTTTGTTACTTGGTTTTAAGCCAAAATTAGTCTTAGAATAAATCATAAATTATTCTAGGAGTAGGGTAATACTAATATCAGTGTCATTATCAGTGTCGATCAATTTATATGAAGTGACAAATGCTCTTTTGTGGACCTAGGTTCTGTTTGATTGTTTTTAAATGAAAGATTATGATGTTTCACATGGTTGGTTGGGGGTAAAAACTTACTATACCCATGATTTTTACAATCAACTAAACGCTACGTTCTGGAAAGTTTTAACGAAAGAAACAATTTTATCTAAATAGGTGCAAAATTATCCTAAAATCTCTTGAAGGTAGTCATTGGGGGAATTTGGGAATCCTTGTAGCAGTCTTTAAATCACTATATTATATGACCATATATTAACATTTTGCAGACATTTTATATTTTTATTGATCCTGTCAGTTCATTATATTTGGGGTGAGACTTAACTTAGGTATATGTAACATTGTTTACTTTTTTCTTTTTATCTTAAAACATTAAAATTTTATTGATAAGAAAGAAAAAAAAATACAAAAACAAAAAATCACCTAAGCGCCACAAGTGAGAAGGCTAACGAGTCAACTAATCCAGATTCATACCTACAAATTAACTTCAAATTGAAGAGCAAACAAAGCACACAAAGCCCATGCAAAAGACAACCTAAAACACAACTAGAATTTCCTAATTTTTGTTCCTATAAACACAACTAGAATTTCCTAACAGGTTTTTTGTTCCTATCTAAGATTTTCTTGTTATCCTCTCCATTCCATTTTAATCTCGAAAGCTCCTTCGTTTTAAGTTTAAGAGATTTTGTGTCTTTTAAAATTTCTGAATCTCAAATATTTTTTTGATTTTTTCTCCATGGCCAGGTGTTGGGTGCCATACGAAAGGAAAAAAATGTAAAAAAATTAAAAAAAAAAAAAAAAAAAATCTGAATTGAGAATAAAACTAGAATAACGCCCTTCTGAGTAATTGCTAGTTAACAAATACGTCTTGCGCCTCTTCATTTTTTCTTTGAATCGAAAATCAGAGGTTGGCTAAAGTGACTAAAAGTGTTTGTTACGATAAAAACTATAAAACTATAAACTGTACACAAAAATATGATCTATATCTATCATGGAGATATCTCTTTCATCTAATATTTGGTTATCCAGCTATATAAACCAAACTCCAATTCGAATATGTGAAAAATTAAACTATCTATTTGTTCAGGATACTTTTGCATTATAAATTTTTACTAAGGATTTGTATGATTTTCTACACAATATAAACCAAACTCCAATTCCAATATGTGAAAAATTAAATTATTTATCTGTTCAGGATACTTTTGCATTATAAAAGTTTACTAAGGCTTTGTATGATTTTCTACACAATATAAACCAAACTCCAATTCCAATATGTGAAAAATTAAATATCTATTTGTTCATGATACTTTTGTATTATAAAAGTTTATTAAGGAAGCTTGTATTATATTTACTGGCCAAATTGGGGTATACCCAGATTAATTGGGTTATCCAAATTTTGTTCCCAACCATAATAGTGGAACAAGGGGTGTCTAATGTGTATGCACTTTCCTAATTACCCTTCCCCTAATAATAACTAAAACTACTTTCTTTTTGGTTTTAGATCCAATCCTTATTCTTTTCCTTCTCCTTCATCATCTATCTAATGATCAATTCCTTTCTCCTTCTCTATATTTCATCGTTTTCAAATGAAAAAAAATCGTCGATTGGAATTTTTTTATTGTTGATTAATTCTTTCAAACCCTATCTAATACTTGGTTTTGTTGTTTGCATGACATATTAGGTCGGAAAAATTGAATTGTTGAATTGCATTCACACGATCGTCGTGGTATCTCTTTGTCGAGCATGACGACTTTTCATATTTATTTTTAGTCGTCAAGGCTGTAGGATGAATATTGTGGCGACTTTTCAAAGAGTTTTATTTCTGAAAGTAACATTTACAGGGTCGTCATGGTTTTCATCCCTTAACCCTGACGACTAGTGATGTAGTATTAATAGTCGTCGGGCTTTGAAAAGCTAAACCCTGACGGTTAATAACTCTCAGAAAACATATTTTCCTGTATCCAATTTTGTTGTTGGTCGTCATGGTTTTGTAAAAATAACATGACGACTGAAGCATAGTCGTCAATGTGCTGTATTTTCGACCACGACGACTATAAATGCGAAAAAATAATATTTGGTCGGCAAACTTTGTTTCTTATCGAGCGTGTCGACTAAGTTTGGTCGACATGCTTTGTTTCAGTGGAGCATGCCGAATGTTCATGGACTGAGTTCTGAAGGTACTTAGTTGGCATGCTTTTTTTTTTTCCAGTCGAGCATGCCGACTTTTCATACTATGATTTCTGAAAGTATTGATTTCTCAGTAATCTGGAGAATGAAACCATTAAACAACCGTGCAATCTTCTTAGTAGAAATGTTTGGCTAGTGCAGTTTCATTTCAATTATAAAAAAAAAACTCCCAAGAATTTTTTTTTTCTCAAAAATCTTCCAACAAAATCCATAATTTCAATCTAACCAAAACAAGAGTTCATAACTTTTAATTCAACTAGTTAATTTTAATTCAACTAGATTAACTAGCTAAGTATGTTGATTAGTGCTAATTAACCAAGGGCAATTTTGCCATTTTAAAAAATATATGGGTAAGGTGAGTTTTACTTCCTAATAACCATATTTTATCGTATTGGGTATACCTCAATTAATCCGGATATACCTTAATTAATCCGGATACACCCCAATTTGGCCAGTTTATTTTTTACACAAAATCGTATATTTGGAGATTTTTCAAAATAAATATGTTATGTTTTATAAGAGTACATAATTTTCTATCTAACTCTAACATCGTAATTGTATACCAAGAACACAAACCTTATCAGGAAAATTGAATAGAAAAATTGTCAAATATTTAAGTATGTAAGATCTTAGTGTTCTTACGAAGATTATGTGATGAGCATCAGTATCAAAGGAATTTACCATTCTACTAAACACTTATGCATAAAACATCTAGCCTCGAAGAAATAAATATACATTACAACGAAATTGGTAGAAAAATAAACATTTTGTTTCCTAATAACGGATTTTAAGTGTATCGTTTATTCTTTTAGTTATCTACATTTAACTAGACAAAAATTGATTATGGTGTATGTGTAAGCGTGCACTCTTCCGAGACTCACATCAGTAGCATCCGACCAAGCGTTTACGTGCATGGTTTTTAAAAGTATTTCAACATTTCGCTCCGAAAGCGGTCATGTGAAGCGCATCTTTCATGAAGCGTACGCAGCGTACGCTTCGCTTTAAATTTCATGTTTCACGCTTCAGAGTTCGCACATCTTTCATGAAGCTTTAAAAATTTTACCTAATTTCTAAAACTTTAAAAAAAAAAATGTGAATGTTTTAATTAAGAGGGAATCGAACACCACAGCTCCCACTCGCCTGGAGTAGGTTGAACTGGTGTACACACGCTTTGTTTTTGATAAAAACTAGACTTATATAAAATTTATATAGATATTATTTTCTTAATAAATTTATAATTATTAGTTACGAATAATTTCTTTATAAGAAAACATCCGTTTCAAACATCAACCATGAGCTTCACGCTTCGACATACACATCGCTTCCTAAGAATGAAAAACGCTTCACGCTTTCGATACCTTGATACATGAGTAAGTGTTGGGGTTTGAAATTACCCAACACTTGATAAAGTTGTAACTGTGATTAGCTAAGGTTGTATAAAGGTGCATTGGTGATTTGGTTTGTTGTGTGGGGGTACGTGGCTATAAAGGAGCACAAGAAGTTAGATCGTCCTTGCTTCTTCTTCTGCTACTGCCCCTGCTACTGCTAGCTATACGTCCTTGTTAAATTATTCGGGTCGGATCGATCGATTTAGATTTCCAGTTTCCCCATCAGAAACAATAAGAGAAATATGAGAAACACTACTCCTTCTTTTTTCCCATCACCAAAACTATAAAAACAGACTTCGTTTCTCATCATCGACATCAGCTAGTAAATTAATAGCAGCTCTAAAGAGATGGTGGGGTTGAGTATTATACTCGAATCTCATCACCACCATCATCATAACAATCAACACCCTTACCACCACCATCAAGCTGGTACCAAAAACCCACAGGTTATTAACAAAACGACTAAGATCAAACCTTCTTCTTCTCCAAACAGCTGTTTGCATTCTCCTTCTTCATTTCCATCATCCTCTTCTTCTTCTTCTTCCTCATCATCAGTCAATTTTCTTGAAGCGTGTTCTCTGTGTGATCAGAGACTCTTACCCGGCAAAGACATCTACATGTACAAGTAAGTACTAAACTGGATCTCCTTTGATGAGAAAATATTATACCAGATCTTAAATGTGTTTTTATATTCTGCTGTTTCACTTATTTCTATGACAACACTTTCATCTTCAAAGTTCAAAGTTCAAAGTGTTTGATTTTATTTGTTATTTGAATGTATGAAAACAGAGGAGACAGAGCATTTTGTAGCGAGGAGTGTAGATGGAGACAGATATTAAAGGATGATGAAGAGACCAATAAGACCAACAAACAGTACTCCATGAAACCCAGCTCTTCATCATCTTCTCGTCGTTCAAGCAAATCATCATCAGGAAACAAGCAGAATCGAGCTGGTGGTGCTGGTTTTGTTTACTAGAAAAATAAATAATAAGAGAGACAGGAAGAACAAAAATGTTTCGATCTTCCCATTTTGCCCTTCATTATCCTTTCTAGTTTTGTCTTCTCTGCCCTGAGAGTTTGGAATTTTACCTTTTCCTCATGTGAGGGTAGTTTTGATAATTTCTATGCTATGTTTCTTTAATCTTGATTACTAGTTGTTACTTAATTATGTGTTTTGGATAAGTATGTCAAAGTTCTTAACTTTTTCTTGTTACAGGAAATCATCACAGAACTCAAATATAAACATTATTTATATGCCAAATGGCACATAAAATCCTATACCTGCTTATCCAAATCTAGCCAGGCAGTGAACTCTTTTTCTTTTCTTTTATTCATTTCTTTAATCCCATCAAATTATTAGAAAAACCCCTATTACAAAATATACAAATGGGTTAGGCTGGCTGGCTCAGCTATACATTTTTATTTTTTTTGCTTGTTGGTGGCGTCGTGACGATGTAATCTGTTTTATCATCTGATTTTCGCCGCGTTCAACCGGACATATTTTCTGTTTAGGGTAATTATGGCGTCCATATGTTAAGATGTGTACATGCTTGCACCTAGCAAGTGGAGATGCAACTAAAACAAAAACCCTATTTTCCTTGTTGAAACATAGTTTGGATTCTAATAAGCAAGAAAAAAACCCTAAGGTCCTTGTAAAGTGTCTGGGTGGTGAGGAGAGAGCTAGCATTGACAGTAGAATCTACTTTATTTTCTATGTGCCTGCTGCCCCCGTGGTTTTGGAACCTTTGAAAAGTTGGTGATGGAGACCCTTCTATCATCTCTACATAGAGAGTGAGAATGTTTGTCTTCATTTGAGAGTGAGGCTGAGACTGTCAAATATCCATTAACAAGAACTCAATGGATGTCTATGTACCTTTGGTTATATACTACAGGGTGTTTTTGTATGTATAGAACAATAATGTTTCTTAGTCCTTTCTTGTTTCTTAATGGTCTACATCCAAACAGTAATTTTGAAATGGTTTTAAGAAACAGAAATTTACCATTTTTGAGTAACTTTGTTTGCAAGTACAGTAATTATTAATCAGACCCACTATTGTTTCATTTGTACTACTATACTGTACTGTGTACCAATACTTGTTTTAGCAATGGAATACTGCTATTGTAGTTCCCCTAGTTTTGAGCCTACTGTTTTCAATTTATAACGGTTGCAAACTTATAACGGTAATGCTCAGCTCTGCTGCATTGGGTTCCTTTGGTTTTTTTTAAAATTTTTGTTCCGTTTTTCTGGAGTTTGAATTCAAAATTCGTCTACATCTTAATAATCTTAATAGGGTTTAAGATTATTAAGATTGAGAACCAAGTTTAGAATTCGTCGGCATCTGCTACAACGATGATTTCTTGACTGGAACTGACAATGTAATGATTCTAATGAACCTCTAACAACATAATTCATCATCATCACAATATTCAAACTGAATCATATACGTGGAATAATGTAGTTAGCAATCAGTAACAATACTACTGAGATTGAGAACCAAGTTTAGATTCGCAGGGAGAGTTGGTGTCATAAGAAATAGATTTCTAAAATATACAAATTGAGTAGAGATTCTGCACGCTAAGGTTCCAATGGATGCATACAAGTTGCTCCAAAAGCATCCTAATCATAACTTTCACCATCATGATTGCCGTCATCATTACCATTATTGCAGCCATAATCAACCCGACTTGAATAACAAGATTGCTTTTTGGTCCAAGTAGAAGTAAACAAAGTGATTCGTCTCGTGAGTCACGTATGAACCTGAAGCCAAAGAGAAACGATCACATGGTCAATACTGATCATAACGTTACAACACAACAAAAATTTGTGAATGGGTCAGAGCTATCAGTTGGAGGTTCACACTGCAAATGAAAGTAATATACGTAAAGACAATAAGAATGCTGCAAAGCTGGAAGTGAATAATTCCACCAAAACGTTGAAGCTAGTAATTGTCGGATTCTTACAACTAAATAACCACTTCCATTTCAAATATGAATATTCTAGCCATGAAGATATGCAAACGAACCATATAATACTGACATACACAAGGGGTATTCTGACTCATCAAATTCACAATCCTCAGGGTCCCCAGGATCATTTTGAGATTTGGGAGCACGACATTGACTAGCACTACATGTGAAGAAGGCTTGAGTTGGGCCAAAAGCATAACCATCACAAAAGAGAACATAATCAAAAAAGGAAGAAAATCTCATAAATTACAAAATATGTCCAAGATCAAATAAGCTACCCTATATCACACTTTTCTTAGTGGAGGCCACAATCATTTCAACAATGAATATTTGAAGTCGATGGAAACATGGAGAAGTAAATAATAACAAATTCACGATGACTTAACTGATGATGTAAAGGGAAACAACAAAAAAGGAGAAAAAATCAAAAGCATAAGAAAAGTTGATAACAGTTATATACTAAAATCTGGTATAGGTTCCATAGACAAGATGGGTTCTGAATGCGTTTCGCAGCAAGAGTTCAGAAAGACATGAACAGAGTTATCAACATGACTTTATTGACAAATAATAGGAATAAACAGTGACAAAGTAACCAAGAATCATAATTGGTGGTCCAGAGGACGAATCCTTGGGCATGCTATGATAAGTATCTGTTTCCTTCGAGATCAGTATGCAGTTGAAATAGTTTAATATCATCTTCAACTATTAAACTTTTGATGAACAAAATCATCTAACTGGGTTTTGATAAAAAAAAATTATATTTGTGGGTCTTAGTCGACCAACTCAACTAGTAGCCTTAAGTTTCCCATTTACTTCTCTTGCTTTCACATATATACCAATCCCCATGAAACAATATCTTGTAATTATATATGCAGGATGATACTTGATTCAACATTATGCACCTGAGCATGAAGGTTCAAACAGTGTGAGTAGTGGGTGGAAAGACAGAATTTAGACTGTCAGGTGAATATCAAAACTAAGGGCTAGTGCTGCATGTATGTCATATGTATACCATACCATTGCTTATCAATTGACAGACACGAAGAAATTGCACAATACACAAATCATACAAGAAAGAATACAAAGAATCTATAAAGAACAAATATGCACTACAAGTCCAACAAATCGAATTAAATCCTTCTAATTAGGGCATTTAATTTAGATATATCTGCTGTTCACTGCCTTTTTTCATATAATCATTGATCTTATGTCAAGAAACGTATTGCTACATCTAATATCCTTGCTTGTCACTTCCCTATGTCAAACAAACATTTACAATTAGAGATGGTGGTGGTAAAGTTGTGGTAGCAATATGAAAGTGACAGCAACAGTTCAAGTGATGGAACCTTGGGCACAACAAGGAAGTAGTGGTAATGGCACCAAGGGAAACAAGCAGTTGTGGAAGTTATTAGTGGATGATGGCGTAGGCCATTAACCCCGTGGTAAATGACAGTGGTGGTAGTCCCAACTGAGGGACATGAGTGAGGAAAAAAGAAAAAGCATTTCACTATGACTATACATAAAGAAGTTTAATAATGTGTTTATACATAAAGAAGTTTAATAATGTGTTTACGGAATAAGTACATATCACAATGACTTACTTTCAAACACTACCAGACACACAATTCCTACGTAATGATGCAGTTAATGCTTGAGGGGCCAAACATTCCATTCACATTAACTCTACAACAGTTCTACGCAAAGCTAAAGAATGTACAGAACTTGGACCATGAGGCATTTAAAGACACAATTTTAAAGACACAATGAGATCTTAAAAATGCCAGGTGGGGAAGGGCAAGAACACCATATCTCAATTCCTTTCCCGGTCCATCAAGTGTTTTTATGATCTTAATGATTAAAAGGGGCAATTTGATATCAACTTTCTATTCGATTTCAATACAGCAAAACATCTATAAGCAGACTTATCCAAATTCCAACCCTAAATTCACTGGGTCATTTACGCAAACAACTAAAATTCAGTAAACAAAATGTAAAAAGAGTAAGTGAAGTAATACCGAAATTGCGACCAACAATACAATGCCATGTAGGACCATGCTTCTTATCAAATTCCTTCTTGATATACTCAGCTATCTCTTTCTCCACACTGTGCTTCTCGAATGCCTGATGATCAAAACCAAATCAAAGTCAGAAACAAAAAAAAACCCAAATCTAAAAATTGAATCTTCGTTAATAAAACAGTAAAGGGGGTGTTACAGAGATGGCGAATTCAATGGCTTCTTTCTGTAAATCTTCTTTCATATCAGCACTCTTGATGATAGCTTTCTTAGTAGTAGTACTAGTTTTTTCTGATGATGATGTTGATGAAGATCTTTTCTCATCCGATGGTTGTGGTGGTGGTGGTGGTGATGATGATGGTGGTGGTGATACTTTCTTGTATAAAACTCCTCCTCCTCCATTCCCATTTCTCCTCTTCTCTTCAGACATGGTTTTTCTATCTAATTGCAGAGATTTTGAGGATCTTGTGACGATGATGATACTAGTAGACTAGTAGTAGTAGCGTAAGAGTGTAAAATGAGTGTGAGAACGTATATCATAGCGTAACAGTGGATGAGCAGAGAATCCAAAGTGAGGGTTTGTTCGGTGGATTAGGGTACTTGAAGCGACAAAATGACTGTTTGGCCCATTCATGGGACGGGTCATCAGTTTGGTCCAGCTACGTCTGAGCCAGTGGCGGAGCTACGTGAGGACCAGTTGAAATTTTTTAGGTAGAATTAGTTGAGAAATTATAGGCTAAGTTGAGGTAGCTGCGTAAGTTAAAATATTTGTCCTCCCTGTATTTCTGAAAAATAAATGAAAAGTTATGTTATATTAGTAAACTAGAATATAACCCATGTCGTAACGACACGGCTCGATAATAAGTAATTTTATATGTTTTAATCTTGATTTCTATTGTTCGTCTGCAGTTATTAAATAACATGACAATTGATTCCGTTTTTTTTTTTAAATTGTCAAGTGCTTTAATCGAGTTTATTTTAACATTAAAACGATCAACCACATTTTATGTTTTATAATGTTACACGTTTTGTGGCGTTACGGAATTAATATAATATGTTATTGCTCACCAATACCTGCCACCACCATAAAACTGTATGATACCATTTTTGTCTCCACCACTACCAGTGTCAGAGCCAAGGGTTGACTAACCTGGCTCTAGCCCCCTTAAAATTCTAATAACTACATAAAAATCTTTAATTTTATCATATAAATATTACTTTTCCGTCTATATTTAGGGTTCAGTCCATCAAAGTTTACATGTTTCTTTTTTTTTAAAGTAACCACCTTAATGTCAATTTTTGACTCCGCCGCTGCCACCACCACTGTCGTCCACCCCTTGTAGGTTGTTCGACGTAATTCTAATTTTCAGTCACAAAAACCACGTAGGTTTAGATTGAACAAAAGTTCGTCAATTAATTTGTTTCATTATATTATTTTACGTGTAATATTCTCTTTTGTATTGCAATCAATTTTATTTTAATATTATAAAATGATGATTTATACGATATGATACCAAAGATAGCAGGGATACCATTTGGGTGATCAAACGACAATCATGAACATCTTGTCCTATATGATAAATTGATATCATGCATCCCTGAAATATGTGGTACCTTGCTTTATCAATCGTGCTAAAAACAACCAACCACATCTTTCACAATATGATGTTATCCGTGTTGTAATGATACATGTTAGAGCACTGCTCGGTCGAACTCGCAAGCGTTGCTATCTCAATCTTGTTTGTCAAGTTTAGTTGCCAAAACTATAAGTCTTGATTTCTAGTCTACTTATAGCTAAGTCTCGGATTAGGATAGAAAGTGTAGTTGAGCTTTAGACTTCACGGTGTTCATCAAATGAAGACGAAGAACTACTCAAGGGAACTTGTGGAACTTCATCAACAAAAGGTATGTGGAGACTTGAACTCATTTATCACTCAAAAGTTTATCTACTATATCTCCTATTTGAGACAAAAGTCGTATTGCTATATAGACTTCATTTATACACATTTGATATTTCGAGCTGAGTTTATATCACTTATCTATTTCTTGAAATATGTGTTGGTAAGCTTTCTCCTTAACCAAGTTCATCTTTTATTCTTGACGTAAGTCAAAAGATGATCATGTGAAAATCGCCTTGTAACATCTTACATGATTTGTGTGATGCAATCATTTGGTGTAGACTCGGAATGTTTCGTATTGAACATTCGATCACTTGAAAATTGCTTTAGAGCTAATAGTTGTGTGAGACATCTATTGTCGTCTTCTAAGAATGTTTCAATGATTGAATTGAGAGTTTAGAACATGTAACCTTGATTGGATATAAACATAGCGTGCATTCACATTTGTGTAAAGTCCAAGTCCGGGAACCATGGTATGCGTATATGTACGCATACTGGTTGGTGAATGAAAGTCCGGGAACTAAGTATGTGTACCCGTGCGCGTACTGGCGTAAGTTCAGGACCCATGAATTTCTGCTGGAGTTTGGAAGTGTACTAGTATGCGTACACGTTCGCGTACAGGCGAAACTAAACTCAGTCCGGCTACTTAAGTATGCATACCCGTTTGCGTACTTGAGTAGGTTATGTTCTAAAATCGGTTTGTTCATGGACTAATACATTTATATATTAAGGAATGCAATCTTTTGCAAACCGTGGCTATAATGTTCATGAAATGATTCGAGTGAATCGAAATCGATTTTGCTTCAATTGTGTCTTGTATACTTCTATGAGAATATAAATAATTGAACAACTATCTAACTAGTTTCATTTGAGTCATTTGAACTAGTTGTGAAGAAGATGAATAAGGTTGATATGAAAGTGTTCATATGGCTAACCTCGGTTAACTATTGTTGAACCAACTAAGTGTACACGTTTAGGTATGGTTACCTTTATCTAAATGTAGGTACATTTCATTTGTGTATGACAAGCTAAGTTCGATCTAACGGTTGAAAGATATTAGCTTGAATCTAATCAGGTTTTCATCTAACGGTGAATATTGAATGCTTTGTTACCAAGGTAACATTGATTGCAAACCCTGATCTGGAGACTATATAAAGGAGAACTCTAGCAACTGGGAAACCTAATCCCCTTACCTCCTGTGTGATACTAGTTGCGACTAGAGTCGATTCTCCTTTAACCTTAGGTTTTTCTAAAACCCAGTAGGTTAACGACTTAAAGACTTCATTGGGATTGTGAAGCCATACCCAACTATTTTCTTTGTAGTTGCGTGTTCTGGTCTTGTTGTTTTCTATCGTGATTGAGTACTATCTTCTTTAAGATTTGCTCGAGATTTATTCTCCGATAGGCAAGATTGAAAAGTAGTTACAAACACCTTCGTCTCATTGTTTGTGATTCCACAATATCTTGTTTCGTTAATCGATTAAGATTATTGTGAGGTGATTGATATTACTATGCTGTTATTCGGGAATATAAGTCCAGTTTATCAATTGGTTCCTGTTCACCTTGATTTATCAAAAGATGGAACAAAACTCGTAGGTATATCTGTGGGAGACAGATTTATCTATTTAATAGAATTTTCTGTGTGATACGGATTTGTTTATTAAGTCTTCGACTTTGGGTCGTAACAACTCTTAGTTGTTAGTGAGACCATCTAAGGGAATCAAGTGCGCAGAATCCATCGTGGTTCAAGAGGCGTAAGGAACACAACTGTACCTTGATCAGTGTGAGACTGGTTAGGTCTCAACTACATTCCAGTCCGAAGTTAACTTGGAGTAGGCTAGTGTTTGTAGCGGCTTAATACAGTGTGGTGTTCAAATCTGGACTAGGTCCCGGGTTTTTCTGCATTTGCGGTTTCCTCGTTAACAAAATTTCTGGTGTCTGTGTTATTTCTTTTCCGCATTATATTTGTTTATATAATTGAAATATCACAGGTTGTGCGTAGTTCAATCAATTAGATAATCCAACCTTTGGTTGTTGATATAAATTGAACATTGGTCTTTGGTACCGTTCAAGTTATTTCCTATATTCAATCGGGCTCGCAAATTCCTTTTTTTTTTTTTATTGTAGATTGAATTGAGAAATTGAGATAACACTCTTGGATATATTTCCATTGATTGAGTCTGACTGTCTAGTTGATTCTCTTGGAATTATATTGGAGTTACTCCATACAGATTGCTAAGCGAAATATTAGGTGAGGTTGTTAGACCCCCGCTTTTTCAATTGGTATCAGATCAGGCAAACACGTTTAAGACCTCATAAGTCTGTGTTTGTAGCGATCTGACTCTATGGACAGAAGTGCTATCTCAGTAAACGTATCACCAGTCTTCGATGACTCAAATTACTTGTGGTGGAAAATTTCTATGCGTGCCTTTCTTCAAGCGCGAGATTTTCAATCATGGGTTTATGTTGTTAATGGCTATAATCCTCCAATCATGGGTTTTCCAAAGGATATTGTTATGAACCAAATGAGATTCTCACCGCTATAAATGCTATCAATGGTTACCCCATATCTTCAAAGACCATGTGACTACGTCACTCTAAAGATTCCTTAAAAACTATATTCGAAGGAAATATTGGTAGAAAAACAATGACAACCCAACCCAATATTTCTCTTAGAAATCTGTATGGACAAACTCCAATATACTTTCTAGAGAATCAACTAGACAGTCAGACTCAATCTAGATAAAAAAGTATATCAAAGAGTTTATATCTCAATCTCTCGATTTGATCTTTACTCAAGCAAATAGAAATCTGCGAGTCTTTATCAAAAAGAGATAACTTGGATGGTACCAAAGACCAATATCCAAGTGTCAATCAATTTAAATCAACAACCAAAAGGTCATATATTCTAATTGATTGAACAACGCACAACCTAAGTGATATTTCAATTATATAAACAAATATAATGCGAATAGAAATAACACAGACACCAGAATTTTGTTAACGAGGAAACCGCAAATGCAGAAAAACCCCGGGACCTAGTCCAGATTGAACACACACTGTATTAAGACGCTACAAACACTAGCCTACTCCAAATTAACTTCGGTCTGGACTGTAGTTGAACCCAACAAATCTCACACTGATCCAAGGTACAATTATTCTCCTACGCCTCTGATCCCAGTGATGTAGTTTTTACAAGTGATAAATACAGATTCGTTGCTCGGACTCTTTTTAAAGATTTGGTTTTTGATTATTAAAAGAAAATACTAAGACCAACTAATTAAAATTGATTTTTATTACCAAGGAGAGATGAGTCTATGCCTTTGGATTCCACTACTTCTAATAATGATAAACTCAATAATTAAAACTTTAACATAATACTCCGACTTTACTCAAAACAGTTTCGAACCCAATTAAAACTTTTATTACCTAATCCTCCTTCGCTTATAAAAGAACGGTAAAAACTACCCAAAACAATTATTACGAAGCATGTAAAGAAGAGAGAATTTTTAGACAAATTAAAAACACAAATATGGAGTAAATATGCCAAATAAATTAATTACTAAATATTACCCATAAAAATAGTTTCCTCCAAAACCCTAGAAAATAGATTTAGCTACTCATAGAACCAAAATTGAAGAAAAATTCATTAATCATTGTATTAAAAATAATAATAAAAGTGCTAACAATGATTTCCAGTAATAAACGACCGTCTCTGAGGGTCTTTGTTTTTCCACTGTTGAAGAACGATAGATGATTCTCGGTCGTTGTATTTAAGACTGCTTCTGCGACTGTTCCTGGTGGTGCAATGTTCTTCGTGTTCTTCAGTTTTGCAGCAGCAGGTGAACTTTCTAACTTATGTTTTTTTTTCGATTCCTAGCTCTCTATTCTTCCCCAAAGTATCCGTCCCCCTTCTCTAGTGTCCGACCATCTCTTTTATACTCAACAGGGCCTTCGAATCTCTTGAAATAACTCCCATTGATCTTCTTTCTTTTTTTTCATTCATTTTCTTCTTCACGGCCAAGTTACGGGATTATTCTCTTCTAAGCTTCCTTGCGTGTTTCATTTGTTTCCAAACTCATCAAAACTCTTCTTTTGTTAATAGATACGAATCATATGTTCCCTATTTTTCACGTAGTTGCCAAATATTCAGCCCGATAACCTTTCAACATCTCTGTTTTATCACCGGTGATTATCCAACCTAACCGGATTGAATAAATCACCCATATCCACCTCGTTTAGCCTTAACAGCCCAATTAAACTAAATCCAACATTAAATCTCATCCTAACTCGCTGAAAATCGAACCCTAAAACTGGTTCGTGAAGAACACTTTCCCGCCAAAACCCGTGAGCTCTGATTCTTCTTCTGCCGATTATCTAGCCAATTATGGTCAAAACAAAGACCATTACCATCCCTGTTTGGACCTTAAGATCAAACCCAATGATTCTCAACACTTTAGTCTCACCACAAATCTTGCCTAAAACACAAACCCTAATTCCGTTTCTTCGGTTTCCCGTCAAAATTCGAAATTCAAATGGAGAAGATGACTCTCCCCTTATCCCACAGCGGTGTCCCTTTAGCAATTTGGGCTACATTTAGCAATTCTTGGGGTTGCGAATAGCAATTTGAGGGGTACAAAGATAACTTTTGGGCTGTATATAGTGAAAAACTCCTGGGTGACTTTATCAACTCTTCCGGGACATTTCTGGGGGTGCCTTTAACACTTTTCTGAGTGATTTTAGTAGTTTCTCGAGCAGCCATCTCTTACCTCTCATATTCACTTCCCTATCACCCAGCAGGATGCTACGTACTTGATTCCCTTAGCTGATCTCATCCACAACTAAGAGTTGCTACGACCCAAAGTCGAAGACTTTAATAAACAAATCTATATCACACAGAAAAGTCTACGGTAATATATAAATTTGTCTCCCACGAATATACCTACGAGTTTTTGTTCCGTCTTTTGATAAATCAAGGTGAATAGGAACCAATTGATAACCCGGACTTATATTCCCTAAGAACAGCCTAGTATTATCAATCACCTCACAATAATCTTAATCGACGCATCGAAAAAGATATTACGGAATCACAAACGATGAGACGAAGTGTTTGTTATTTTTTTTCTATCTTGCCTATCGGAGATATAAATCTCAAGCCAATTATTCCAATTGTACTGCATTTATAGAAACAACAAGATCGAGATCACACAACTACAAGAAAAGTAGTATATCTGTCTTTACATTCCCAATGAAGTCTTTAAGTCGTTAAACTGGTTTAGAGAAGAAAACCCAAGGTTAAAGGAGAATCGACTCTAGCTTATGCAACTAGTATCACACGTAAGGTGTGGGGATTAGGTTTCCCAGTTGCTAGAGTTCTCCCTTATATAGTCTTTCAAATCAGGGTTTGCAATCAATGTTAGCTTAGTAACAAAGCATTCAATATTCACCGTTAGATGAAAACTTGATTAGATTCAAACTAATATTTCTCAACCGTTGGATCAAAATTTTAGCTTGTTACACACAAATGAAATATCCAATTTTGGGTTTATGTAACCGTTCCCAAACATTGACATTTGTTGGTTCAACAATAGTTAACCAAATGGTTAGCCATATGAGCAATTTCATATCAACCAAATTCTTATTCACCATAACTAGTTCAAATGACTCAAATGAACTAGTTAGAGAGTTGTTCAATTGCTTAGATCTTATGTAACTACACAAGACACAATCGAAGCAAAAACGGGTTGATTAACTCGAATCGGTTCATGAACTTTATAGCCACGGTTTGCAAAAGCATTCCTTAGTTTATATAATTATGAGTTCAAGAAGAACCGATTTTAGATATAACCTACTCAAGTTCGCGGACTGGGTTCGTGGACTTAAGCTCACGGAAGGAGTTCACAAACTCCAGCAGAAATTCTTGGGTCGAGAACTTCAGCCAGTTCGCGGATTGAGTTCGCGGACTTGGCTCACGCCACATTCCGTTTCTCTTGATCAACAAAGTTCGCAAACTTTGGTTCAAGGAATAAGGACTTATACATATATGTGTTTCCACAACAATGCTTATATCCTACCAATGGTTATATAATCTAAACTCTCATTTCAATCATTGAAACATTCTCAGAGGACGTTATATAGCCGTTATTCACAGACCATTTTTCGTCAGAGTAATTTTCAAAGTGATTGAAACATAACATGACATTCGTCACTAGGTAAAGATGAATTTGGCTAAAGCGAAAGCTTACCAACACATATTTTGAGAAATAGATAGGTGAGTTAAACTCGGCTCGAAATAGCAAATGTGTATAATGAAAGTCTATATATCAAAACGACTTTTGTCTCAAGAATAAGAGATAGAGTAAATAAACTTTTGAGTGACATATAAGTTCAAGTCTCCACATACCTTTTAGTCGATGAAGTTCCACCAGTTCCTTGAGTATTCCTTCGTCTTGTATGATGATTGCCATGGAGTCTTGAGCTCAACTACACTTTCTATCCTAGTCCGAGACCTTTAGCTATAATAGGCTAGAAATCAAGACTTATAGTTTTGATCACTAACATTGACAAACATGCTTGAGATAGCAACGCATGCGAGTTCAACCGATCAATGCTCTAACACTAGGCTTCAAAACCTAAGTTCTGAATGGGAAAACCTTCGTATGGCTGATGAAGATTCATTTGATGAGTTTAATCACAAATTGTCTGAAATTGTTAATGCATCTTTTGCATTGGGTGAGACTATTCCTGAAAAGGACATTGTGATAAAAATTCTCAGATCGTTGCCAGCCAAATACGATTATAAGAAACATGCCATTGTTGAAGGAAATAACCTTAACACTTTATCCAGAAACACTTTGGTTGGGAAGTTAAAGATATTTGATCATGAGCATACATCCAAATATGGAAAGGATATGCTTTCAAAGCACAAAAGAACACTAAATTACTTGGTAAAAGTAAAAGTGTCGGCATCTCTGAAGATGATCCTTTTGAGACTGATTCATCAGATGAAGATCTTGACAAGTCCGTCTCTTTTATCATAAGACAGTTTAGAGATCTTCTTTTGAACAGAAGTAAACGGTTCGCTAGAGATAAACCCAAGTCATCAGTTAAACCCCATAATCGTGTTCCTCCTAAAAACAGGGATACCGACGATACTGATGAGGACATGCCAGTACTTCAAGTGTAAAGGTTTTAGTCATTTTGCAGATGAGTGTCTAAATCGTAGAAAATACATTGGGAACAAAAGTCTTACTGCAACTCTTGATGAAATGTCTGATCATTATGATTCAAATGAAGATGAAAAATCAAGTGTTGCTCTCCTTGCTGAAAATATTAATTTTGATAATTGTAGCAATACTCACATCAATCTTGATATTTTTACTGGAGAAACTTCTTCAACTATTTTGGAGGATAAAATGGATTTTTCTCTATCTACTGGAAATCCTATTTCTAATGTTTCAGGTACCATAATTTGTCTAGAAGCTTGCTCCGCTATGGTGTCTAAACCATCCTCCAGTTTGACATGTTCTTAATGTACTCTTAAGGGTCATAGACTCTCTAATTGTTTCAAGTACAAGCATAAAGTAAGATATGTCAACAAACTTCAACGGAGAGCAAATCGATTAGCAAACAAGCTTAAACTTGTTCAAAAGTCGTTTGAGGTATGTAAACTAATTTCCTCTCCGAAAAGGTTAATTTCTAAAGAACCAATTAGAACTCTCCAGAAAATAACAAGGTCTAAGCATTCTGTGAAAGAAGTCGTTAGGAACCCTTTCCAAAAGGTTCATGGTGGACAAATCATTCTTCACCCCAACACAACATAATAGTGTTGGCCGTGCATCTTGTCTCAAGTGCCTGATTTTAAAGAGACAAGAGTTAAGCACATTCAGGTCTTAGAAAAAGTTTTTCTTTGATTGTTTTCTTTTGCTTATTTGTTTTTGCTTAATCTTTGGTTGATCCCTTCATATCGTAAATTGGTATTGAAATGGTTTTTTTTTTTTTTAAAAGGGTTAAATCGACAATTCCACCTTCTTTAGGGCTGTGAATTGAGCGTACGTGAATCCTCTTAGTGTGTAAAGGTTCCTAACCCTACATTCCTTTTTCCTTCTTTAAAAACTCTTTTTGTCACAAGTTTGCTTGTAGAGCTTGTTCTGAGAATCTCTCACAAACCTCCATATTTCGATGGAGACTCCAAGCATCATAACTTCTGATGGAAAAATATTAATATGATTGTTAAGCCGTCAATCATGAAGGAAAAGGATAAATCTCCTTTAGCCTCAAACCTGAAAAGAAAAGGAGGAATGTGAGAAAACCAAGGGTTGTCCCTTCAAATATTCAGAAGTTTTCTGGTGTTCTTGAAAAATTCAAGGAAATAAGAAAGGAGATGCAGCAAATAAAGGCTTTTATGTTTAGGACCCTTGAAATTCAGAAGGCCCTGGTTCGACATCAGTCAAGGAGGTTTGTTGAAATTGACTCCTATCTTCAAGAACCTTATGTTCCAATGGTTGTTGACGACAAGGAGTTCAGGGACGATAAAGAATTTTTCAAAGGTCTCAATGTCTAGGAAACTTCTTATGAGAATTTATTCTTATGTTTTGAGAAGGATAACTAGGGTTTGGAATAGCAATTATTGTGAGTACACATAGCTATTACCAACTTTTTTCATCTTGCAATGTCTTTAGATTTATTTATTTAAATTCTAAAGTTTATTTGGAAGATGATTTTGCAGTATTATTCTTTATGGTTTTCTATATTGCAAAATTTTTATGGGATGTGTGTGTTTCCGTTCGTGAACTATGATAGTCCCATATATGTCAAAAATTAAGTCTATTATATGTCTTTATGCAAATATTGACGAAAGATAGAATGAACTTTTGATAACAAAGATTAAGTCTATGATATCATTATGCAAATATTGATGAAAAATGGAATGAATCTTTGAATATTTCGCAGTATTGATCTTTCCCTAATCCACTTTATGTGAAAGTACTGTGTGGCTCCGTAAGTTTTCTTATATTGAGCATTTCCAATTAAAATAATCATGTGTTTAATTGTGGTTAATTGAATTGAGTTTTCTGGATACAAATTCATGTTTCATGTAATTTGTTAATGTCCAAAGAAATCCTTCTTTTCTCGTAAAAGTAAGGTCGCTCTTGTTGTTCCTTTGGGAATGACATTTTATGTGGGAGAGTTTTTAACTGAACTTGTGCTTAATTGCCAAATCTTTGTGGGGAGTGTGGTTGTGGAATATTGTAGGGGTTATCTTGTATCTTTATTAACTCCTTGATGAATACACTAAGTTTCGACTATGTGAAATCATCGAAACAAAAGTTGATATGTGTTTCTCTTTTGGTCATGAAGTATCTCTATGAAAATTTTATTAGGATCCCACTAATTTTCATACCTTTGCCAATTTATATTGACAAAAATGGGGAGAATTAATGTGTAGTTCACACTACAAATACATATGGTTTACGGATCATTATGTAAGGGGGAGTGGTTTTCATTGTGAGATGAAGTATTGATTAATGGGGAGTGATACATATCACTATAGTATTGTTGTCGAAGTTGTGATACAATTGAACTTTGATGTTGTATAATAATACTATGACACTGTATAACAATGATTAAGAACTACTGTTTTCTTATTATTATAGCTACGGATCTTCAACAACTATGATACTGAGTTGAACACGTTCAGAATCACTGGAGTACTTGGAAGTGACTAAGATTTCGAGTAATGTTGAAGAACCAAGAAGATAAAGTATTTGGATGAGAAGCTACAAAGTTTATTTATTATGTAATCCATATGTATTGATAGTTTTGTCACTAAAATTGACAAAGGGGGAGATTGTTAGAGCACTGTTCGGTCGAACTCGCAAGCGTTGCTATATCTCAAGCTTGTTTGTCAAGTTTAGTTGCCAAAAATATAAGTCTTGATTTCTAGTCTACTTATAGCTAAGTCTCGGATTAGGATAGAATTGTATCTTGTACATTTACAAACTATGTCGATTCACGAACGATTCAAGTAATTATACCGCGTATTGTGACTCAGCCGATTCACGAACGGTTCAAGTAATTGTATCTTGTACATTTACAAACTACGCCGATCATGATTTAATTGCTATTAAATTATTTATATGAAGTAATTTGCATTTTTATCTTTTCTCTAATTAACATTAGACTCAATTGATCATATGATTATGACTCAATCTTAATGTCTTAGTGAAGATAAAAATGAGTGCTAAGCTTTTAAGTTCAAATCGGCTAGTTTCGGCTAACCATGTTGAACATAGTCTTTATACACGGTTCGGTTACGGTTTACCTAACCATAGTGTATATCTTGTATATGTGTTTAAGATTCAAAGCTTTCATCTAACGGTGGATATTTTTTGCTTGGTTCCAAAGCTATCTTAGCTTAAACCTAAAGCAACCTAAGCTTTGAAGTCTATATAAGGGGAACTCTTGGAAACTTAGATCTTTGAATCCCGAAACTACTTTTTGGTGTCCTAGTCCTAGTCTAGAGTCGATCCTCTTGAATAAGTTCGGATTTTGAGGATAGCCAGACTTTGTCTAAGTTTCTATCGATTTCCATCACGATCAAGATCAGATAAAAACTTTTAGGATTTATCTAGAGTCCAGCTTATCTTTTATCTTGATAACTTGAGTATCCCGAAAAAACCTTTAATCCATCCACATTCAACAATAATTGCTTGCTCCAACTCAAGATGATAGTAATCAACATTTATACTTTGTTGATTCCAAAAGTTTTATACTAATAAAGACTTCATTTTGAGGATATATCACATAAGCTCCAAAAAGCATCCAAAAATGAATAACCTTATTCATTCCCATACTTGGTCTATTTCTTATCGATTTCTTGTTTTCATCACCACACCCATATACTCCAATAAAGCATCTATCGCTTGATCTTCGATCATCCTCTTATACTAATCTTTTGTTTGTTACTCTTTGTTTAGATTAAAATCCAAATCAAATATAGGCTTAATATTTTTTATCTTGATAACTTGAGTATGACCCATCTTGAAAAACAAGGTCAATTGAGGATTGTTTGTTACATTGGTAGAATTCACATCCTTAGCCATTTACTCAATGAATAGGCAATTGATCCAACGATCAAGATAGATAGTAATCAACAAAGTCCCTACGTCTCATACTTTGTTGATTCCAAAAGTTTTATACTTGTGAGGTGAATAATAATCTAGGTTGATGCCAAATGAAGTAAGAAGACTTTTCTATGATACTAACAAGGTTGAATAAGTTCGGATTTTGAGGATAGCCGTACTTTGTCTAAAAGTTTTTATCGATTTCCATCAAAATATGCCTCTCCTATGGATCTATCGAAAACACCTTTGATCGATCAAATCAAACTCATTACATATGGACGATTTAGATCGTAAAAACCCTAGCGGGAAATCAAATATAGGCTTAATTTGTGGGAGGCAGATTTGGTTTAAAGTGTTCAATTGAGGTTGAAACAACTCTTAGTTTTGGGTGACATCAGCTAAGGGAATCAATTGCGTAGAGTCTTGTGAGATTCGAGAGGCGTAAGGACCGCGACTATACCTTAATCGGTGGATTTTATTTAAGGGCTCAACTAAATTCTAGACCAAACTGTAGCGATTAAATACAGTTTGGTGTTCAATCTGGACTAGGTCCCGGGGTTTTTCTGCATTTGCAGTTTCCTCGTTAACAAAACTTCCGGTGTCTGTGTTTTTAATTTATTTTTCCGTATTATATTGTTAATCTTTATAATTGAAATATCATAGATTGTGCGTTGATCAATCACAGTAGCTAGGTCCAACCTTATTAGTTGGAAAAGACTTGATTGGTCCTTGGACATTGGTATTTGGTACCGTCCAAGAACTCTCTTTGTAGTTAGGTTCATGGATTCAATTCTGTAAACGTTCTAACAATGATATATATATATATATATATATATATATATAACTCTAGGCACTTTCCTTAATTGGGTTTTTACTTTCGGAGTTTTGTTGAGTTTGTCTATACAGATTGCCTAAGAAAAAGTTGGTGGTGTATCTTGGTACCCCCTGCGTTTTAAGACATCATATAGGACAACTCATGTAAAGATTAGATTAACAATAAACAAGATTATATACATGATGGGACGGTCGGTGGAAGCAAACTGGTGAGTTGTGGAGATAAAAACTCTGCAAATCGGCTAACGACTCGGCGAATTTTTTTCTTTCAGATTTCGTTTTCAGAGCTTCTTAATAATTGGTTCAGGTATTGATTTCAGGTTTTCATTAGTAGATTCAGGAGGGATTAGTTCTATCCTTTAATAATGAGCAATAATTAGTGTTACTAAGTTGTAAGAAGATGGATCTTAACCAAAATAATGAAACTTCTTATAGGGTTTCATCAGTTGTTGATATTTCAATTCTTCTTGAAGCTCTACCTTCAGTAAATTTGTTTCATGATAATGATGAAGATAGGTATGTTGCGTGGAGATTTTCCTTGATTGGTAGATTAGATTTCATTCAAATTAAGTTTACTGATGCAACATTAATTTGAAGACATAAATGGAAATTACTGGGATCGGTTCAAATGATTCCTCTGGGAAAGGGTTTCTTCACAATCAGATTGTCAAATGAGGAAGATAAGAAATATATTAATGCAAGTCAATGGGAAGTGGTGGATCAATTTATAAGGGCGAGGAATTGGATTCCAAATTTAACGCCAGAAAATCAACGTACTTCTTCTGCAATGGTTTGGGTTCAGTTTCCTGGATTGATCTTGGAATATTGGGATGAAAAGACATTATTTACTATCAGTAAAGCCATTGGTACTCCAGTGAAGGTTGATAAAACAACTTTGAACTTTGAAAATGGATATTCTTCAAAGGTTTAATTGAATTTGATTTGGCAAAGAAAATTGTTAGAGCATAGCTCAGTTGAACTCACCAAGCGTTGGTATGTCAAGTAATATTTTAGTGTGTCAAAACTCATCTAAGAGTCGCTTGATTATGTACTAGAGACAACTTCGTTTAGGTTAGACTAGAAAGTCTAGGAATGTTGATACATACAAGTATTACTCGAAGACCTGAAGAACGTGAAGAAGTAACGAACTACAACGACGACATCATCCTTCCTTTTGAGGTTAGTAATATTCACTTGAACTGTTTCATTCCTAATGTATCTTTCAAGTCGTGCTATATTGAAAACATAACTGCGAAGCTGTGTATTGGATATGTTACTCTAGTAGTGAGTCACGATCACAAGAGATTCAAGTGGTATTGTGCAGGTTTTAATTGAAGATTAAAGAAGATTTGAAGACGAAAAAGATTTCTTATTGTTTTCTCATATCTTTGTGTGTTGCACAAACCTTGATCGGCTGGAATCCAACTAGAATCATATTTATTCGATTGATTGTTGCGTGAGATCAGTAACACCTAATAGTTCTCTTGAGTTATATTTTGATTGTTACAAATATGAATCTTATTACTTCGGTAATAGAGATTGGATTGATCTAACCAGGCAAAGGAGTTTATTAGCTTAAACGGAAGAGCCTTTGCATATGACTTGAGATAGCTTTATGTTAAAGAATCAATAGAGTTGTTACCAAACAGATTTGTTGTTCCTTTACTGTTTGGAATACGATCCAAAGGAATTGTTACAGTGCGTGCACTCATCGAAGACGGAAGCGCAGGAAATACTGAGGAAACTTAGTGTACTAGGGGTAGTTGAAAAGACGAGGGTACTCAAATACACCACAATCTTTTATTTATCCACCTACAAGTCCTCTACCGAAAGTGATTGTCTATAGACTGAGTCGATACAAACAAAAAATCGGTTCATACTTTGTGTGATTGTATATGGATACAAGATCGAGACAATACGAAAACAAGATAACTTGTGTGATTGACTATGGATACAAGATCGAGACAATAACAACAACGAAATATGATACTTGATAATAGGTTCAGACTTAACCAAACTCTATAGGATCACTATCAAGTATGTACGGAGTAAACGTTTGTGTATTTTAATTCTAACTATAATAAACAATTATAATTGCGGAAATAGAAAAGTAAAAGACACAACAAGATTTTGTTAACGAGGAAACCGCAAATGCAGAAAAACCCCATGACTTAGTCTAGAATTGAATACTCTCAGAATTAAGCCGCTATACAAAATCTAAACCAACTTCGTATAGTTGAGACCAAGCAACTAATCCTAGTTCACTTAGTTTCTTCAGTATCCATGCGCTTCCGACTTCTATGAGTGCACACACTGGAACAATTCCTTTGGATCGTATTCCAAACAGTAATGGAACAACAAATCTGTTTGGTAACAACTCTATTGATTTTTTCCAGATAAAGATATCTCAAGTCATATGCAAAGACTCTTCCGTTTAAACTAATAAACTCCTTTGCCTGGTTAGATCAATCCATCTATTACCTAAGTAATAAGATTCGGATTTGCAACAATCAAAATAGATCTCAAGAGAACTATTATGCTTTACCGATCTCACGTAACTAATTAATCGAATAAATCCAATTCTAGTTGGATCCCAGCCGATCAAGGTTTGTGCTACACAAAGATATGAGAAACCAATAAGAAATCTTCTTCGTCTTCAAATCTTCTTTAATCTTCAATTAAACCTGCACAACACCACTTGAATATCTTGTGATCAATCACGCACAGAACGCAGTCTGTTAAAAATGGATTATCACAAGATGTCTTTAGATCTACAAACAGTTCTAAAGATCCCGTCGATACTTCGATCTAGTTTGAGTGAATATTATATCAGAAGAGAAGATTCTAAAGAATAAACAAAGTAGGTGCAATCAAAGTTTCAACAACCGTTAGTCAATCAAATCAATCGAAAACTAATAACAATGTAATTATCTAGTTTCCCACCGACGGTACTTGTAGAGTTTCCTGATACCAGAAGTCTTTAAACGAGCGTTCGTAAGAGATTTCGCCTAATTAGGGTACTTTCCTCTCCGAATAGACGGCTCCACCATAAACAACAAAAAGATGAAGTTTGCCTGACTCTTTGGATAGTTTGCTAGAAATGCAAACTTAGGTATTTATAGACCAAGGATGTTTGGACACCAAGGAATTTCCAAAACCGAAAGTATTCTCAAGATATGCAATAAATGCCCATTCGGTTTTCATAATTCCAGGAAATGCTTTGTCCAATATTTTCCGAAATCTCTCAATAGAAAATCTCCAATTAGCAAATGCACATTACTAATTTTTATTCTCTAGAGATATGCATTTAATTGCTGGTAATTTAAGCATATAAAACTAACAACCTTAATTAAAAGATTCTTAATTTATTTCTAAACAAGATCTCTTTGAGTACTTAAGGAATATCTTTGAAGATTAATATATAAGAGTTACAGTTCGTGTTCAAAGTATGTTGACATCTCTTCTTTGTAAATCTTCTTTCATATTTACAATCTTGGAATCGATTATACTATCCTTCCAAACAAGTTTAGAATTGGTTCATCTGTATTCCAAGAAAAGTATGGGTTCAATCGGTTCTACCAATCACTGGGATCGGTTATACCCTAATATGGAACACTTTTGATCCGTCACATAAGTTACCAGGACCGGTTACATTAGTTACCAGGATCAGTTACATCAATTACCAGGACCGGTTACCATATACACATGGTATTGCTTGTGATCGGTCACACCAGTCACTAGGATCGGTTACACCAATTACTAGGACCGGTTACACCAATTACAAGGATCGATTACACAACTCTTTGTGATCGGTCACACCAATTACTAGGATCGTTCACACCTACTACAAATATCGATCATACCATCTCAGGTGATTACTTAGGATCGGTTACACTAATTAATCAAAACTAGTCATACCAAATCATAACTCAGGCATTGTGATTAGTTGTACCAAGATACATAAAAAGTTACGATCGGTTCTACCATCTCACACATATTGGTAATCCAAAGATTTACAATGAATAGCCATACCAATAAGCCTAGCGATTTCCCTTTCGATTCATAAAACAAGTTCATGAATGTACTTCCTTTAAACAAATGTAAAACATTGTTTCCTAGGATGAAATCTTCACCTTTACACATTCACATAATCACAACAACATTCATAAGATTATGTCGATGTCATATCTACGAAGTTCAAAAGATAAGCGTTATACTTCGTAGTCTAATTCCTTAATACTATGATCATATGATCATGTCTTACTACTAGAGTAAAATATTCATTCATAGCTTCGCAGTTATGTTTTCAATATAGCATGACTTGAAAGATACGTTAGGAATGAAACAGTTCAAGTCAATATTACTAACCTCAAGAGGAAGGAAGATGTCGTCGTTGTAGCTCGTTACTTCTTCACGTTCTTCAGGTCTTCGAGTAATACTTGTATGTCTCTATATTACTAGACTTTCTAGTCTAACCTATACGAAGTTGTCTTTAGTACATAATCAAGCGACTCTTAGATGAGTTTTAATTCACTAAAATATGACAACCAAACTTGACATACCAACGCTTGGTGGGTTCAACCGAGCTATGCTCTAACAATCTCCCCCTTTGTTAATTTTAGTGACAAAACTCTTAATACATATGGATAAACAAATTACAAGAATTCATTATACATACGCTTGATTCCAAGTTTCAACAACACAATAACCTGCATATATTCAATCAATAAATGCCGCTGTTGACATCTGAATAACAAAGCTTATACTCCCTTTAAAGGTAAGATAGGTAGATATTCAATCCGAACATCTTTGTTATTCCACTTTTGTAGTCCAAATAACTACACAGCAATATGATATGTTTCTCCCCCTTAGTCAATGCTTTACTCTTTCGTTAGATATAACGTTTAAGCACAATTGTCCTTTCCTTAGTGATTACAAATCACTTGTTTAATCCATATATTTCTCCCCTTTGTCTACAAAGGTTCGAGCAAATACATGTCAAGCCGAAAGGATCTTACAAATCTAAAATACTTGCAAACAACCTATAATCCACACATAAGTGCCTTGATTTTTTACTTCCTCACACACAAATTCGACACACAAGGTGAGAATGTAATTCTAATACCGATTTGGTGGTATTAGTATGAGATTTTCTCTCATCATGGGATTTAGAACAACCAGTGCGTCCTTGATCTAGTATCGTATGAAAAAAACCTTTCTTGTTACCTCGAATTAACGAAGTATCTTAAGATTGGTTGGAGTTGCATATGCACCTTTTAGCAATCCTTCTTTTTGAGATACACTTTGTCTTATTTTTCCCTTTACCATTAGATGATTTTTCAACATCGAAAGATATGTCCATTTTCAAAATGGTTAAATCACTAATGGAGGAAGAGGGAATCAAATTAACAATTAGTGCAATATTAGTTGTTTCATCTTCTTCAGAATCATATGAATCAGAGGTCTCATCTAGAGTTACAACTAATGCCTTGCTCCCAATGTATTTCCTAAGATTAGGGCAGTCTTTAGCCATATGACCAAAACCTTTACACTTAAAGCACTGAGGCTGATATTCATCATCTTATTCTTGATCCTTCTTGTTCTTGACAGGAAATCGATCATGGGGTCGAGAAGATCGATGAGCATCTTTTATAAATCTCTTATTTCTCTTCTTTAAGATATCTCGAATCTGTCTAGTGATTAATGATAATGACTGTTCAATTTCATCATCAGAATTTTCTGCAATCAGTTCATCAGAATCATTCACCAATCTATCTTTCTCCATTAGAGCTTTTGGAAGTTTTGCAGCTTTAAAAGCAATTCCTTTAGCTTGAATAGACTGTGATTCATGATCAAAGATTTTTAACTTTACAACGAGTGTGCTTCGTGAAAGTGTTGAAAGATAATTTGCTTCTATGATTGCATGCTTCTTAGATTCGTATCTGGATGACAACGTGTGGATGGGGAAAAATGGTTTGCTGGTTTTTAGGGAAAGTGAAGAGTCGAGCGTGCGAACGAGACTCCTCGACCGAGCAAACTGCTGAACCTCACACAGATGCACTGCAAAGGGAGTGCTTAGATTCGAGAGATCAATCTGTAGGACTCCGGCCTAAACCAAGTCAATGGCCCTTCCAGAGTCAATTCGGTCACAAAGAGGGAGATAGGTTGCTCTATAGGAGGGAAGCTGAGAATTGTGTGGGATCAATGATGATCAAGGATTGTGGATGTGTTGAAGGTTTCTGCAAATTGATGAATTGTTGAGTTCGAATAAGTTATGGGCGATTGATGGAATTTCTGAGAGTGATTACTCGAAAAATTGTTGTTGTTTAATCGTGGATCCAGAGACTTATTTATATTGTCATAATAGCGAACACATTGATCCCAGTAAGTGTGACGGTTTCATGAGTGGGAGAGTGGGAAAGTGGGAGATCGTGGTAAAACCAATTCCGTGTCTTATGGAGACTTGGTTGATCGTCCACCCACTACTTTGCTAACTCCTTCAACCGTTGCACGACTTACTCACATTTCTCATCGTGGATGAATCCACGTGCCGTAGGATGCTAGACAAAAACCCTAATTAATATCCCCCCATGTGACGTGATTGAAGTCTCACGAATCGTGGAGTCTGCATGACAGACGTGTATTTTATTAGTCAGTAGTTGACTGTTTAGATATTGAATCTAAGTTTTGTTGAATTGAGCATGAGTGATCGAATGCTCAATAGATCGAGCAACTGAGCAAGTATTGCTCGACGAATTGCTAGATATTGATAGTTGGATCAATATTCGAGCAATTGAGCAAGTATTGCTCAATTCAACGAATTACCGAGTATTGATAGTTGGCAATTGAGCAAGTATTGCTCAATTCAACGAATTACTGAATATTGATAGTTGGGCAATTGAGAAAGTATTGCTCAATTCGACGAATTACTGAATATTGATAGTTGGATCAATATTCGAGCAATTGAGCAAGTATTGCTCAATTCAACGAATTACTGAATATTGATAGTTGAATCAATATTCGAGCAATTGAGAAAGTATTGCTCAATTCGACGAATTATTTATTAGTGACGTGACCCAATAAAATATTAATTAAAATATTGGTAGGTTACCAAATATTATATAATTAATCCGCGTGTTGTTTGCTGGATCAACATAAATTTATTTAGTGTTTGAACTTGCTCAGAATGATAATTTGTTGAGCGTTTGTTCGAAACCCTAATTTTTGGTCAATTGTTCGTTAATTGATGAATTGCTGAAAATAGGTCATGAGTGAGGGAGGGACCAACCACATGGAATAATAGACGACCATGTGGTGCCCGAGTGCTCGAGCGAGCGTGCACTAGAGTCCTTAGTTGATTGGTTGGTGAAAGAATGATGATTAAATGCCGGTTTCATCATTTATTTAAAATACTGCTCGTCTGAGCATTAGGTAATAAAACCTAATTTATGGAGAAGTGAGGGACCGACGAAGAGGGTATGAAACCGGACCTTGGTGGTCGTGGGACCAGTGATAGACGCATTTATGTGTCTAGTTTGTCCTCAATGTTTCGTATTGTTAGTACTCGTTTTTGTCCTTATTATGGTATTTTGTGTGTTTGTAGGTATTTTTTGGAAATAAAGATTATTGGAAAATTCGGCTCGAAAAGTTGCTCGGAACACTCCCGGAGGACATTTGCTATTCGGACTCCCACTTTGGATAAGGGGTAACCCAATTACTAAGGGACACCCAACTGATATTCGCACCCCAGTGCGTCACCTACTAAACGCACCCCATCACTGGTTAAGGGGACTTCATCTTCAACGTTTCAAAACTGAAAAAAGGCGGGAAAACAAGAACAGAGCTGCGTGATTTCCAGGGGCATGAGTTGACGTGATTTTTGGTGACTTTTTCATGGATTTCGATTAATATGGGCCTGTTACAACTAACCAAAGAAGTTATGAGCTTTGGAATCGACTGAATCAGGCTATATTTGAACACACATCAAAACAGGGAAGTTTGTTTGGCCGAGAAGACATTCACGGGATTGAATGCGCTGAGGCGTGTGCTGCACATGTTTAAGGGATTCGAGCGGAAGTTTGTATCGTGGAGAAGTTATAGAAAGATTTGATTACATAAACCAACACAAACAGAACGCGTGAAGAGGTGAAAAAAGGAAAAAAAATATCACGTATCTTGCATGGAGAATAATCAAGAATATTTTGCAATTACTCAAGAGATTCGGGAGCTGTTGCGTATATAAAGTGTTGTTTTGGGTCATAGAAGGATTACGGAGAGTTGGGAGAGATAACAGAGCAAAGAAATTCAAGTTTCAGAGATATGCTGCTGCTGCCATTGAAGAGAGCTCGAAGAACATAAGACGCACGAAGGACCGTCGTTTTCGCTACAGTGACAACGACACATCTGAGGGTCGTAGTTCAGGAGACAGTCTTAAAACTACAACAGCAACAACACTTTACATTTATCGTTCTCTCAATGATCCGTTTGTAACAATTATAAATGTTACAAATCATGCTTTTCATCTTTTCTCCCTTGTTCATCATTTGTAAACCATTTTTGAGCATTAATAATGATTTTTGAGCGTGTTTCCAACATGATGATGAGCTAATTCTCCGACAACCAAGGCAATGAGGAAGCTATTTACGCATGAATAAGTGGTAACCATTTTATTTTCTCTAATTTATAATTTATAATTCACTCAATCACTGCTTTTGCAGAGTTTTAAATTGTTTGCATAATTTTCGTCATTAGTTGTGATTCAATTAGATAGGTTATACTTTGTTTAGATAATCTATGCTTAGGGGATACAATTAATTTTTGGGAATTTGCCTGATTATTTGTGGATTAAGAAATAAGGACTTAAAAAGATAATTAGAGTTTTGTGTTATTCACCATAAATTATTCATGTGTAATAGTGGAATCAGTGTCTTGGTTATTTTCTCATATCTTGAATCAATTTTGTGTTAAGTTTTCCTTATTTTTAAGTTTTATAAGTCTAAAATCTTTTGCTTTCACAAGTCTCAACGAACCTTCCTACTTACCACTATAAAA